>JAKSZT010054277.1:1421014-1488404 GCA_026826555.1 Tolypeutes matacus | reverse complement strand
TGTCCAGGGCTGCCCGTCCAGCTCCTCCCGCTGTCCAGGGCTGCCCGCCTGGCTCCCTCCCCTTAGCCAGGGCTGCCCGTCCAGCTTGCTCCTCATTGCCTCCCTCTGGGTCTCACGCCCCCAGGCTCGGAGCGGGCTGCCAGCCAGCCAGCGTTTCACAGGCACCTCTCCATCCACTTTCCTTCTTGCCCCGTCCTTCGAGGCATTTGCCCCCCATCCCTGGTGGAGTGGGTTGAGTGTGGGGTGGAGGAAGAGGCAGAGCGCTGCACGGGGCAGAGGCGGCATTCCCAGCGGTGGGAATGCGGTGACTCCTTGGCGCCGTTGGCTGCGAGCGAGCGTACAAGGACTTTGCTGCTGAGCAGCACGGTTTGCTATACAGCTACTGAAGCTAGAAGGATTAGAGCAGGCTCAAAGCATCACTCACAAGCGGAAGGCGGGATGGCCCGGGGCTTGGGCTCAGAGCAGGTGGCCGCTGCTCCTTGAGATTGGGGAAGTCACCCTTCTGACGCCTCAGTTTCCTCACCTGTAAAGCGGGCACAGACACAGAACCTGCCCCGAAGTAGTGACAAGGGTGAGACACTGTGTGCAGACAGAGCCTACAGCAGACGCTGGCATCGGGGGGAATTCCTCCTCACAGCTTCCACACCTGTGCTGCTGAAACTGCTTCCCTGCACAGGAACAGAGGGGTGAATCAGAATTAGCACAGGGATGCCTGGCCTCCCCTGGACCTCAGAGCAGTTTATGGGAGAGTGAGAGGTTAGCCTCCTCCAATTATGGTGTCTCAGGAGAAATGAAGTTGGAGGGGAGCAGGAGCAGCGGGAGACGGTCAGCCCAGGACCCCGCCCCAAAGCTGCCAGTGGGGAAGGTGATGGTGGGTGAGCCTGGCTAAAAAGCGGGGTCCCGGGTGGGATCTGTCACGTGCCTGTAACTCCTCTTCCTGCCCAAGCCTGGATGCATTCCCACTCCCTGCCAGAGTTGCTTAGCTGCCCTGGCTGCCCCTGCCTTTGGCATCTTCAGCACCCAAGCGAAGCCCTCGCCACACGAGCTATAGGCAGTCGTGGGATTGCCTGTCTTCCCTGCTGGTGTGTAAGTTCCAAGAGACAGGGGCGGCTGCTAGCTGTCTACACGCCATCCCCCGGCTCCAGCCAGTGCCCATGCCTCTTGTTGAACCCACATCCTGAAAGCAGTGCCAGAGACAGGCAGCCCAGGGAGCCAAAGGGAACTTCTTGATCAAACTTGGATGAAAGGCAGTCTCAATGGGGCCCCCAAGTCTGAACAGCAGTGTTTGCCTTTCAGGGTGACACCCGCGAATGGCCGCATTGGTCCTCGAGTATCGAGCCACATAGAAGAAAATCACAGCTGCTCTCTGCCCCCTGCCCGCGCCGATGCGACCCTGGCACGCGGTGTTGAGCCGATGTCTGTGGTTGTGATTGTTGTGGACGTGGACATAAGTGGGTGCCATCAGCTCCTACTTCCCCGCACGTGTCTGCACCCCTACTGCAAGCAAATCAGAGCCAAGCCAACGCACTGTGCTTCTGTCTCAAAATAAGAGAAGATAGAGCCACGTTCCTTTTATTTCCCCCTAAGTTAAGACCGGGTCTAGTTAATGGAACAAACCCTGTTTATGGAAACAACAGTCATAGTTATTTTAATTAGCAAGAAGAAGCAGTTGTTAGAGAAAGATTTACAGTCCACTCCATCCCAGCCAATGTAGGGACAGAGGAAAATATCCATTGTGAAATAATCATCTGAAAGGGATTCTGCCTATTTTACTTAGAAGCAGAAAATAATTTAACTTTTGCATCCTTGAACTTTAGAGTGGGTGAAACATACTTGAAGAAAATGTTAGATATTTGTATCGTGAGCAAATGGCAATTAAATTATTGATGGAAAGATACTGAATCAACAGAGGAATAAAAGCTATAAAGTTAAGGAGGTGTAGGAGGGGGAAGAATGCCTGCTCCTTCCCCAGTGCAGACAGTGGCAGGATTTCTAGTAAGTTAATCAGATCCCCCCTCTCACGTGCAGCGTAACCCTGCAGCTTCTGCTCAGCAAAGACCTCAGCGGTGGCCCTTTTTGGTGTGTCCACTTGACTAGATTGCAGAGTCAATCAAATGCCAATCTAGGTGACGCTGGGAAGGAATTTGGGGGCCTGACCAGTTGACTTTCAGAAGGTGATCCTCCTGCGTGGTGGGTGGGCCTGAACGAATCAGTTGTAACAGCAGATCCACAGCTGGGACCCACACGCACACAGCCCCATCCTGCCCAAGCTCTCCCCTTCCTGGCGGCCTTCCCTATGGGATATGAACTTGCTAGCTGGCTGACACAATTGAGGAAGCCAATCACTTGGAATAAATCTCTCTCTATGTGCGTGTGTCTCTCCTAGTTCTACTTTGAAGGCTGAACCCTGACTGACATGGACTCCTAAATGTGTTTGTCCAAAAGCTGTTTTTGTGTCATTGATAGTCCTTTAGATGATATTTTAACTTGTATTATCTCCTGACCAAGTGATGCTTTAGCTTTGAGAAAAGGAAGCATGATTAAATTCAAATACTCTATCCCTAGCCACCCACCTCTGCCTCTTCTTCCTTCCTTGGAAACCAAATCAAGATTGTATCTATAAATATACATGTAGATATGCATGCATATGAAAATCTAAATGTATTAATTAATTAATTAATTAATTAATTAATTTCATGCCAAGAGAAGTTTTTATAAAAGAAATAATGGGGCCAGAAAAACGGTTGGTTGAATCTAAGGTGTTGCTAGGAAATAACCACTGTAATTCTTGTTAGACTTTAAAATAGGTAGTATTTGTGTTTGCATGCGCAGGACATTGGCATGGGCCCTGTTCATGGGAAACCTACCGTTTCAGGCAGATATTCTCATTTACAGCCTCATAGCCATTTGTACGATCACTGTCTAGAGACCCCCAAAAAGAGAAAGACCTTTGACCCAGAGTAGCTGGCGCAAAGATCCTGAGTGTTGAAGAGAGGACAAGGAATTAAGCAAAGAGCTTAGCATCTTCTGGCGGTTCCCTTGTGACTCCAGCGGCAGGATCGGCAGCGCTGGCTGGGGAAGGGGGTGCTGGGCCCGCTGGGATTCTGCTCGCAGTCCGCACATTGGGTCATGGTGAGCATGGCCGTAACATGCCGTTCCAAGCCCTGGCTGAGCTGAATCCATCATTAAATATGCCTCTGTGGAAGTACCACATCTCGGTCGTCCAATCTGAAATGTCTGAAATAGCATTTTGCCACATTTCGTGGGCTGTCACCTGGAAAAGCATTCTGTAGATGAGGACATCCTGGGAAAATGCCAATATGTGATTGTCTCTTCCTTTTCAGAGATTCACAGTGCCGTGTGGCATAGTAAAGGCCCTGAGAAGACCTGCAGGAAAAACATTTTAAAGCTTCATTTAACCTGCTTTCCTTGGATTTTGTAGACCAGGCATCCTCTTTGGCCAAGGACACCTGTTAAAACTCCAGGGGTTGAGGAATAGGGAGACAAAGTTTGAAATGAACAGAGTTTCTGTTTAGGGTGATGGAAAGCTTGGGTGATGTGTGATGGAGATGTCAGCACAGCATTGTCAACACAATCAACAGCAGTGAATTATGTATTTGAATCAGGGGAAGTGTTAGTTTGCATTTATGTTACTAGAATAAAAACTGTAAAAACACCTAGAACTGCCCAACACAAACAGAAACCCTAATGCAAACCAGGGACATGTTAATGGTACAATGATAAAAATGTGCTTTTATCAGTCATAACAAATGTACCACACCAATGCAAGGTGTTAAAATAGGGTGGTCTATGGGAACAACGCATCAATGTTTGGTAAACCCACAAATTCACTAATAAAAAATAAATAAATTTAACAAAACAAATGCAAAACAAAACAAAAAACCATGGGCCTGGAGTACCAGGGAGTAAGGTTTGAGCAACACTCATATACAGAAGAGAGATTCTCCATCATGTGCAGAAAATACAAATAAAAGATGAGAATAAAACGATAAGTTTTCCAACTTTAAAACAACTGAAAAAAAGGTGCATATGAGCTGACTTTTTTTTCTTGCTACTAACCATGGTCTATAGTTCACATTACATTTTGCACTTTGATCTGAACAATTTTATAGCTTTTTACAAAATGTATAATTGCTGGGATCTGTCATCGCAATAGCTTGCAGAACAATTCCAATGTCTCAAAAATGCGCCATGCTCCGCCTATTTCTCCCTCTCCCTCCCCTCATAGCCTCTGGTGGCCACTGTCTTTATATCAGTATTACAGGTTCTTCCAGTGCTAGACTAATAGTTTATAGCTGCATTCCCCTGTTCGTTCCTCAATCTTGAGGATTTGGGGATGGTGTTGCCCACTCTGCTTCCGATCCAGAGGGGGCTTAGATCCCATGGGGCAGATGGAAGGAACTATCCTGCTTGCATTGTAGATACTGTTTTTTGGGATGGGCGTTGTCCATCATCATCCTTTTGGTAGTTGTCCTGGTGAGTCCGATGAACTGGAGAGTCGGTGTTGGCTGCAGCTCTGCTGAGATTCGGGGCTCACCCGGCCTATGAACGGCCGGAAGATTCAAGTCTCTGGGGTCCGTGTGTGCTGGGCACTGTGCTTCCCACAGCTGCTGGGGGAGGAGTGCAGCCTGCCGCCCCCCACTCCGCCATCTTCCATCTCCTGGCCTGACTTTAAGATGAGTGAAATCTAAGCTACAACGGCTGGCCCAGCACCGTCCCATCCTTCCTTCTCCACGTCCCCTGAGGGGAGCGGGGCGGGAAAGCTTCCTTCAGGATGACTGCTGTGCTGCTAACTTCAGTGACCCCCTTGCTGCTGTGGCAATAGGTCCCTTAGTGTGCTGTGGCACCCCGTTTACGTGCTCTGAGGAATCCCGGCCAACGCCAGCAAGGCCTCGCACCTCAAATGCAAACAAATCATCGTCCGGTTTATTCCAGGATGAGAGTGCTTTGTACCCATTTGGCATTTTAATCAGAGACGCTCTGCAAGCCTGTTTGTATAGCGCAGGGAGCCCCTCCAGGCCCAAACCCACGTCCTCTGCTGCCAGGGATGGAGGGCGCTCGCTTTTCCCACTCCAGTTCCAAAGCAGATTCTTCCCCAGCTCGACACTCAAAAAGCCGAGCCCGCAGGCCTCTGCCCAAACACCTGGGGGAAGGAGCCTCTGCCCTGGCTGCCTGCCCACAAGGGCTGTTCTTTGTTAAGCTCTGACCGAGACACCTACCAGCTGTCCGGGTGTCGTTGGGAAGGAAAATGTCCCCCTGGGACACAGATGAGACCTGGAGACGCCCCAGCAAGGGCAAACGCAGGCAGTGACATTTCCTCCTCGTGTTTTCTCTGCTCATTTACCCAGCACGAGGCCCAGAGACCGCCGGCTGACCCCCCTGCCTTCCCCCACGCTTCCGATGGGCTCCAAAGACTGGATGTCTCCCCGCGTGAGACTCGGATTTACTGTTCCCACAGCAGACGTGTAGAATCCAGCATTTTCCCCACTAGGCACTCGGCGCTCCGAGGCGGGGTTGCTGCACTGGAGGCTTGTGCTTCCCAGACAGCGATTCAAAGCCCCGAGCACCTGGGGAGGCTGGATTTTGCATACCCACGTGACCCCTAGGATGTAATCCCCCGGGAAGCAGTATTTCGGAATCCACAAATACCTCCCTTCACAGACACGGGCTAAGCTAAGTGGATTAGCCTGGCAGTGGCTACAGACCTTCAGGGTTTCCAAACAGGCAGCGGAAGGATCTGCCCCATGAGCTGCCGCCATGCAGACCACGTCTTCACACAAAGGTTTCTTGGGCACCTACTACGAGCAAAGCCTCGTGCTCTGCAGTGTGGGGAGCACAGACCTTGTTCTCGGCAACGTGGGGTTCAGAACCTGCTTGAAGAGGCAGGATTTATAAGGACCCGGCGAGGCACAGTAGTGAAAGCTAGAGGGTAATTATTGTGCACCTGTCGGGGTGGAGCCACGGGGCTGTGCTGCTTCTGTCTGCCCACCTGGCCTTTTCTGGGGATCCGCTCCATTCCACCTGGTCCTTGAGGGAGGCTAAGGCATAGCCTCCGGCTCCCCCAGCCCAGAGGGAAGGGTCCATGACCCTGTCAGTAGTAGATTCTCCATCCTCAGACAAAGGCCCTGGGCCAAGGAGTGGCCATGTGACTAAGCAGGGCCAATCAAAAATTGTTGCTGGAGTTGATTTCCAATCCATGACAACTGCGAGAACGAAGACCTCTTTCCCCCGGGGATCCTGTGCAAGGCCAGTACAAGAGCCAACACCCAGCAGGGACACAGCCAGTCACGAGGGGTAAAGACATAAACGTGCCATGGAGAGGCACCATGGCTCCCTCTGATGGGGGAGGGACTGCCTTGCCCTGGGCACCCGACTTAGCACGTGGAGCTAGATGAAGAGGGAGGCAGAGCAGGGAAAACCTTCAAAGGGCCACCCAGAGCCCAGGGCTCTGGGCCGTGGCAATCCCCAGCTCTGGGCAAAAGGCAAACTATCATTTTCAGGTGCTCCTTCCATCTCCTTCCTGTTCCATGAAGGGATCTGGGGGCCAGGTAGGGGTGCGTGTGGCAGGCTCACCCCATGTGTCATACCCTTGAAGGATCCCCAATGCTTCAGTGCAGGCAGAAGTGTTGACCAGAGCACGGGCTCCTGCGCCCGTGGTCACATTGCCTCCCATGGCAAAGGTGAAGGGATCTTGCAGATACAATTAAGGACCCTATTCAGTGGACTGAATTAATCCAAGAGGAATTTATCGTGGGTGGGCCTGATCTAATCAGGCGAACGACAGCCCTGTTGTCACTGATGCTAGTGAAAACAAGCAGAGAGTGTTCTCTTACTGGCCTTGAAGAAATAAACAGCCATGCTGTGAATGGCTCACAAGAGGAGCAGCTCCTGGGAGCTGAAAGCTGCAGACCTACAACCGCCAGGAACTGGATTCACAGGGAAGGGGTCTCTAAGTTCCACCTGAGCATGGTGGCCCACGTGACACTTGGACCACAGCCTTGGGAGACCCAGGTGGGCCTGCCTAGAGCCCTAGCACAGAGAAACTGTGAGATAATGAACGTGCTATTTTAAACCACGGTGTTTGTGGCATCTTGATAGGCAGCCATAGAAAACATACATCAGGGGAAGAGAGCAGTGGTGGCAGGAGAGGGGAGCTCGGCCTCCAGAATCCCAAAAGAAAATGTCTTGTGGTGCAAGGAATAACCTAGGCTCTGTTCTTTCCCTTTCCTTAATTTACTTGTGGCAAATCATTTTGCATATCAAATGAGGCTGGGGGAGTGTCAGGCAGCGCCCTTGCCCCATTGGGCCTCTGGGAGCAAAGCAGCAGGGAGAGAGGGAGAAAGGGAGTCTTCAGTATTTCTCCACAAGCCGATTTAACTTCCACCCGAGCGTCCACGAGGCCCTTTACACACCCTCTGCTCTGCAACATCTCTTTGCCTCAGATTTGTTAAATATTTCCCACTCATGCCCTTTGTTCCCAGGATTTACTGTTGTCTGTTTCCCACTTAGCTCTGGGGGAAGCCTCAGGCTCGCTGTAACACGGTGTCCTCAGCCATCTCAAGAACTGTGCCATTAAATCGCAGAGTGAAGGAAATGCTCTAATTCCCTTACTCAATTATATTGAATTATACATTCCCATGAAAACCCCTCCTGTCACTGCATTATTTAAGTAGAAAGAGCTAGATAAAGAAGACCTCTATTTTTCATTCCTAATTCTCAGATAATTATAAATATGCTGACTTTTTTTTTTCTTAATCATGGATTAACTTTTATGGATATGGTCAATTTCCTTTTTATAGAGACTTGGTTTTGACTGAAGCCCTAATCTAGTTATAAAGATGATTCCTAATACATCACCCCTTGCATTCCCAGGAATAGCTCACCTGGGCCTTTCCATAGCAGCTATGCCTGCAGAGCAGAGGCCAAGGTGGGACTCTTGAACCCAGCCATTTTTTTTCACGACTAAACAGTGTTTCTAAATCCTGGAGCTGTGTCTCATTTCAAGCAGGGGTTTGCAAATGCTCGCGAAGAATTTTAGCAAATTGAGGTAAAAACTCAGACTCATTCAGAGAATGCAGCTCTCAGACCGTGTCATTTTGAATACAGGGACCCCAGAGGCAGGTGGCCAGGATTCGAATCCCTGCTCTGCCACCTCGCAGCTGTGTGACTTGGGGCCTCAATTTCTCACCTTGCAAATGGGACGCTAACAGCACTTAGCTCCTGGGGTTACCGTGGGGTTAGTTGGGTTAATTTAGAGAATTACTTAGAATGATATTTGAGACGTGGTAAATACGGTACACGTTCGCTGTTACTATATTATCACTGCCATTATCTTTATTTTTGTGTGATTGATTCTTGTCAAAAAGGAAACCTCAGGTGATTCACTGTTTCCCTCACTCAGCCATTCATTCATTCTCCAAGCACTGCCACCTGGTCTCGGAAATGCCCGACTCTGCCGTGGTTCAGGTAGTGCTTTCTCCTAGACAGGCCCCTCCTGCGGTGGGGCTGGCCGTGCCTGCCAATGCTGGGCCTTCTCCAGCGCGTTTCCTACGAGTGACCGGAGCCTATGACTGTCTGCCGTGGGTTCAGGATGCATCCGCAGAGAAAACGTCACGCAGTGGAGGTCAGTGGACAGCAGTCGGCCATGTTTGCGGAGGTGTCCCCTTGAGCACCCCCTTTCTTGGAACTGAGTACCCCGCTGCAGAGTCCTGGCCCTTCTTGGGGTCTGTGCAATGGGCGAGCAACACAGTCAGGAGTTTACTGGTTCCTTCCGCCGCCTTCTTTAAGCCCTTTTTGAGCATGTGAGTTTTCGGTGGCCAGCATTTCACCCCCAGAGGGCATACCTGGGCTCCCGTCTCCTCCCGGAGATGAGATCTATTTTAGGGGGCCATGGTGGCATCTTTGCTCCTGACCACAGATGCAACCCTCAGACAGCACTAAAGCAAGAGAAGGATGTGACCAGCTTCTTGCCAGGCAGTGTCATGAATTTCTATCACACTACACTGCCTTCGGTGAAACATTTATTCTTCTTTTCACTTATTGCAGCAATTCTTCCATTTGAGAGAATACGATTATCCATGCTACACCCACTCAGCACAGATAATAAAATTACATGTTTTCTTCTTCAAATTTAATCAGGGGCAACATCTGTCTACCAACGGTGAGACAAGTCTGCTGTGTGCTGGCCCAGTTTCCCGTAAGTAAAGGTGTCCTCTGCAGATGACAGGGGAGTTGAGGATCTCAAATAACCATCCCCCAACCAAATTCCCATAAATGCCAGAGAAATCACATTCAGTGGAAACAAATTGAATGAAAGGAAAGCAAAACTTTTTATGAAATCATTTTTAGCCATTTCAATAACAGCTCTATTGGGAAAAAAAATTCTTCATTCAAAACGAAGACGAACTAGCCTAGTCTTCAAAGTCTACCCTTTCGAAAGATCCGAGGCAGTCGTTGGCAACAATGGTGTGTTCAACAATGGCGTGTTTACTCACAGGGGACATTGGGTGGTGTCTGAAGACATTCTCTGTTGTCGTAACTGGGTGGGGTGGGTCCTGGCATCGAGAGGAAAGAGGTCAGGGGGCCGTTAGCACCTACAGACCACAGCTTCACACACACACCCACACGCACACACTCCCCAAGCGTCGAGAGTGTCGAGGTAGGTGCAAGTATACAGACAATTTACTTTTATAAGACATTAAAGGAATCACTTGCTAGGCCAAGTCTGGGTACAGATATAACTTGAAAAAGGACGCATAACTCAAAAACAGTCTGCATATCACCACAACCATCCAAGTAAAATCATTAAGATTTTTCTCTATGCAGTGAAGCAGGTCTGAAACGTCACTTAGCGTCATAAATGTAATTATTATTATTACACGTGAAAAGATACATATTTATTCAGCAGCTACTACTTTCCATAAAGTGAGGATGCCTGCCTCTTTGTAGTTGTGGGAACTGATGATCAAATACAAACAGTAAATGCTCACTTAAAATTAGTTGTGTCGGGCTCTTTCTGCAATCCCAGTGGCTTGATCCTTGGGTTAGAAAACCGTATGTTGGAGAGCTACGCGGTTAGCTCTAGTCTTCCGGTGAGTCCTTTGCCAAGCTGAGCCAGCCTTCTTGTCTCCTCTCTGTTCCCTAGATCAAATGCTCAGTCAAATTAACAGGATAAGCACAGCCCCAGCTTGCTTGGATCCCCTGAGGAATCCAGGGTGAAGGCAGAAGCAGAAGCAGGGAGCAGAGGGGAGATGGGGCCTCCGAGCCACACGGCTGGGCCCCTGGAACATCCAGGGGATGGACAAGTTCTTTTCCAGCCCTAGGGCTGCAAAGGGCCGGGGAGGAGCTGGAAGCCTGCTGTTCTGCGGCCTGGGCCGCCCGCGTCCTGCCAAGCTCCTGAGGACCTGGTACTTTGTCTTGGCTTCCGGCAGCTGCGGGCCAGGTGGGGCGGGGAGGCCGAACAGCAGGGAGATGGCCACGGCGCCCGGTCAGGCCGCAGTCAAGCTCGGCAGCCCTGGCTCTCCGGCTGCGAGGCCCAGGCCCCGGCTTTCCCACGCACCCAGATCCCTCCCCATGAGGCAGCCGAGACCCGCCAAGAGCGCCTTCTCCACCTGGTCTTCCTCGGGAGCTGGAAGGCTACACCCCAAGAGAGCGGGGAGGGACAGGCAGGAAACGCCCGCGTGGACTAGCCACGCACACGAGCCCGCCCGGTCTTCACGGCACTCCCGGTACCTGGTCACCTCGTAGGCAGGACGGTGGAGGCGTCGCCAGGTGAGGACTGGCCGGGGTGCTGGAACCCGACAGCAGGGGAAGCAGCTCTGGCAGCAGAGCCCGCCGTCTACACCCGCAGGTCAGTGCTGTTCAGGGGTGAGAATGTGGATCTGAAGTCCAGCACCGCGACCGCTTCCTGGGCCGGGTGCCTCTGGAGGGGCAGCGTGTGCCTCGGAGCCTCCGTTTTCTCATCTGATCTGAAGGTTAAACGTGGCCGCGCTGTCCAGCACTCGTCCCAGGACCGATTCACAGCCCAGGCCCAGGAAGGACGGGCCACACTGCCAGGGACAGGGCCCTGGCGTGGACCACGCGGAGCCTCCAGGCACAGGCAGGACGCGGGGGCAGCGGGGGCCACGGGCCTCGGTTTAATCGCACGCTCTGCTTCGTGCTGCACTCGGAGCCAGCGCGGCCCACCCGGGACCCCCACGCCGCCCGTCTCTCCCCTCGGCAAATGTTACCCCACTTCAGGGAAGTTGTACAAACACGCCCCAGACTGCCCGCTCTAATGCATTCATGTGGTTTCCCACGGATGTTGTTAAACAACACAACCTCTATTTCACACTTAAAGTACAATTCTTCAGCTTTTTAGGCTCGACCACGGTTATAATCGGGGAATGTTTTCTGGCCTCCAGTAGAAATAGCCCAAACACCTCTCCACTCACTGGCACTTCCTACTGATCCAATAGCAGAGTGACCTGAAGCAGCCTAAATTCTTTAATCATTCTAATTAACTAGTGCATAGGGTTTTATCTAAATATGGCAGGAAAATGCAATAAGAACAGATACGGGCGGCAATTAACACTACTGAGTTCTTGGGAGCTGACCGGAAAACTGAAGCTCTTTTGTTATCTCTCCTTCTTCCAATAGACCCTGGTCATATGATGGTAAAAGAGGAGAGAAATCTGTAAATGCCATCAATGACGAGAGGCTACGTGTACTCATTCCTCTTTGGGGTTCACGGTCAGTTTTTCACTCTGGGATTTATGATACTTCACTCCCACAAACTAGGTTAGACTTCAGGTTCAGTGCTGAGGCTCTTGCCCATGATTTCACCCCACAAAGATGAGTCCAATGCAAGGACGATTCCAGTAAGACCAGAGAGGGATGCTGGGTCCTGACGGCGGCGGAGGGCGGTGCCTGTCTCTTCCCTCGGCTGTTGAGTGACAGCCGTAGAGCCACTTCCTGGATGCGCCAGGTGGAGCTCACCTGGGGCCCTTGTGAGCTTCCAGTCATGCCCGAGCAAAAGTAACCTCTGGGGTCTCCCTGGTGTTACAGTCCAAGTCTCCTGAATTCCACTTTCCCCATCTAATTGGAGGGCGCATTGAGCCATACTCTTTAAACTAGAAGAAATGCAAAATCCTAAGTAGCAATTTCCATCATTTGCTTGTCGAACTGCTGATCCAGGAACTTCGAGCTTGTGGATCCCACGAGGATCCGGCACCTAAGAGTTTGTGACTTTGAGGCCTGACCACTCACCACCCTCCTTCCCACTCTGTTCCCTGACACTGTACGAACATCTCTCCCGAAGCCTGAGGTCACGCGGGAGAGCCCAGGAGCTTGTGGACACAGAGCCAGGCCCGTGCTGGGATGCGATGGGAAGCTCTGCACGGCGCTCAGAGGACGAGAAGAGAGCCGCCCGTGGAGTGTCCTCAGACCTGCGGATGAGATGATGTTTGTCCCACGCTTGGCCCGTGGGGAGCCGCCCTCCTAGGTTGGCTTTCGTTGCGACCAGGACTGCTTTAAGTGCCTATCACCCCACTCAGTGGGGTTCCTGAGAGCTCCGGAGACACCCTGGTCCTATATAAGGGGGGATAGCCCCAGAGACTGATGCCTTATCAGTGGGTTCTATTTTGGAATCTGTGCTCCTGAGAGTGACAGAATTAGACTCAAATAAGTCCTCCCTGCACATGTCCCTTCTATTCAAACCTACATGTGATGCTGGAGTTTCTTAGGTATACTTCCAGAGACTGGAGCCTCCCGCCTACCTATGTGCCAGGTGTGCATGAAATCTAGGTGGAGCTGCAACTCCTACCCTACAGCTCAATGGACTCATCCAAGTCACCTGGTGAGGAGACAACGATGGGCAATGGCCATCCCAGGGAATGGAGAGGGCCTGCATCTGCAGGCAGGATCATCCCACCCACCATATCCATGGGATATAAGCCCTCTCTCACTTGGAGTTGGAGTGGACATCACCATCCCAGTCACCTCTGGATTGGGGGAAGAACTATGGACTAGAGTGGACTTGATGGTATTCTCTTGCTCACATATGGTGATTCTTGCAATGCAAGAAATTATAACAATGAGGTGGAGCCAATGGCCACTTGACAGTTTTTGGGTAGGGAGGGGATGAGCAGTTGAAATACAGGGGCTTCTTTGGGAGTTGGAGGTTGTCCTGAGTACTGTTGTGGCAACGGATGTAGGCCATTTTAAATCAGCACACACCACTCAGAACTGAGTGGGAAAGAGTGTGGTCTACAGTGTGAACTGTGGTCTATGGTTGGTGGCAAGGCCCCAGGATGTGTAAGTTCATTGAGGGTGGTGGGCCACACTGTGGGAGATGTTTGTGTGGGATGTGGTGGGAGGTGTGGGAGGTGGGCAACATGGGAATCCCAGTGGGTTCCGTGTAATATTTTAGGTAATCTGAGCACCTCTTAAAATATATGTATATATATATATATATAAATAACATTTTTGTAAGCAAATACACATATATGCATATATATTTATATATCATTTTGCAAATGTTTGTATGTATTGTGAGAATTTTGATTTTTACCCATTAAAAAAAAAAAAAAAAAAAAAAAAGCTTCGTGAAAGCTGTCTTCAAGGAGATAGTCAGCTACAAAAACTGCTGGCACCAAAAGAAGAGAGAGTGAAGTAGTCTAAAAATTTGATGTTTGTGGAGAATTTGGGGCTTCGAAAAGGTCTCAGTATAATAAATTCGGGGCTTGTTTAGCATCATTACTGACGATTTGATGGAATAACATGGCATTAAATAAAAAAGGCATTTTGAGCTGAAAAAGCAGGGGCCCGCTATGTCTGTAACGACCTGTGTCACGTGTACAGGCCCAGGCACTAGCCGGGCTGTCGGACGCCGGACGCCAGAGGGTCCGAGAGCCGAGGGGCTGGGCCTGGTCCCCGCCGTTCCCAGCGGGGGACGTTGAGGCCTGGCAGCCTCTCCGAGAGGGCACAGCGCCGTGCTGGGAGGGGTGTGGTGGGTGGGGCCAGCAGCCCCCTCTGCTCAGCCAGACCCTCCTCCTCTCTGTTACCAGGAAACCGTCCCTTCTCCTGGCTGAGGATGAGTGAAGTAAGGAGGAAGCTCCAGGTTTAAAAGGCCTGATATTTAAATTCATCTTGAAAGAGGCCCCGAGCCTCCTGAGTCCTGTTTCTGGATTAGGCTTTGAGGAAGAATTTTCACCTTTAGATGGTAAATGTCCATTCTTCTTGGTACTTGAGTCTTCGTTTCTGTGTTTGTCATTTGAAACATTGATTCTGCCTTTCACTTTTCAAGAAGGAAGAGTGTGCTATTGTAGTTTCCCATGATTTAAATAGTGAGCCCCGCTTTGACTTGGCCTGCTTGCTCCATCTCGCCGTTTTCTTTCCTGGTTTTTATGCTTGTGTCGGAGAAGCCGACCAGAAGCTTTGATTTCAGGGCCGGGAAGATCGTCACGTGACTCTCCTTTACTCTGATTTCAGTTGCTTCAAAGTAACAATAGGAGAATTGGGTGCAAAGGATAAGGAAAAACAAATATGGGTAAATAAAGAGAGAAGAAAGAAACCCAAGAGAGAGATCTAGGTGGCTTATACTGTGCCCTTTTATTTCAATATACGAGAAGAAAAAAATGGGCTTGAAATTTGAAACACCTGCGCCTAAGTAGAAAGTACATGAACTAGCAGAGGCTGAAAATTAGCCCTTGACTGCGCATGCCACTTCCAGCACTTTTCCCCTAAATAACTGTGTCTGTTCGGTGCCATTAACCCTTTCATAAATGAGAAATGGGGACTCAGGGAGATGAAGTAACTTTCCTCACCACCAGTCGACAATGCTTGCGGAAAGCTAGTCACTCTCACGGAGATCCAACGTCCTTTCTCAGACCGGCGCTGCTTTCCACGCCAGATGAGTCCCTGTCACTCCCCAAGCCCTTACCACATGCCGCATGTCTAGGGCCCAGTCCAGGAGGAACAGGTAGGAAAGAAAAGGCATGCCTTCCCCTTCAGGAAGGGACAGCGTAGTTTATTAAAGATGGAACCTAACTAAATCTGCTTTTCCTTACTCCAGTCTCTCAGTCTTGACATTTTTGACCTTTAGGACCTGTTGGGGGTGGGGGGGCATCCTGTGCTCTGTACAATGCTTAACAGCATCTCTGGACCCCACCTCTAGATGCCCGCGTCACCTGTTCCCAGTTGTGACAACGAAAATTGTCTCCAGCCACTGCCAGGTGTCCCCTGGGGGCAGACTCCCCCCAGTTGAGAACCAGTGCTTTATCTCTTCAGAATACGAGACGTGATTGCACCTTGTTGTTTATGTTTTACTACTTAGTTAATCATTTTATTGTTTAATGACATACCAAGAATGTTCTTGCAACCTCCACATCCTCAGTCCAAATATCAAGGGAAAAGAAAAACACAGAACTTCTGCAAACCTGGTGCACCCAAAGCAAATCAGCAATATGCCATTTGGACTGATGTCTGGGTACAGAGTTTTTACAAACATATTTCAGAATCAAATAAAAAATATCTGCCTAATGATATGTACTTTCAGAGTAAACACTTCATTTTTCTTCTAAATGAGCATTCGGTTTATAGAAATGGAAAACTAATGTATTTTGCTGCTGCCAGAAACACTCTCCCTGGTATTCCGAGACCTTTGTTGATTACTTTTTAGCTACATCATGTTTACATTATTCAAGCCCGAAATATCTCAGTGATGGGTGTAAGGATCCTCTTCAATTTGTTTCCTCCTCTGACTTGAAAATTCAGTTTCACACCTAATTGTAAAATAAAAGGAGGGACATCTTGATAACATGGAGAACTGAGCAAAGGTTTCCTGTCCCACTAACCAAATTCCGACTGAAAGGCACACACACACACACACAATTGGAAAACAGAGGAAACGTGAAAAAGGAGACACCTCTCCACATGCCTCACAATTTAGGCATTTCTGCAGGATGCAGGGCACCTGGCAGCACCATCCTAGGGCCAGGGCCCAGGGGTAAAAACGAGAGCTCCTGATTAAATTGTGAGGTCCCACAGCATGGAGGAGCTTGCGCTGGAAACACAGAGTTGTCTGAGAAGGACAAGCCACACCAAGAGAGAGTTCTTTGGTGGCCACGGTTATTCGGGATGAGCGGCCCTGGAGGTCAGAGGTCGAGAACACTTCACCAAAGGGGGGAAGTGGCAGGCTCCAAGACCAGCCCCAAGCTCAAAATGCCTTCCCAGCAGGACGTGGAATGGGAAAAGTTGGCCCCTGAGGTACAACTTCATCCAATACAGAGAATTACGCCCAGACAGTGTTCTTGCTGAGTTTCCTCTCAGCCTTCTGGATCATTCTGGCATGAGAGTGGGAAGGAGAATCCCAGAAACAATCCAGGATGACGGTGAAAAAAATCTGAAGAAATTCATCTGTCAAAACTGTTTGGGGGAAAATATCCCAGATCTGAAGAGAATACTTCTTACTTGATATCTAAGTATAAAAAAAATGGCCCCTGCCTGAATTCTCAAACTTTGCTATTTAACTATTACAGAAATTCCAACCAATTCAATTATTTATTGATAGATTAATTTGCCTTTTCTGAAAAGCCAAGAAAGCCAGCTGAAAATAAAAGAAAAACAAGAAATAGCAGTAAGACAGGCCTATTTACAAATGGTATTTATGAAACAGTAATAACCATCTATTTAACATTAATTACATACCAGACAATGGGCTAATTATTTAGAGACGTTGTAGGTTTACAGAAAAGCCATGCAGAAAATAGAGTCCCCATACACTCTCTCTAGTATTAACAGCTTGCATTAATGTGGTACCTTTGTTAAAACTGATGAAAGAATATTATTATAATTGTACAATTAACTATAGCCCATAGTTTACATTAGGATTCACCGTCTCGTACACTCTTAGGTTTGTTTGCTTGTTAAGTTTTGTTCTAGTACCACCCCCTGCTACACAACATGGATCTATCTAAAAACTGAAAATAATAATAATGATGTGGAGTAGAAGAAAAAAACCAAGATTCAAAAGGCCATAAGATATACTTTATTTAAACTAAATATGAAACACACAAAATAATTCTATCTGTTTTGGATGCATACACATGTAAAAGAGTAAGCAAAGAAGCTTTAAGAGGAAATAATATATGAACATTGGAGTTCTAGTTACCTCTGGGGAGGGAAGAGGAGGAAAGAGGAGGGCGAGAGAAGGGAACTTCAGTACATTTATTAAAATTCACAGTTTTAACAGATGGATTGTATTTCAAGATAGTACCTCTCAACGTGAAGGCTGTGGGGATCTGACCCCTGGAAAGCCGCTGTGTTGCATTACATATTGTGCCTTTGTCTTTACGTGACCCCATCTACACATGCACACACACGCATGTGCACACGTGCATACACGCACTCACATGCACACCAGCCTATAACCTACTTGAGGGCGAGCTCCATTTCCGTTCTAACGTTGTGTCCCTAGCACCCGTCACTGGACCTGGGGGAAATTGGCTATCTTTCATACCTGTATCGAAAGAACTGCAAGACGCTGTGTTCTCTGGATTGGGCTTAAAATACTGATTTTAGAAATGTCAGCTCTGTGGTGAGAAAAAAATCATACCAACCATCTGGTGCTTTTCAGCCCCAAAGTTTAGCGCTGTGGCGAACTCTCCAAGCACAGACCTGAAGAGAAGAGTAGCAACAGCTTCTTCATTTCCCAGTGTGGGAGCAAGTGTTAGGAGACATTTTAATGCCAAACAGGTCAATCAGGGTATAATTGCCCCTGATAGACACTCTAGAAATCAGAGGCATTCTTCACCCAGAGCTGAGTGCCACTTGAAAAGATGACAGCTCTCCTGCCTTTACAAACATCAAAGACAATCAAAGCCTCAAGTTCCAACCTGATCCTTGCAATCGAACAGCCAGGCTCACGAGGCCAGATAGAAGGCAGCAGCAGCAAGAGGAGAAGCTGTGTTTAAAACTGAGACGTGAGTCACGAGAAAATACAAGTCCTGCTGCATCTCGACAGGGTCCTTTGTTAGGTGACTCTCGAGTCAAACCATGCATGAGTTGAGACCGACCAGCCTCGGAGGTAGGTTGGGTGGTCCGCGGTGGCTGCCCTGAGATGGGACTTGAGAAGTGTTGAGGAAGGAGCCCTTTCTACCTGCTTGAGGTCCTATTAACAGTTTTCTTTGGGTTAACTTTAGACTTTCCATTAAATGTAAATAGTACCTGGTAGAGGTACCACCTTCTTCCAGATCAAACATTAACACCTAATTCAAATTCATTTGAGCAATTACTTGGCCCACAGCAGAGTTGAGAAGCAATGGGACCATCAAAAAATAATTTTATGTCTCTGGTTAAAACTTGTTATTACATTTAAGTACGTATTTTAGAAGGTTCTGCTATGGCTGAATGCACGTGCAATTCCTTTAAGGCAGGGCTGCCTAGCTAGAGTTGGACTTTTCCATTATTGTCTGGCAAAAAAACTTGCTACTTCCCTTTAGAAAACAATTTGTTAATGTATTTTTAATCAAACTTTTTATTTAGAAGTAATTGTGGACTCATATGCATAATAATAAATAGTAATAACACACAGAGGGTCCATGTACCCTTTACGTAATTTTCCCCAGTGGGGACATCTTGCAAAACTATAGCTCAATGTCACAGCCAGGACATTGCCATTGATGCAGTCAGTTGCAGAATATGCTTCCGTCACCACGAGCCTCCCTCACCTTGCCCTGGAGGAGACACCCAGTTCCTTCTCCCCTCCTCATCTCTACCAACCACTGATCTAGTCTCCATTTCCAAATTTGGTCATTTTAAGAGCATTCTGTATGGAATTAATAGTATTTCATCTTTCGGGACTGGCTGTTGTCACTCAGCATAATTCCTTCAAGATTCAAGGCTGGCTCACGCCGTCTCATGCATCTACTGCTGATCAAGGTCCCGTGGTGCGGCCACACCACAGTTTGTTTGAGCTTTCACCGACCGAGGGACACCTGGACTGTCTCCAGTTTGGGGCTATTATAATTACGCTGCTGCGAACATTTGTCGACAGGGCGTGTGAAGTTCAGTTTTGATTACCCAGGGATGAATGCGGTTGCTGGGTCTAAGAGTAATTGCATGTTTATTTGTTACAAGAAACTGCAAAACTGTTTTCCAGTGTGGCTGTACCGTTTTACATATCCACTAGAAAAACATTCGTGTGTCAACGTATTTTTAGGAATATTAAAAATTTCATGCCCTTTAACCCATTAACTCACCTTCAGGGACAACATCCCAGGTAACAGCTCAAAGTACGGAAAAAAAAAAATATATATATATTCTATTGTTTTGACCCTATGGAAAGGTAGAAGGCAAGTTAAATGGTTATTATCTATTTAATCCTAGGGGAAAATCAAGTTAAAATTATGGTTCTAGAAAAGTATAATCAACTGGAAAAACACATTGGTCTATGTTTCTCAGGCAACAATGAGCCTCATAAGCTATTTGTTTTGAACATATGGTCATCTCCTTGGTACCACTGTACACACTTGCTGTCTAGGAAGAAAATAAGTCTGGAAATGTTAACTGGGTAGTGAGAGGTAGGGAACCATACAGGTCTGAGAAATTCCTTAGCCTTGCACGACAGCACTACAACACTGCATTTCTTCTCAGGGAGAGAACAGTGAGGATGGCTGGAAGGTGACCTCGGGCACTTGAATGAAGGGTGTGGAAGGAACTTTAATCCACGTCACAGTTTGGATGAGGACCAGCCGTGGTTGAGAATTAGCAGAAAAAATAATACAAAACAAAAACCCATCTCAAAAAGTATATTTTTCAAAGATGGTTTGAAATAATAATCATGTTTCGTCTCATTTCATTTTTAGAGAGGGCAGAAGCCTGACTAGCTACCATCAAGGGGAGAAGAGCTTAAGGACATTTCCTACAACTTTAAGGCCTCTGGAACTCGTTCCTGCTAAGCTCTTGAGTAACGCAGTATACAAAGACCCAATGCGGTGACCGCCGGGCTCTTGGCTAATGGGTCTGAGGATCCACATCTCAGCAGTGCCGGTCAGATCAGCTCTTAAGCCAGAATTCAGTACCTTTTTAAAATGATCCCTTGAATAAATAAATCCATTCCCCATGGAAACAAGCAGCACTCCCAGGGTCGTGTCCCATCAGGCACTGCCCTTCCCTGGATACACTGGGGGGACTCTTGTAGGCATTCCTGGGGCATCCCGATAACCTGGGGGGCAGCTGGGACCCTTTGACCTTTTCACAGGGAGGGAAGAAGACACACCTTCAGCCCTAGGAAACAGGTCCCGAAGTCGTGAGGGTCTGTGAATCTTCCATTCCTTGGTGGAAAAGGAAAGGCTTGTATATTGGAATTGAACAGACCGGAATTCAAATTGCGCTTCTGCTATGGCCTGTAGGTCCCTTGGAAGTTACGACAAGTCACTTTCTTGTGCTGAGCTGCAATGAGCCCTCCTGGAAAGCAGGACACGGATACCTGCTCACAGGGCTGCTGTGAGGATTACACGAACACACGGATGGGAAACTTGTAGCCTGAGGCACGTGTCAAATGCTCAGTGGAGGACACTCGCGGTTGGCTCAGCGGTACTGGCGCAAGTGGCTGTGTCCGGCCTGTGGCTGGGATTTCACGTCATTGCTGAACTCACAAATCACACTCTCTTTGAGGCTCATTCGTTGACTCAACAAGCATTTGGGGAAAGCCTGCCGGGCATCAGGCCCAGCTCTAGGAGCCGGGGTAGAGCTGCGACCTGCGAGGAGCTCACGCTCAGGGCCTGGGGGTTTGCTGAGAAGCAAAGCAAAGCAGAGCAAGGGATAGAGTGACGCAGGACAGGCCCCTGCGTGGCGTGGCCTTTAAGCAGAGACCCCCGGGGGCCACGGGGGATGCGCCAGGTGACCGCGCGTGCTCCCGTGCTTCCCGGCCCCAGCCCGTGCTCATCCCTGCTACTGAAGCCGTGTCCGAAAGATGCGTCGGAAGAGAGTCCCTAGAGCGCTTCGGCCAGTGCGGCGCCTTCTCCCTCGGTCCTAAGGGGGCGCCGGTCGCTGGGGTCAGACTCCTCTGGGGCTTACTCGCCCCCTCCCCGCCAACCGGGAGCCCCCACTCCAGCGCACACTCGCCTGCGGCCGCCACTGCCCTCTGCTGCTTCTGTGCGTCCATCTGTCCATCTCCTTGAACCTGGGGGTGGGCCTGGGGGCCGGGACTTGGCCTGACCCCTCCTTCTTGCCCGGGAGTCTAGTGCGGCCTCCGTTCCAGGTGGACCCCTCCTCAGCAGCTGCCATGTGAACTGTGGGGCCAACTGCAGCTGTATCAGTCAGCCAGGGGCTGCTGGCGCCAAGTGCCAGGGGTCTGTTGGCCTTTTACAGGGTCTTTATCTGGGGTAAAAGCTTACAGCCACCTCAAGGCTGCTCTCTCACCAAAGTCAGCTGCCACGTGTTGGAGCAAGGGGGTCACTGCTCTCTGCAGGGCTCAGCCTCCCCTCGGGGCTTGCTCTCTCTCCTGGCATCCGGCTCGTTGCTTCCCGGGCCTTCTTGACGCTTTTTCCACGGTCAGCCACAAACTGTCGGGCAAATGGCTCATCTCTCCCCAGGGCCCCAGGGTCAAAACTGACGGAGCTCTCTCTCTGCCTGTTTGTCCTCTTGAGTGGCCATTCATACCAGCCCACCACGGGGGTGGGACCCAACCTGAGTGACGCCTTGCTGGCGACGTAGCCCAATCAGAAACCCTAAGTTGATTTTATCAAGCAAACTTAGTCAGAGGCCCCTCGCTGAATTTAATACAATCAAAGGGTCTCACACCCAGAGGAACAGATTAGTTTACAAACATAATTTTTTGGGGTGGGGGGGATTCATAGATAATCTCAAACTGTCACATATGTCTACATCAAAAAATTCACGTAATGACCTCTGTGATAGAGCGTCTTCTAAGATAATTGCCTCAACAGACAGAAGGCCACTCTAACTGGTTTAGGAAAAAGGGGAAGGGATGCTCCAGAGGCCAGAGAGAGTCTAGCCAGGCCCCTCAAGTGCTGCAAAGTGGAAAGTCAGGAATTCTGGCCACTTGCTGTCTCTCCACGGGTCCTAGGACCCCTCTCTTTGCTTCTTCTCGACTTAGTAGTGAATCTCCTCCTCCCCTGTAATTTCCAGCCACGGCAGTGGTATTATGACTTACCTCTTCAAGCCTCCTTGAGCTCACTTTTCCAGTTTCCCGTCCCAGGAGACAGGTTATGATTGGCTCATCCTGGGTCTGCAGTCTTGTCTTAGGATCAGTCAGCTGTGGACATGGAGGTGGACGTACGAAGTGCACAGGATTACTCCTCTCCAGCTCCACGTGATTATTTCTCTCTCTCTTGTGGAAAGTTCTGCAATGATAGGGTCGATGCTCAGCCCGTAGCTGTGCCCCAGTGCCTTGCAAAGGGTGAAGCGTAGAGCAGGGGTTCATCACGTATCTGTTAAATGCTGATTTAACGTTGAATGTGGGAGAAAAGGCAATGGTTAGCATGTCTTCTTTAACCATGCCTTTATCTGAGGAATTCGAAGTATATTTTAGTTCCTTAGCAATGGCCTAATTTATATTCACCTGCTACAACCCTGGCATGATTCTTCTACTTTCCCTCCATGTTGCTCCAAGATAACTAACCCAATCAAACACCTCCACTTCCTCCTTAGAGGAATGTTATATTTAGGGTTGAAAAAAATAATGATTTGGTTGAACGTTCTAGGTGGAGGACTACAACTGCGATTTCCACCCTGGGGTGGAAGAGTATATGCACACGGGCACGCCCCTTTGCTGAGCCTACTTTTCTTATTTTGTAGTGGGGGCAGTATTAATATTCCTAATAAATAAATTCATGTAGCTGTTGTACGGATTTAGTGAAATAATGTGAGCAAGAGACAGGCAAGTGCCCAGAAAATAATTCAGCCTCCAATATGCAGCTGCCGTGTCTTTTCTAAACCCAGGCAGCACTATCATTATCACCTTCCTCATCACACCCATCACACAGCCATAAAGATGGGTACAAGACAATCCACGAGGCTCACCAAAATGGGCAAAAGGACTCAACGAGCTCTATTTCAGTTATTTGAGAAGCAACGTGAGGAAAGGACACATAAAAGAAAAATCATTTTGAATAAAAATCTGATTTATGCCTGCAGTCAACTTTTAAGCTATATTCATTAACTCGTGGAAACTCACGTGTCCCCTGGCTCTTCAGTTATAGTTCTGAACCTGGTGAAGACTTCAGCTCACCTTGGAGATGAAATGGAAAGCACGGTCACAATGAAAGGCAGCTCACCAGAAGCATAGACATGGAAATTGTTTGCAATTTAGTCATTCTTCATTGTGTGTGATTTGGAAGTGCTAGCCCACTTACAAATGACAATCGAATAAAAGGTTTTAAACACGCATTTTCTGGAATGTTGATTTACTGGGGGAGGAAAAAAATTGCTGTATCCTGCCAAATTATTGCAGCACCTATGAAACCGTAAGGTCATTTTGCTGCTGAAATGTCACAGCGAGATTTTTTAAATAGATTCCTGGTGCAGTTTTAATAATGTCGAGGTTAAAGATAAGGAAAAAGACGTATTTAACAATGAAAGTGAAACAGAAATATTGCTGGTTAAAGTGGGTTTTAGGAGTGGCCTCGAATTATGCCAATGTCAAATAGAACTGCAAAATATGTCTCTGTACACTGCTAATGTTTTTATAATTGTTTTATTCACTATGGATAGCAATCAACCCTCTCGCTCTAGGCTGATAAACCCTGCTAGATCTGCTGTTGTAGATCATAAAAGCAGTGCCTGGAGAGGCGTGAAGGAGGGAAATGGAGCTGGGGGTGGAGGAAGGCGTACAGCTTCTTCACAGCAGAACTCTCAAAGCCTGGTCTTCGGTGGGCGTTTCTTGGACTGTCCACCCAAACCCTCTCCTCTTGAGCTGACTCCCATCCTCCACCGCCCCTCGGGGCCAGAGCTGTACTCCATGACCCATTCTCGGAACTTGCCGTAGATCTGTGTTGGAGGCATGGCCCAAGTCGGGGCAGGTTCCTCATGCCTAGAATTCGTGTCTAGGAAACGAGCCTGGGAGGTGGGAGTTGAGTGTTTTTTTGGCTTGGTGTCCATTTGCTCCCCTGCGGAAGCCTCTAGTTGCTCAATGTTCCTTAGACTCCACTGGTATCTAGATAACTTTCTAGTAAATTCCTTTGTTAACCTAAAGGGAATGTATTAATGAGGATGCTTTATCATAAGAGAAGTAATCAATAAAGAGGCTTAATTATCCTACTTAATAGATTTGGAAGTAGGGAGCCCAGGATTGGCTGAGGAGGTCAATGTCTCTTCAGCAGTTCCCTTGGCCTTCCCTTCGAGGTCATGAGATGTTTGCAAGAGCTCCAAACTTACACCCAGAGTCTAGCCATGGAGTTGGGAGAAATGTTTCCTCCCTGTCCCCTGTACTTTTCCCCCAAAAGTATCCAGCAGCTTTCCCATTTTGCTAGTTTGGAATCCCATTAAAGCCATCTCCAGCTACAGTGAAGGTGAGGAAAGCCTTGTTTTCAGTCTCCCTTAGAGGGTATATAGGGCAAGTGGTTGGGACTTGCTGTTGGGTTACCAGTCAATGGTGTCTGTTCTCTGGTCAAGGGGTCTTCTGGTAGCAAGCAGAGTCCTAAAGAATATGACAATCTAACCCGGGAAACTCGGGGCCCTTCAGACCCAGGTTCACATTCCAGTAATTAACCCACTCAAGCCTACATGAGGGACGAATGCTCAGCAAGATCCCACACAACCATGCACCCCTACACAATAGGAAATCTTTCTTTTATTGTTATTTTGTCCTCTTCTTTCCCTCCTCTCTCTTTCCTCAGAGGTCACAGCTATCATGCATTTCAGTATCATGTCCATTCATATATTTTACATATATTTTTCCATAGATGAAAGGACTCATAACAATACATAGCATCACATTTTATATAATTCTGAAATATTATGCAAATGATGTCTGTGGTAGTTTGATATTATTTATGAATTCCAAAAAGAGAAATTGATCATGTTTGTAAACTGTATCTGTTTCTCTGGGCATGATGCCCCTTTGATTATATTTTAACTTCAGAGATTTCACTGTTACTTTATTAAATCAAGATTAGGGCTTTGATTTGACCACATCATTAGGGTGTTCGGTGTTGAGTCCCCGCCCCCTTGGTGGGCTATGGAAACGGACCCTCAATCAAGAACAGAGAGGTAGGTACACAAAGCAGATACACAGAGCGAGAGAGACGGCTCCATAGACACAGTAGAGGCCCTGAGAAGAGTGATGAGCCATTCACCTGAGAGTTTATAGCTGACCTTGTGAAGAGACCAGAGCAGCTGAGCCCAGAGAGAAGTAAGCCCTGGGAAGAGAGACGAGCCGTATGCCAGCCTCCAGCTGAGATGGGAAGAAGCTGGACCCATGGAGCCTTAAGAGGAAAGAGGAAGGCTGACCCCTTGCAGCTATCACCCGCCATCTTGCATCAACTCGTGGCAACAGACTTTGGGTGAGAAAGTACCTCTTGCGGTACCTTGAGTTGGACTCTTTAAGGCCTTGTAACCATAAGCTTTTACCCCAGATAAATACACTTTTTAAAAACCAACAGATTTCTGGTGCTTTGCATCAGCACCCCTTTGGCTGACTAATACAGTATCATACTGCCTATGTCATCCATCAAGTTTGTTTTTATACTTAACATTATGCTTTGGAGATCTATCCATGCTGGTACAGGCAGCTTCAGGTCATTCATATCTACTGCTAGGCTGTGTCCTAGTGTGTGGACATGTCATCATTTACTGGTCATTCTAGAGACTCAGGAATCACTAAAATGTTTCCACTTTATTATCACTGTGAACAGTTCTGAAGGATACACGTGTCTTTTTGGGTTTAGGTGCAATCTCTGCTCTTCTAGCTATCTGCCTAGGGGGTAAATTTCTGGAACGAAATGAATGTGCATCTTTTACTAGATCCTGCCGTCCTGCCCTGCATCCCCTGTTGTATCTCACCAGCAGTGCACGGAAGTTACCTTTTCCCACCACTTCAGCAATGCTGGGCGTAGGGCGTTTAATCTTTTTGCCATGTGAATGGCTGCATGAGAAAGCCTAGCTCTTTGTAGGTTTACCTGTACTTTCTTATGAGTAGTGAGTTTAAGCATCTTTTTCTCTGCTTAATTCTCCTGTGGTTTTCCTCTTCTGTGAGTTGCCTGTTCATGTCTCCTCTTTGTTTTCATATCAGTTGTATGTTTTGTTCTTCTGATGACTCTGTAGGACCTGGCTGTACATATGCTGGATACTCACCCTTCACCGGCTGTGCGCAGTGTCAGTGTAGAATCCCCGTGTGCGGCTTTGCTTTAGGCATCTTATGCTTTATGGATGTTTTTAATTTAAATGTTATAAGTTTATCAATCATTTTCTTTGTGATTTGTAATTTTCGAGTCTAATTCAAGAAACTTGTCTGTATCTGAAATCACAAAGAGAGTCTCTTACGATTTTCTCTTAAGAGTTTTATTGTCTGACTGTATCATGTTTGGGTTTGTGGTGAACACTGACTTCATTTATGGGTGTGAAGAAAAGTGAGGGCATAAGGGTGGCTGTTTCCACGAGCTGGGCAGGTATAGGGTAGTATTCTAGAATGCCCCGTCACTTCCTCACTTACTTAGAGGGTCTTCTGTCACACATCCGTGATGCATGGGTGCAGGTTCTTCCTGGGCTCCTACTTTGTTTCCGTGCCACTTTGCTTATCCCTGAGGTGATGCCCCATGGGTTTTGTTGTTATGTAATAAATAATAAGCAGGACATTTTACTTCGATATTGACTTTAATCATTTCACCATTAGTTGTGATATTTGCTTGGGGTTTTGACAGACAGAAAGTTCCCTTTCATTCCTAATTTGCTTAAATTTTTTTTAAAAATCGTATTTGGGTGTTGAATTTTACTAATAATTTTCTGTTGTTATGATCTATTTTTCTTTAATCTGTTAGTGTGGTGAACTGCATTCACAGATTCTTGATATTAAAGTAGCAAATTGTAAATGAACCCTGCCTATTTTACCATTTATTTTGTGTGTGTGTGCACAGACACAGAAACAAGCAAGCACACACGTGTATGTGTGTATGCATTCAACTTGCTGTTATTGAATTTGGGTCTATAGCTATGCTGAAAAGTGAGAGAATATATTTCTGGTCAATGTTATAAATATTTCTATCCATTACTTCCAATAATTTTGTATTATGCGGTTGATTTTTTTGGGGGTGCAGCAGTTTATCAGAAGTGAGAATATCTGTCTTCTGAAAGAAGAGGTGTGGATATTTACCTAGGAATACTGTTGGGTTTTCCTGGGACGTAGTTCTACCTCTTTTGCTGTATTTCGTTTTTCCATGCCTGACCCGCATTCAGCTGATGGTTGGCTTCAGTTGAGTCCCAGTTCCACTTGGGACTCAAGCTGGTGTCTATTAAGCTTCCATGTGACTGGCTTTTCCTGGAAGAGAAGTGAGTCTACACTCAGGACCAATTCTGCTAAGATGCTGACATAGATTTCTGAGAAGGTTTATCAAACACTTGAACTGACCAGCAGTTTAATGGGAGGCAGATGTCCCTTTTTGAAGCTCAAAAATTAAATTTACACAATCCAAGCCTAGCAGAAGGTAAATATATTGCAGATTCAGACCTTTATGCAGGATCTTCAAACACTGCACAAAGAAAAAAATAAATCACTTGACGAAACCTATTAAATTTTCCTTAGGAAGCAGCTAAAATCAAGTCAAAGGATCTAAAAGAAAAGATTATCTCAGCAACTCTTGTCTCAAGACTGGATAGCTTGCAGAGATTTAAAAAGTTCTTGGCGACTTCTTAGCATAGATCAAAAGATAGGCGGGGTTTGCTGCAGCGATGCTTTGCAAACAGTGCATTAACATTATTTAAAGTCCAATTCTAGGATATATTATGAGCCATCATGAAATTAGCTATGCAGAAAGAAGCTCAGAGCAAGGCAAGCTGAATAAAAGATGTGGCTCTGAAGTCATAATTCAGATTGTCTAATATAATTTATAGAATTGTTCTGAGGTGATTCCAAAGTGAATTGGAATAGTTGGAAAACTTTCCAAGCTAGTATCTTTTAGACCAACATTATGCATTTATATCTGAGTATTGATGGGATCATCTCTTTACACTTAGTCCATTGCTTTATAGTTATGTCCTATGACCACAGGCCAACTGGGAAAGCAACAAACGGGAACTAGGATATTTCTAGGAAATACTACATGCACTGAAATCTCAGGTGTTGCACCTAACCACGGCAGGCTGGGCCTCGGTGTGATAAGGATGCCAGTCTTATCTCTTGTTCCTCATTGTTTGCATGGATGACGTCAGCCAGGGAGAGCACTGCCGATTTTTGCTGAGAGATCATGATCCAAAAACTGCAAGCTAAGTTGCTGGAATGGCTCTAGGAAACTTTTTAAGAGCATGTGAAATTAGAAGTCCAAAGCTAAGAACAGGACAAGCACTGTGGAGCAAAGGCACTGCAAGCTTGCAAAGGGGCCACCCCAAAGCCTAAGGTCAACCTTGGGGACAGGGCTTCGATGACAGCTGAGCTGCAGCTGTGCGTGGCCTCTGCTCGGTCCTTAGTGACTCACAACACACAGACAGCGTGGACCTGGGCAGGGTGGAAGCACGACTCGTAGCCTGCTATAAAAGGAGACGTTGGCAGGGGAGGAGAAATTCCTTCAGAGACCTAGAAGCTGCAGAATGTCTGCATCTCCGCCTCGAGCCGCCAGATGACGGTCCTGAAGCTGGGGCATGCAGGGCTGGAGGTCAGTGTTAGCCAGACCCACGGGCATCTGGCTGGAGCCTGAGGGCTCTTCCCCACCCGGCTTCAAACAGAGCCTAGAATCGGAAAAAAATCCCAGGAAAGAGGTGGGGAGCTCTGAGTTTCCACGATCCGTAAGAGGGGAGCATGAGAAGGCAGCACAGCCCATTGGCATCAAACTCACATGGGTCCCTGGAGGCCAGAAGTCCTATTTTCTCACTTGTATCCATGCCAAGCACTTGGGACACTCACTTCGAGCTTGTTAAATGGGATCTTTCCTGTAGCGTAATGCTCGTTTTCCATACGTGGTTATGTTTTAAGGTTGCCTGTAAGAAATGATATTTTTATGCCTCCAGAATGTCCAGAGATTGGGCCAAGAACAGGAACTGGGGACTTTCATGTGAATGGCATGATAGGGGGAGGGATTTTTTTTTTTTGCTTGAAAAATATTTCACTTGTAGTATCACTTTTGCACGCATGCTTCTTATTCAGTTATCCACAGCTCTTCAACACCTGCTTGCTGGGACCAGGCATTCCGCTAGATGCCACAGACCTTCTGTCCCACTTGCTGTGTGCCGGGCAGTACCTAAGCATTTTGTCAATTAGCACATTTAATACTCGTAAGTAACAACCCGATGAGGTAGGTACTGCCATATTTCCATTCTACAGGTGAGAAAAAGAAACCAGAAGAGTTCAAGGATTTGCCTCGAGGATGTGGAGGGGCTGGGAGCAACCTGGGCAGCCTGGCGGGCACAGGAGCTGTCCTGCTCTGCTGGTGTGTGGGGATAAGCCAGAGCAGCGCTGCCCCCGTCCCCACCACTTACAGCCTGAAGGGGGAGAGCGACTTTAATGAAATCATCATGCAGATAAGTTCATGGCTGTAATTAGCCTGATGGGGCAAGGTCCAAGGTGCTGGGAGAGTGTCATGGAGAGGTTTGCCTAGTCAAAGGTCTGGGCAGGCTTCCCCAAGAAAGTGGCTCTTTCAGCTGAAGGGTGAGTGAGGTGTGAACTCAGAGGGCTGGAGGAGGTTTCAGGCTGACGCTTTGTGGACGTCACCCAGCTTCTGTACGAGCTCCAGGTATTCCCGACACTCGGTGGACACAATCGTCTTAAAATGTGGTCCCTAAACCAGTGGCATCAGCCTCACCTGGAAACATGTTAGCCATCCAAAAACTCGGGTGGGCCACAGGAGAGTCTGATGCTCGCTCAAGTTTGGTGCCAGCTGCTAGAGACGACCAGTGAGCACCCCTCCCAGATCCCCTCCATCAGCAGATGCACCCACGCCCAGCTGCGACGGGTTTGGCTGCTGAGTGTTCACAGCTGCTGCCCTCTGCGTCAGGAGCACTTGCCTCAGCCAAATAGGACCCCCAGCACCTGGATGCATGGCCACCTGCTCCCCACACACTACGACACCCCCCACCGCCCCAGCCCTGCATCTCACTTCACATGCCAGGTGATGGTTGACTGTTTGACTGATGCCAGGTTGGCTTCAAGGTGCGACCAAATTTTGTTGCAATTGTGTTCCAGAGCTGCAGAGGTGAGGCCACATTCTAGTTTAGGTACTTTCCCCTGCACTATTCTACCTTTTTACCTCTTCTCCTGAGAAGACTTTCCCCATAAATCCCTGGAACAAAACTCTCCACCCCAGGCTCTGCTCCCAGATGCAGCCTTCAGTTATGTGGCGAGCAGACAGGGCTTGAAGCAAAACAGGGGAGGAGACAAAGGGCACAAAGTGAGGAGTACGGGGTCTCCCCAGGCCCCCTTCCTGGCTTCTGTTGCCTCTGCCCTCTGCCTCTTCCTGTCTTCTCAGGCATGCAGTATCTTCTCCCAGCTCATCTTTCTCAACAGAATTTGCCACCCTGTTTATCAAAAAAAAAAAAAAAAAGAGGCCAGGAGAGCCAGCAAGATGGTGGCAGAGTAAAGAGCTCCAAGAGTCAGCTCCTGCTACAGGCAGTTGGTAATCACCCAGGGCTATCTAAAGCACCTGTTTGGGAGCTCCAGGAGACCAGAAGAGCATCCTGCAACATCCTTCAAGGACTGGAAGGAGGAGATGCCCATCTGCAGAGAAGATCCATAAGTGGAGCCCTCCACGCCCCGGAGGCCAATGGCACAAGCCACCTCAGGAGCTATTCTGCAGCTGTAATCAGAAGCTCCAGCAGGGAGGAAGCTGAGGGGACCTGCACCATCGTCTCCGGGAAAATACAGGAGACACCGTGGAGGCCGGTGATCATCCTATTCTGGCAGCGCAAGCTGCCTCAGGAGCTGTTCTGTGGCTGATATTGGAAGCTCCATTTCCCAAACACAGGGGAGGAAGAGACAGTTGGCCACCAACTTCAGCTACTGATTAGTAAATTCTGCTGGCTAAAGTATAACCCTAATAACAGCTAAAGTTTGAACCTGTCCAAGTTGAAAAGAGGCCTGTAGCCACCATTTGACTCCACCCCCAGCATGAGGGGAAGCCAGGCTGACTGAAAATCACAGGGATGGTAGAGACTGGTTTCTTTCACCCAGATTGGCCTGCAGCCCTAGCCTAGGCTTCAACCCCACCTCTAGCAGGGAGGAAGCTGGCGGGCCCTGCACCAACCTCTCTGGGTAACTGCAGGTACATTCGGCTGGCACAGACTGAATAGTCGGAAGTCTACTGGGGCAATTGCAGTTATTTTGGACCCACGTGGCATAGATTGCTGCCCACACCTGCAGCTCCATCTCTTCCCCAGGCAGGGGAGAAAGGGGCATGAAGCTTCATCAGTCTCTCTGGGTAACCACAGTCTATGCCTGCATTACTTGGATTATTACACATGGCTGTAGCTCTGTCCCTACATCTGGCAAAAAAGAAAGTTGGGAGAAGCTTTGTCAGTCCCTGGGGAAATGTGGGCAGCTTGAGCCTCCACAGCTTACAGCACCAACTACATCTTTGGCTCCTACTACACAACCAGCATGGGAGAAAGGGGAACAAATCTCTAGACTAAAGAGAGAAACTGTACCCAGAATAAATACATCTAGTAAGCCAGATGCCAAGACACCAAAAAAAATTACAATCCATACCACGCAACAGGAAGATATGGCCCAGTTAAAGGAACAAGATAAGCCTCCAGATGACATAAAGGAGTTGAGACAACTAAGCATAGATGTTCAAACAAATTTTCTCAATAAATTCAATGAGATGGCTAAAGAGATGAAGGATATCAAGAAGACATTGGATGAGCACAAAGAAGAATTTGAAGGCATACATAGAAAAATAGCAGATCTTATGGGAATGAAAGTTGCAATAAATGAAATTAAAAATACACTGGAATCATATAATAGCAGATTTGAGGAGGCAGAAAGAAGGATTGGTGAGTTTGAAGAAATGGCCTCTGAAAGCAAACATACAAAAGAACAGATAAAGAAAAGAATGGAAAAAAACTGAACAAGTTCTCAGGGAACTAAACGACAGCAAGAGATGTGCAAACATACACGTCATGGGTGTCCCAGAAGGAGAAGAGAAAGAAAAGGCAGCAGAAGGAATATTTGAAGAAATAATGCTAGAGAATTTCCAAACCCTTTTGAAGGACACGAATATCCATGTCCAAGAAGCCCAACATACTCCCATTCAAATAAATCTGAATAGACTGACTCCCAGACACATACTAATCAGAATGTCAAATGCCAAAGACAAAGAGAGAATTCTGAAAGCAGCAAGAGAAAAACAATGCATAATATATGAGGGATACCCAATAAGATTAAATACTGATTTCTCATCAGAAACTATGGAGGCAAGAAGACAGTGGTATGATATATTTAAGATACTGCAAGAGGAAAACTTCCAGCCAAGAATCTTATATCTGGCAAGATTGTCTTTCAAAAATGAAGGAGATTTTAGAATATTCACAGATAATCAGAAACTGAGAGAGTTTTTAACCAAGATACTGGCTTTGCAGGAAATACTGAAGAGTGTGCTACAGCCTGAAAAGAAAAGATAGGAGAGAGAGGCTTGGAAGGGAGTCTAGAAATGAAGATTATAACAGTAAAAGTAACTGAAAGTATCAAAAGAGTGGTGAAAATAAAATATGACAGATAACACCCAAAAATTTAGGAATAAACTTAACCAATGATGTAAAGCACTTGTACTCAGAAAACTACAACTCATTGTTAAAAGAAATTTAAAAAGACCTAAATTGGAAGAACATTCCATGCTCATGGATTGGAAGGCTAAATATCATTAAGATGTCAATTCCACTCAAATTGATAAACAGATTCAATGCAATCCCGATAAAAATTCCACCAGCATTTTTAAAATAAATGGAAAGCATGATTATCAAATTTATTTGGAAGGGTAAGTGGTCCTGAATAGCCAGAAACATCTTAAAAAGGAAAAGCAAAGTTGGAGGGCTCTCACTTCCAGACTTTAAATCATATTACCTAGCTACAGTGGTAAAACAACATGGTACTGGCATAAAGACAGACACATAGACCAATGGAACTGAATTGATGGTTCAGAAACACCCTCACATCTACAGCCAAGTGATTTTTGACAAGCCTATTAAACCCACCCAGCTCAGGCAGAACAGACCATTCAACAAATGATGCCAGGAGAACTGGATATCCATAGCCAAAAGAAGGAAAGAGGACCCATATCTCATACCTTATTCAAAAATTAACTCAAAATGGAACAAAAACCTAAACATAAAAGCGAGAACCATAAAGCTTCTAGAAGAAAATGTAGGAAAATATCTTCAAGACCTGGTGATAGGTGGCGGATTCTTAAAGGACATAAGAGGAGGACTGAGATGGACTACCGATGTTTAATGTGTGTAGAAGTTTTAATTAGCTTTACTGTAAAAGTGTGTAAATGTATAGAGTTGATGGTAACACATTAAAGTGAGTAACAGCTGGTTTATAAATGGGGATGTGGCTGAAAAGGGTAGTCTAGGGATGTAAATGCCAATAGAAAGAAAGCTAGAGAAAAATCTAGTAACTGAATAACACAGTAAACCCAGAGGTGGATGAGAATTGTGGTTGATGGTACAGATGCAAGAGTGTCCTCTGTGAGCTAGAGCAGTTGTACATCAGTATTGCAGGGTGGTGGGAATGTGGAGAAGCATGGGAAAAATACACAGACCTATGGACTGTGGTTAACAGTAATAATGTAATATTCTTGCATCTCTGCCAAAGATGTATTGTGTTGATAATGGCGGAGTATGGAAAAAGTGTGCCAAATGTACACTATCGATCTGGTGATATTATCTCATAATCTGTAACAAATGTTCATCACGGTGTGATGTGTTGATAGAGGGGAGCTGTATGGGAATTCTACACATGTGCATGATTGTTTTGTAAGTATACAACTTCTGTCATAAAAATACATTAAAAAAAATAATAAGGTAGGTTGGGGAACAATACACCAAATGTAAGATAAGGACTATAGTTAGTAATAAGATTTTGATGATATTCTTTCATAATTTCTAAAAAAAAGAAAAGTCTCACAATAATGCAAGGTATTGGTAGTGGGTTGATGTGTGATGTTATGCATGTTTGCGTTGTAAGTTCATAACTTTTACTATACACTTGTTTGTGTATGTTCACATATAAATGACATAAAAATAATAATAATAATAGGGTGGGTTGGGGGAAAACTACCAATTGTGAGATACTTTGGTTAGTAGTAATATTTTGAAGATGCTCTTTCATCATTAGTTAAAAATGCTTCACAACAATGCAAGGTCTTGGAGGTAGGGTGAGGTATAACAGCCCTGTATGATGTTATGTATGTTTGTTTTGTAAGTTCACAGCTATTACTATACACTTATTGTTTATGTATATTCATGTATGAGTGATATACTTCAATAAATAGAAGAACAAACAAACAAACAAAAAAAAAAAACAACAGAGTCAGTGGTGGATGTGAAATCCATGTCCTATTTTACAGCAAACCATCCTTGGGTTTTTCCTTGTCTACCTGCAGACATCCTTAATGCGTGAAGAATCATGAGTAAATCTGTGATGTAAAGACCTCCCTGTCACTGTTTCAGCTCTGAAGGTAAATAAATTTTACTCCTGCAAAGTGCATTTTGGGTCAGGCATGCTCCCTGTGCCTTGTGGCTAAGCCACCAGAAACAGTGGTCACAGTGGCCCCCACTGCAGGACAGGTAAGAGGGAGGGACAGGGGCAATCCCAGTCCTGGGGCCCAGCCCGGAAATGACCACATCACCATTCACAGGCTGCCTGCGAGGGACGCTGGGAAACGAGGGAGGACCCACTCCTCTCGTCCCTTGAAGCCCCAGCCCTAAAAGCATCTTCTCCACTCCCTCCCTTTCTGCTCATTTTCACTTGCCCACTGGTAGTCCTGCTTACGTCCTGGCACGTGGCTGTCCCCAGGAGGTGTCACCCGAGATCATCCTCATGGTACCCCTGAGAGCTGCCTCCTGTCACTGCGCCCGGAGCCCCTTCCTCGCTCAGTCCCCAGCTGCCCTTTTCTGCCATCCTTCCCCACAGCGTTTGAGGTCCTCTGTCTTCTAAGCTCTCTCCTGCCTGCAGGTTCCCAGCAGTGCCCTGGGTTGCCAGTTTCCCTGTTTCCATATTCTATTTTACTGCTGATTCCTGACCTCCCAAAGTTTACAAACTAGTCTTCCCATCCCCTTTATCACTCCACATTTTTTTTTCATGGAGACCCCATCCACTGTCACAGCCTCAGTTGTTACTCCCTGGACACACTTCCTACAAGTGAACTACTACAGAAATGCACGTCTGTCCAGGTTTTGGGATAGACCCACCCACGTGTCTTTATCACACATCGAACTCTGCAGATTCAGACTGAAAGGCCTTGCATTGCCATCAAACAGCTTGTCCACTCGCCTTTGTCCATTCCGGGTGCTGATGGCGGGACCCCGCCCCTCTCCTGGGCTGCCCCTGGTCTCCCGACCTCTTCCCGCCACGCAGCTCCCACTTGCCTTTGCAGCGTGACTGGCTGACTGCAGGGGCCGGGGTTTAAGTGAAATTGAAACCACCTTACTGGTTTTCCCTTCCGGTACTTTCATTTTCCTGCTGTATCCATGGTCTGGGATCAACCTCCTTAAAGCACCAGCCGCCCTGTCCCACCGACTCCGTGAGTCTGTGCGGCGGTCACTCTGAGTCCAGCCCAGGCCAGCTCCCCTACGAGGAGCGCTGGACGCCCTCACGTGGCCGCCACCCCTGCCTCTCACTCCTGGCCATTCCCTGAGCGCACCCCAAACCGCCTGCCCCAAGTGTGCCTGGCCCTTCCTTCCCGCTTTCCCTATAGCTCCTTTCCACCCATCACCAATCGCTGAATTTCCAAATGTCCTTCAAGGCCCAAATCAAATACTGTTGTTGTTTTTTTCCTATAAAATTTCCCCAGTTCTCACCCTCTAGCCTTCATCAAGAAATATTCCTTGTCCATCCTCTCTGACCCCATGGCCTAACGACGTGGCTAAACTAGTGAAGAATCAATGAGTAAATCTGTGCTGTAAAGGCCTCCCTGCCCCTGCTGCAGCTCTGAAGTTAAATTTCAGCTGTCAGTGCCAGTTTTAGACTCTGCAGTTTACACTTGTTTTACACTATCAGAGGCGCTGGGCCAATTCAAGTAATCTTCCTCTGAAGCCAAACACAGCGACGTCCTGCTCCCACTTCGCCAGCCGCAGAGCCAAGATCCGCGTGTCTGCTGTTCTGCAGTGGCCAGAGCTGGAGGGGTGGAGCACTAGCTCCACTGAGGTGGGACGACTGCCTTTGCCAACTGTCAGGGGTCAGCAGCACGTCGTCCCGCTCAACGCTTGCCCCGCAGCTCTTTCTCCCCGGGCTTAGACCCCACGTGAGTGACATGCACGGTCGGGAATCTGCGCAGGGGCATCTCTTTTGGGAGCGATGCGGCCACAAGCCGGGGGCTTCGAAGCAGTGAGGAGGACAGAAGCCTGAAACCAAGGTGTCGGGGCGGGCGGGGGGCCTCCGAGGGCTCCAGGGCAGGCGGCGGCCCTGCCTCTCTCCTGGCTCTTGGGGGTGCCTTCCGTGGCTCATGGCTCGTGGCAGCGCAGTGCCCACCCCTGCCTCCGTCTACGCATGGCTGTCCCTCCCTTTCGCCTTGTGTGTCTCCTCCTGCTGCAAAGCCACCAGTCACGCTGCAGTAGCAACCTCCACCGTGACCTCATCTGAGCCGAGTTCATGTTCAACGACCGGATTCCCAGTTAGGCCGCACTCTGTGGTCCCAGGAATGAGCATTTGAACGTGCCTTTTGGGGGAAGGGGAGGGTCGAAATTCAGTCCATGACATTGCCTTAGAGGATAATTGCCTAAGCAGAAAGAAAGCACATCTGTGTTCACTCTTTCCCGTGGGCATGTGGATTTTTGTGGCCAAAAATAAATAGAGGCTAAAGAGAAATACAGATTTCAAAACAGAGAATAAATGGCACTCACCTCCTTGCCAGGAAGGCCCTGTAAGGGTGCTCAGATCTTCCATCGCCATTAGCAGAGACGTCAGTGCCCTGTTAGCGCTGGCTTCACACTGGGACGGTGCTTGTCCTTCCCCGATTCCCTTCCCCAGGAAGGCGAAGCTGGCTGATGGGCTGCCCAAGGACGCAGTACAGTAAGCTTTCCGGATCAGACAATCCCTCGAGCTCATCGTGTAACAGTTCAGGTCTGCGCAGCCGAGGATATTGATGAATAGCTTTAGGACTCATTTGGGCAGATCCATGAAGCCAATTGCTTCATCAGATGGCATTTCATCACAGTTGCCTTCGATCCACTGTGGCTGGCTCATTGATTAGACTTTGCTGAAGAAAGTGAGCGTAACTGCCTGGGATCCAAAATTGCTGAGAGTTGTATCTGGACTTTAGGATAGGTGTTTCTGACAATGTGTCTGTGGTTTCCTTAGGCTGGCTTAATTATTCTGCCATTAGATAAGGTTTAGTAATTTGATATGAAGTGGGAGAAAATCCACAGTATTATTGGACAGAATCTGTAATTCTTCAATTCTTGTACAACTCAGCCGAAACTGCTTCCCCATCTTCCCTCCATTTTTGTTGAAGAATTTGATCATTGAATCTAGACACACATTCATGCATTGTTTGCTTAGTTTGGAGGATTCAGTTAAATGAAAACTCTAAGCTGAAACATATATGTTAACGATTACTTTACATTTTTTAGCTTAAATGCAATAGAATTATGTTTTGGTATGTTTCTTTGATGTAATGTAGAACTATTAACAAAAGCAACAATTTACAACTAGCAAATATTATGTGATTCCATGCACATGAGTAATTGGAAAATTAGTTGCAAATAAAATACTTTTTTTCAAGTGATATATTTTTGCACAGTTTGCTCTTCTTTGACCTCTTGCTGATGCATAATTAATAGAAAGATGTATTCGCTGAACTACTGACTTTTGTAGACTGCCTGTGGGTGTCGTTTCCATCTCAGAGACTTAATGCAGTGTGACATCCAATGACATTTCTGCCATCAGTAAATGGGAAAAACAAGCATCTTTCCAGAGGGAAAAAAAGGAAGAGGCAGGAGACAGTCTCCTCTAGTGAGGGACATGGAATTTCCTTAGAATCACTGACGTGGCTGGAAGACAAAAGACAACTCTGGAGCAGGGAATCAAAGCTGGTATGATTTTTTAAAAATAAACTTTTTATTTTAGAATTTTTTAGAGTTACAGAGAAATTATGAAGATTGTACAGAGATTTCCCACATATTCCACAACCAGGTTCCATTATTATTATTTTTTAATCATTGAGATTTAATTCACATACCATACAATTCACCCCTATGGAGTGTACAACTCAATGGTTTTTTTGTGCATTCAGAGTTGTGCACACATTACCACAGTTAAATCTGGAACATCTTCATTACCCTGAAAAGAATCCCGGCACCCAACAACAATCGCTTGCCTTTGCCCTCAAACCTCGCAGCCCAAGGAAACCACTCAGCTACTTGCTGTTTCTATGGAATTCCCTGTTCTGGACATTTCACAAAAATGGAATCATATAATATGTGGTCTTTTGTGAGTAGCTTCTTTGACTTAGCACTGTGTTTCTAAGATTATTCATCATTGCAGCATGTATCAGCACTTTCTTCCTTTTCACGGCAGAATAATATTCTACTGTATGCCACATTTTATTTACTCATTTGTCCATTGATGGACATTCGGATTGTTTCCATTTTTGACTATTATGAGTAATGCTTCTATGAATATCTGTGTACAAATTTTGGGGTGGACATATGTTTTCATTTCTCTTGGGTGAAAACCAAGAAGTTGAATTGCTAAGTCAAATGGTAACTACATGTTTAACCTTTTAAAGAACTTCTGACTTTCCAAAGCAGTGGCACAATTTTAAATTCTCACTAGCAAGGTGTGAGGCTGCCAGTTTCTTCACAGTCTAGCCAACGCTTGTCTTTTTGATTATAGATGTCTTAGTCGGTGTGAAATGCTCTTTGTTTTGATTTGTATTTCCCTTGATGGCTAATCATTTTTAGCACCTTTTCATGGGCTTATTGGCAATCTGTATATCTCCCTTGGAGAAAATCTGTTCAGATCCTTTGTCTATTTTTTATTGGGTTATTTGGCTTTTTATTATTGAGTTGTAAGAATTTTTAAATATATCATAGGTACATCAGATATATGATGTGTAAATATTTTCTTCCACCCTGTGGACTGTCTTTGTGGTTTCTTAATTGCGTACTTTGAAGGGCAAAACTGTTTTAATTTCATAAAGTCCAAACTAGGGCACATAAATGCCACTTGTGCTTTTGTTGTCATATTGAAGAAGTTTTGCCTAACTCAAGGTCATGATTATTTATACTTACGTTTTCTTCTGTGAATTTTATAGATTTTGCTATTACATTTAGGTCTTTGATCCATTTTTGAGTTACTTGTTGTACCTGGTTTGAGGAAGGGGTTCAATTTAATTCTTTTGCATGTGGATATCTAGTTGTCCCAGCACCATTTGTTGAGAAAAACTTATTCTTCCCCACTGAATTTTCTTCCTCCTTTTTGGAAATCAACTGACCATAAATTTATGAGTTTATTTCCAGAATATCAATTCTATTTTATTAATCTATGTATCTATCTTTATGTCAGTGCTACACTGTCTTGACTACATTAGATTTATAGTAAGTTTTGAAATCAGGAACAATAAGTCTACAAATTTGTTCTTCTTTTTCAAGATATTTTGCCTTTTCTATGAATTTTGGTATCAGCCTGTTAATTTCTACAAATAAGCCAACTGGACTATAGTCCTTGCATCTAAAACAAATAATGCAAAATAGGTTGGCTTAACAATAGGGATTTATTAACTCATGGTTTCAGAGGTCAGAAGCCTTGCTTCCTCTTGGGGTTGGCACTTTCTGGCTGGCCAGAAATCTTTGGGGTTCCTGGTTATTCCATCACATGACAATACATATGGGGATACATTCTCCTTTTTCCTCTGGGTTCCACTGACTTCCCGCTTTCTGGCTGCTCCCTGTGGCTTCTCCTTATGTTCCCAAATTCCTTTGCCGAAAAAGACTCCAGGTCTGTTGAATTAAGGCCCACCCTCATTCAGATTGGGCACGCCTTCGCTGAAAACTTCTTCAAAAGTCCTGTTTACAAATGGATTCACATCCACAGGACCAGGGGTTAGGGTCAGATCATACCTTTTGTGGGCGACAGGATTCAATCCCCAGCAGATATTGATAAGAATTGTCTTGAATTTGTAGATCAATTTGGGTAATACTGGCATTAATGACACTGTTTTCCCACTTATTAACATGAATATCTTTTCATTTATTTAGATCATCTTTAAATTATTTCAACAATGTTTATAGTTTTGTAACTTGTTTTGTTCCATTTATTCCTAAGTATTTCATGATTTTTCACACTACTGTAAAAGGAATTGCTTTATTAATTTCATGTTTGGATTGTTCATTGATAGTGTATAGAAATACAATTGAATGTTGTATATTGATCTTATACCCTGCAACTTGCTGAACTTATTAGTTCTAATGGTGTTTTAGTGGAATACTTAGACTTTTTTATATAAACGATCATGTCATCTGCAAATGGAGGGATTTACTGCTTCTTTTTCAGTGTAGATGCCTTCGGTTTCATTTCTTTCCTAATTTCTCTGGCTAGAACTCCAGTACAATGTCGACTAAAAGTGGTGGTGAGAATAGACATCCATGTCTGGTTCCTGAACATATGAGGAAAGCATTCAGTCTTTCCTCCTCACATTAAGATGTTAGCTATTCTCATTGATGCTTTTCTTCAGATTGGGGAAGTTCCCTTCTATTCCTAGCTTGTTGAGTGTTTTATCAGGAAGGTGCACTGTGTTTGTCAAATGCTTTTTCCGTGTCTGTTGAGATGATCATGTGTTTTTTACCCCTTGATTCTATTGATATGGTATAATCCATTAATTTAATGTTAATGGATTAAACCAACCTTGCATTCTTGGGATAAGTCTCACTTGGTCATGATGTATAATTACTTTATATGCCATTAATTTGTTGCTAGTAGTTTGTTGATTTTTATGTCTATAATCATAAAAGACATTTCTTTGTGGATTTCTTCACTTGGGATATATTTGTATGGTTTTGGTATCAGAGTAACTCTAGCCTCAAAAAATGAGTTGGGAAGTGTTGCCTCTTCTATTTTTTGGAAAATTTTGCAAAGAATTGGTATTATATTTTGTTTAAATGGCAAGTATAATTCATCAGTGAGGCAGTCTGGTTCTTTTAAATAATTTCTATCTCTCTGTTGATATTCTCTATTTGATGAGACATTGTCATCCTCCCTTCATTTTCTTCTTTAAGCCTGGTTTTCTTTAATATTTGAACATATTTATAATAGTTGATTTGAAGTGTTTGCTAACTCTGACATCTGGGCCCTCTCATAGGTAGATTTTTATTGCCTGTTTTTTTTTCTTCTATATGGCTCACAATTCCCTATTTCTCTGCATGTCTCATGATTTTTGATGAAACTGGGAACTTTTAGATAATACATTTTGGCAGCTCTGGAAACCAGCCTCCCCATCTCTGTCTTTTTGTCACTGTTTAATTTTTTTAATGTGTTTAGTGATTTGGCTGGACTCTCTCAGGAAAGTCTCTTTCCCCTGTAGTGTGACGGCAATGATGTAGCTCTTCAGAGGCACTGCCTTGAGCATCTGTGCAGTCTTCCTGGATGCCAGTGTTTTTAGCAGGGCTCTCTTTGACTGTCTCTTTCCCCAATCTCTCTGACAAGTTGTTCTGCCTTTCTTAACATCACACCCTGCTGTTAGGTGCTGCTAATTATCTGATGGTTGCTCTACTGTTTTCAACAACACCCTGGGGGTGCAAATGTCTTCAGAGCCTTATACATTTAAATTTTGTCATCTTTGCAGGGGTAGCCTTTGAGGCCATGACTTTGAGGCTTATTCCAGTCCCTGGAGAGCTTTCATTAGTCATCTCTTTCCCAGGTTTTCTGGGAAACTTCTAGCTGGTTTATGTTTTAGCTTGTTTTCTTAGAGCTACCAGCCTCCTCTTAATTGCTTCTACCAAAATCGCCATTGTTTTTGAAAGCCTGCTTAATCTTTTACTTTCCCATGCTCTGTTCCAAATAATGTCCATTCTCCAGGGAGAGCTTCAGATCACTCTGGCTCTGTTCTTATGGATTGTCTTTCCCCGTGGGCAAAGCCTCTGTGCCATCACTCTAGACCTGGGGGCAGGTGCAGTGGCTCACTTCCCTCGGGTGAAACCCTGCCTTTAACAGGGTGGGGGTAACCTCTGTACTTCTTGGCTTACCTCTCCTGGTGTACCCTACTTGTGAGTATGAGTTAGGTGAGGGCAATAGGGTCCCAGAATTCTCCACATGCCACATCCAGGTTAGAGCTTCTGCCTTATGAATGGAGGCTGGGGAGCTGGGAGAGAAGGAACCCTGTGTCTGTCTTTGCACCCACCCAGAGGAGGGCTTCCATCACACTGACCTGGATGGGGGTGTGTGGCGCACATCCTGCTCAAATGCCATAGGCCTTTGCTGTTATCACCAAGATTTAATAGATTTTCTTGGCAAAGTGTGTTTTCATTTGTTGCATACCCTTAGGAAAATTTCTAGGGACTTTAAATTGTTGCTTATATATAATTTTCATATATAATTTTTTGCCATTTATTAATATTTCACTGGGGATAAGGCTCATGTTGTTCCCTGTGCCTCCATTCCAGAAGCTGCCTCTGATATGACTTCCTGATGTTTTAAAGGAATGTGTATAGAAACTCTTAAGTGCCTGGGCTCACTACTTTCTGATATAGGAGGACTATTCTAAAAACATGAAACCTTTAAAACTGTTTTTATATATGTGTGGTTTTTAAAAAGACACTCAGAAATCAGGTTGAAGGATAGGAAAACTTTAAATTTTGATGCAAATCAGGGCCCAGAGATTTGCATCTAGCTGGGTAATCAATTGGTAGAGAATTCTACACTGGTAGAGACCATCTTATCTTGATGGTAAATTTCTAGGTAGAAACAAGCCATTATAAAGTTCCGAGTCTCCATTTCTTTTTGATATCATCTTTATGTCAGTTCAACTCTTTTGGACATGTCCTAACCGGCTCCCTGAGTGGATTTTTTTTCAAATGAAAAATCAAACCCAGGTTAGTTGATTGAAGCTTCATCTGGGGACACGGTCACTGTGGTTTAGCTTGAGCAGCATGTCCTAAAATGAATCAATGAAACACCAGTCTTATAAAATGATTTACAGAGAAAATAAACTTTGGTAAATGGCACAAGATATCCATTCCTGTATTAGAGATCCACATCAAATATTAGTAGAGTACAATTAATATTGAATGAAGTTTAGAGTTCTATAGGGGAAGAAACCATTTCAAATCTGTCCATGCAAGAGATTCCTAAATGTATTTTCATTTGAGCCCTTTGTGGGCATTCATTAATATTACGTGACACTTATATTCCCTGGAATATCCTTTGGTAAACAATTCTGTCATTCAAAATATGTTTCTCTGCTTACTCACATTATTCTTTTCTAGATCTTCATAGACTTTATTTTGTTTTGCACATTGTAGGTTCAAAATATATATGATTTGTTTTCATCCAAGTGCCAGCCCTATGATATTCGTTGTGTTTCTTATTTGTATATTTTTAGTCACATACCTTTTTTTAACTTAGGAGGCAAAAATAAATTTGAAGGGTGCCTTAACCTAGTCAGCATATATGAGGTTCTAGTACCTAAAGGTTGCACAATTCCATTCATTCTTTATTTACCAAATGTTATCAAGTAAGAGTCCAAATGTGCCAAGGAGAGTTTGAGTGTTTTTGTTCCATCGGAGGAAAGAAAAAACCCTTGCTTTGGTACAGCCTCTATTCTATGTGCCTCTAGGCTATTGCATAGGCTCTATTAAGAGAAACATGGAGAAAATGAGTTTTGCTATTTCCATGTGTTAAGGGCTATGAGTCATAATGAAGATGTGTCATTAGAATAAGTTGATTTAATTCATGGTTTACCAAAATGTACCCCATGGAGCATCGTTTCTATAGAGCATTAATATATGCATTGCCAAATGGCTTCCAAATGAAGTAATCGGGGCTACTCTGGGTTTAGGAATGTTCAGCATGCTTCCTTACTAAAGACCTCTTGACATCTTTGTATTTTATTGTGCCAAGTGAACCTGTGTGTGTCGGGTAGTAGGTTTTTCTACAGAGTTTCCCACAACTGTTTGGGGAGGAAATCCTGAGTGTGATGTTTCATAAATCACATTTGAGGAAATACTTGTCTATTGTCTACATACATAAGAAATGCCAATACACTCATATAAGAAATTTATAAATATGCAAATTTTAGAAGCCCCAAAACAAAGGAAGAGAAAAAGGCATCTCAGTTGGAAAAATGTGTTAAAGTTATAACCCTGCATGACGACGCTTATAGATGATTTACATATTCAAAAAATAATCAAAATGGAGAAAAATCAAACTCCCCAAACTAAAAACAAGCTGGAACAAATTAACCTAATTTTATACCAAAGTGGTAACATCATAACACAAAGAAAAATTATTCCAAGTAATCTTTGAAAACTGCAACCTGATTCTAAACCCTTTGTGGTAATATTTTATGGATGAAAAGAACTACAGAGATATATTAAAGTTCAAACAAGTGGTTTTATTGTTAGTAATTTTGATATCATGATTTTGACACCATTTAATACATCTTTTAGAATAAATAATAAGTTAATGTTATTAGTGCAAAAATAAACAACTATATTGACATTTAGACTCAAAGAAGGTGAAAAATAGGCTGTCATGCAAAATTCAAATGGGAAATAATAGTACAAACTCATGATTTAAAACTGACCCACACATGCACACACACAGGCACATACACAGGCACACACACATCCAACCTCTATCCAGAGATGGCCTAGGAGCAGTGACACTTCAGCAGCATTGAGCACACAAGCTCAGATCTTGGTTTCTAAATACCATTGCCCATTAAAGGAAGATAGGAATCCAAGATTAATTGTGTGTCATGGAGTATCCCTTTGGCTAAATGTGGGACAATCTGAGCATTGGAAAAAAACATATTTTGATGATAAAAAAAAGAAAAGAAAATACGTGAGCCCATAATGATAACACACACACACACACACAAACAGAACACACATGAAAGTAAAATCCAAACCAGAAAGGGTGGTAGGCAATGAGACATGCAGCCCAATTTTCCCTTTAGAAAATGACTTGAAAGCCAGCCACATGGAGTGCAGTCAGCACAGAGCTTCCAGTTGTCAGCTGACTGAAGTTCAGAGGACCAGCCTTGAGCAAGGTTATGCCATTTGGGAGGAGGGGAGCCGAATGAGGCAAGGGTACTAAGGTCCAGATATTTTGACCAAATACAGGACAGCTGGGCAATAGCACTGTTATGAAGGAAAAAAATCATTTGCAACCATTGTTAAATGATAATTAAAACCACTTCTTACCCTGAACATTGGTAACTAATGTAAAACAATTAAACATTTACCTGGAACCAGTCTATCCTCAGTTGATAACATAAAATTTCTTCTTTACAGAAAAGTACCAGGGAATAAATGAGAAGGAATGATAGAATTAGGAAAATACCCCCTTTGAAATTCCCAGTGAAATAATTTTTAGAAGCAAGGATCATCTGTGAAGGCCAAAATCATTAAGTAAATATTTATTGAGGAAATGATATTTCTCGGTTCCTAATTACATCCCCCCATTATTCGCTATTTGCAAAGGGGGAAATGTGTCCTTCCTTGGATATATCTTAAGATCACATCGAGTGACCAGGCCAGGAGGAATATTTGTAGGACTTCCACAAATATTCCTCCTGACAAAATTCACCAAGAAATAAACAGCATTATCTATGAAGTGTTCTTATTGAAAAAATATTTAGTCTAATGTTAGTCAAAACATTAACTCTAACTGCTAGTTTGCAGGGCATCTGGAATTAAAGGATTAAGTTAAATGTCACAAGAACACAATCAAGTACGCCAGCCTACGGGCTGTCTGCCACGGTTTCTCTGAAAAGGCATCACCACGAAGAAAAAGGTGATGAAGGTGGTGGGGTGGGCACTGTATAGCCCCACTTTGCAAAGGCCAGTTTGAATTGTGTTCTTTCCCTCGCAATTAGAAAGTGCTGAGTAATAGACACCAAACAGTGAAAACAATGGGCAAATAGACGTGTATGTGTGGGAAACTTTTTTAGAGTTTTAGTAAGAAAAATGTCATTTTTTATTTTTAAATTTTCAATATGAAACATTTCAAATAAGCATGAAAGTACAGAAGATAATAGAACAGATTATCAATGAACCCAACTCTGAACAGAGATTAACATTTGTCACATTCCCTTCAGAGCCCTCTGTTGAAGCATTTGCGTGGTTTAAAATGCCAAGGTAGGAGAGGGTGTCCTGTTTGTTCTCCCAGGCATGGCATTCTGCTCCTCAGAGTCATCCAGAATTACCAGTTTTCAGTTTATACCGTAAGAAATATCCAGATGCATACAATACACATTTTATATCAAATAGCATTTATGAACATTGATTTATGCTTGGCTTTTTCCATATTGGAGATTTCCCATATCCATACATATAGAGCTCTGTCGTTCCCATTAACAGCTGGGAAGTGTTCCTTGGAAGCCGACCTACTGGTTTATATTGAGCTTGTGTTCAACATTTCGCTATAGTATAAACATGGCTTCAACAAATGACCTTGCACGTAAGTCATTTCACATATATGTGGGTTTATTTTAACATAGATTTCTAGGAGTAAAAGGTCTAAGTGAAAGGTTATGTAAAGCAATTGTAATTTTTACAGACTTTGCCAAAATCTGTAAAGGTCATGCAATTTATACTTCCACTGGTAAGATATGAACGAGTCTGTTGCACAAATGCTGAACAGGTTTGAGTTATCAAATCTTTGCCACTCTGATCAGTGAAAAAAAAGGTCAACGTTTTAGGTTGCCTTTCATGTTGAGCATCATTTCATATATTTAAGTGTCATTTTTATTTCATTTTCTGTAAACTTCCTATATTTTGTGCTCATTTTTGTACTGTTTTTTTTTTTCCTGATCAATTTGCCAAAACCATCCATATATATATACATATATAGGCACTTTGTGACTTGAATAGCAAATAGCTGTCCCAGTTTCTCATATGACTTTTCAATTTTGTTATGTAACTTTTTACCAAGGAGAAATTTTTTTTAAATTGTGTAGTTAAACCTCAATTTTCTTTTGAGTTTTGTGTCATCTTTAGAAAGGCTTCCTCACAATGAGGTTCTTTTTAAAAAGCAGTGTTTGTACCTTCTACACATATTTTTTTTGTCCGTTTCCTTAAAGCTTGCCATTTGCTCCCCTTCCCCTATCTAACTGAGTGGGTTTGGGAGGACCACTGCCCCTTTGAAGGAGGCCCAGGAGGGCGCGCCACGTGCACCCCCGAACCTCCCTCACTCGGGCTTCCCCCCCGGGCAGCTCTGACGTCTGACAGAGGACGTGGTGCTCCTGCACTGCGCCCCGACTTTGTCCAAGAGAAGGCAAAGCGGGGTGACGCCGTGTCCCCGAGCCTGCCGGCATCCGCACGTGCCCGGTGACCGCCATCTCTCAGGCGCTACCGGAGGACGCCGGCCCCTTCCAGAAGCCACGGTCCGCAGCGTCCCAGCGCCAGGCCTCCCGCAGACCCTCCCCGGCGGCAGGTGGGAGCAGGGCCCCGAGCGGCTGCGGGCGGACCCCGCGGGCGGCGCCGTCCTCGGGCGCGATGATCAAGCCCCCGGCTGCCTGGCGACGGGCCCTGTCCTGCTCACAAGCTCCCCTCGTAGCTGCCGAGCGGCGGGAACGGGCCCGCCCCTTGGTGCGTTGCTGTGGAAAGCGTGTGATGAAAGAGCCCGTTGGTTCTTGTCCCCGTTGGATTGGGCTTTGAGTTAACAAAAAGTCACCACTGAAGTGGCTGGTCACGCTTCAAAGAGCCGCGTCCGACGCCCTTTGAAGCGCAAGTGCAGGCCTGCGGCGCAGGGAGGCGCTCGTGCCTGGGAACGGGCTCCAAGCTTTAAAGGGCTCTCAGGGACGCCCTGTCAACGCCGCCCTTTCTCTCCTCTGTCACGATGACACTGGGGTACAGCTCACCAGAGTCGCGGGAAGCAGGGAGTTGCCGGCCTCGGAGGAGCCCCCTCAGGGCGTGCGCGGCCGATGGCAGCTCTAGTCCCCCCAGGGCTCCGCTCCCGGTGGCAGCTCCGTGGGTTCCTTTCAAATCTGTGCTCGTGAGGGGCTGCGGGACCAAACTCCAGGGACTTAGAACTTGGAACACTGGACTCTTACTTCCATGTGGGCAGAGCTTCTCTTCTTTCTCCTTCTGGCTCATTCCCAAATCCCCAATATCTAACATAGTGCCTGGCATGTAGCAGGGATTCAGCAAACATTTATTTATTGAATAAATAAAGATTACCTTTGAAAATAGTGACCTAAATAATTAACAGCAGCCCTTAAAATGAGGACAGCTAGGAAACATGGACAACGTATTAAAAATTCTGCAAGAGTGCACTGGAGAGCTAACAAGGTAGTGAAGAATTACTGGGCTAACACGCAGGGGCTACTCTTCCCCTGTGGCCACTGGCCAGTCGCGGAGGGGGCAGCCAAGAGGCTGTGAGACTGTACAGTGAGAAGAGGGGCCTCACCAGGGTCTGCAGCTCAGCTTCTGATCAACTCAACCACTGAAACTGGTTTGAGGCGGTCCCAGATTGCTGGAGCAAACAATATCATCAGCTAAGCCCTGAGTTATTGCTACAGATTTAAAAATACAGTGTCTGGCACACAATGTAAAATCACTAGGCATGTAGGAGGACAAGGGAAATGTATACAATTCAGAGGAAAAAGCAGACAATAGAAACAGATACGAAGGGTCCAGGAAATGGAGTTGTTGGACTTTAAAATGTATATGATTAGCATGTCCAATGAACTAGAGGCCTTTGGGAACTTCTACAGAAATCCTGGAAACCACATATAAAACAATCAAATGCAAATTGTAGAACATGAAAATGCATGAACAAAAATTTAGAACCGAGGATTGGATGCAGAGTGAATTAATAACTTGGACAATGGATAGATGGCCATGCCCACAGTAAAATGTGGACAAATTATGGACATATTTTTAGCACATGTGTCATTGGGATCCCTTGGCAGAAAGAATATTATATTCACTGAGAACCTTTCAAAGCTAATAAAAGAGAAAATCACAGATCTAAGAAGAGCTTTACAAACCCCAAACATAGTAAATTAAAAACAAATACACACTAAGATACATCACAGTAAAACTGCTGAAAATTAAATGGAAAGGGAAAAATATTCTTAAAAATATCCCAGAAGAAGATGGCAGATTTCTTTCAAAGGAGGACGATTAGCTGAAACCAACAGCCCTCTTCTCAGCAGAAGATATACAAGTGGGAAGACAGTGAGATAAAAAATTAAAAAAAATTTTTTTAAAGCATGAAAGTGCTAAAAGAACATAACTGCTTACTGCCACCCTGGAATTCTATATCTAGCAAAAGGACCTTTAGTAATATAGAGAGAATCAGTATGTTTTCAGGCAAAATAAACGGGGCAATTCCATCATCACTAAACCAGAAGTGCTATAGCTTATCGTGCAGAAGGGAAGGCGATGAGTAAGAAAATAGTAAATATGAGGGCAAATCCAAATAATATTGACAGTATGAATCGTAATGGCTCTTTCTCCATGGAAGTTATTCCTACTCCAGTCCTCTGGAGTTTCACCCCACCTATATGTATGTTGGTATCAGCCCAAGAGTCAAGCAGTCCCCAATGCAGGTCTCTGCAGCTCTCTCGTTGTGACGCCCCCTCCTCCGAGTTCTTGTACCCCTCAAATTCTAGCCAACTGAGTCAGCCTTGAACTCTGCCTCCTTTCCCCTCCATGTGCCGCAGCCTAGACAAACAGACGGCTCAACTTGCTTATTTCTCTTCTCTTGGGTGTCAAATTGCAGCACTCTCTATTGTGCAATATCCCAAAATCGTTTCTATATTGTCTAGTTTCCCAGTAGTTTATAGTGATATGTTGATTGTGTTACTTCTGCACAGCCCCAGGTGGAAATCCATGATTATTTTTAAGCTAGTCTGAAAATCTTTGTCTTTTAATTGGCACATAAATCCATTTTCATTTAAAATTGCTACTGACATAGTTGGGTTTAAGCCTACTTTCAAAATGCTGACAATATTCTCTTTGTTCCAGCTCTTGAATCTGTTCTTTCTTTCTCTCTCATCTCTCTTGCTCTCATTTCCTATTGAAATGAGTATTTTTAATATTCCTTGTTTCCATCTGTTAGCTTGGAAGTTATACTCACTATCCTTTACTTAAAGTCATCTAGGAATAATTGGTACAAATACCTTCTTCCCGGGTGACATAAAAACCTCAAAATATATTATCTTTGTTTACCTCTCCCCTGATTCACATATAGTCATTCTTTATTTTAACTTAAATAATTTATAATGTTGAACATTAAATATAAAATTACTAGATCTATAAAGGGGCAGTTTAACATGGCTCACAACCAGGGAAAAAGTCAGTCACTAGAAACAGATCCAGAGTTGACAGTGAAGAGAGGAGCCGCACACAAAGATCTTACAACAACTAGATAACCAGGCTCCAGTTGCTCAAGGATATAAGAAAAGCAGGAATATAAGGAGGAGAGAAACAGTCAAAATAAAAAGAACTAAATGGAACTTCTATAAGGGTAGAAAAATATATTTGACCACTGGAATAGAGAGAGCCCAGAAAGTTCCCCTCATATATGGCCCCTTGAATTATGGTAAAGATAGCACTACAGGGCCTTGGAGAAAAAACAGTGTTCTCCAATAAATAGTGGTAGAAAAAGTAGATGTCCAAGTCTACCAAAAAGGAAACATGATTCCTGTCTCATACCATATGAAACATTAATTATAAGTAGCAATGGACCTAAATATGAAAGTTACAACAATAAAACTCTTCAAAGGTGTATAGTCAGGATCAATCACCCCAGCCAGTACAGTAATTCCCTTCTTTGCCTGTTGATGAGGAGCCCAAAGTGGCCAGGTGGCAGTCTTAACTTCCAGTTCAATGGAATCGTTGTGTTTCCCTGTGGAAGCAATCTTCCTTTTGGAATGAAAACCTGTAGGCCAGCAGAGCTTAAGGTTGCAGGGACAGGAGGCAAAAATTTTCCTAGTGTATCACTAGGGGTAATAGTGAGTGCTACCACTCTTATTTCCACCCATTGATTCCTGGACCCATGAATCCTGGCTATGAGAGAAACAGCACCATAGATTGGAAGCTGATTTAGAGAATACACAGCTTCCTAGAGAACATTGTCCCTGCCCTTCAAGGTATTGCCATCCAGTTGGTGCTGTAATTGAGTCTTCAAAAGGCCATTCCACCATTCTATCAGTCCAGCTGCTTCAGGATGATGGGGAACATGGTAAGACCAATGAATTCCATTAGCACATGCCCATTCCCACACATCATTTGCCGTGAAGTGGGTTCCTTGATCAGAAGCAATGCTGTGTGGAATGCCATCATGGTGGAACATTTGGTAATTCCATGAGTGGTAGTTTTGGAAGAAACATTGCATTCAGGCAGGAAAGGCAAACCCATATCTAGAATATGTGTCCATTCCAGTTAGAACAAACCGCTGCCCCTTCCATTATGGAAGTGGTCCAATGTAATCAACCTGCCACCAGATAGTAGGATGATCACCTAGGAAATTGGTGCCATATTGGGGGCTGAGTGTGGGTCTCTGCTGCAGGCAGGTGGAGCTCTCAGCAGTGGCTGTAGCCAAGCCAGCCTTGGTGAGAAGAAGTCCATGTTGCTGAGTCTATGCATAACCATGACCACTTTGTTCATGAGCCCATTGGGCAATGACAAGAGTGGCTGGGGAAAGAGGCTGAGCACTAGCCATAGAGCAGGTCATCTTATCCACTTGATTATTAAAATCTTCCTCTGCTGAAGTCACTCTCTGGTGAGCATTCAGATGGGACACAAATATTTTCATGTTTTTTGCCCACTCAGAAAGGTCTATTCATATACCTCTTCCCCAGACCTCTTTGTCATCAATTTTCTAATCATGTTCCTTCCAAGTCCCTGACCATCCAGCCAAACCATTGGCAACAGCCTATGAATCAGTGTACAAATGTACCTCTGGTCATTTCTCCTTCCAAGCAAAATGAACAACCAGGTGCACTACTCAAAGTTCTGCCCACTGGGAGGATTTGCCCTCACCACTGGCCTTCAGGGATGTCCTAGAAAGGGGTTACAGTGCTGCAGCTGTCCACTTTCCGGTGGTACCTGCCTATCGTGCAGAACCATGTGTTTCTCTTCCTCAGTCAACTGATTGTAAGGAACTCTCAAAGAGGCCAAAGTTGTGGGCTGGGAAAGAGAAGGTAACGTAGCAGGAGTGGTGACCATGGGCATTTGACCACTTCCTCATGTAACTTATTGTACCTTCAGGACCTGTTCAAGCCCTACTTCATATATACCACTTCCACTTTATGATGGAGTGCTGCTATGCATGCCCAACTTTATGGTTTGGTATGTTACACGATGCCCAGCTCATGATAGGCAACTCAGGCTTCATGGTAACTTGATAGCCCATGATTAAGTGTTCAGTCTCTACTAAAGCCCAGTAGCAGGCCAAAAGCTGTTTCTCAAAAGGAGAATAGTTATCTGCAGAGGATGGCAAGACTTTGCTCCAAAATCCTAAGGGTCTGCCTTATGATTCTCATTTAGGGGTCTGGCAAAGGCTCCAGAAAGCATCTGTATTTGCCCCTAACTGTTCTAGCACCATTGGATCTGCTGGATCATATGGCTCAGGTGGTAGTGCAGCTTGCACAGCAGCCTGGACCTGTCGCAGAGCTTCCTATTGTTCCAGTCCCCACTCAAAACTAGCAGATTTTACTGAGGTCACTGGCTAAATAGGCCGGAGTAGCACACCCAAATGAGGAATGTGTTATCTCCAAAATCTGAAGAGACCAACTAAGCATTGTGCCTCTTTTTTTGGACATAGGAGGGGCCAAATGCAACAGCTTATCTTTCACTTTAGAAAGGATATCTTGACATGCCTCCACACCACTGGACAACTAGAAATTTCACCAAGGTGGAAGGCCCCTGTATTTTTGTTTGATTTACCTCCCATCCTCTCTGACACAAATGCCTTGCCAATAAGTCTAGAGTCATTGCTACTTCTTGCACATCAACATGATATCATCAATATGATGGACCAGTGTGATGTATTGTAAGAGAGAGAGACGATCAATATTCCTGCGGACAATATTATGACATAGGGCTGGAGAGTTGATATACCCCTGAGGCAGGACCGTGAAGGTATACTGCTGCCCTTGCCAGCTGAAAGCAAACTGTTCATCCTTAAAATGGCAACTGAGAACAAATTCAATAGCTGCATACCAGGTACCAGGGGAATGTCTTGATTTGCTTAAGCAATGATACCACATCTGGGATAGCAGCTGCAATTGAAGTCACCACTTGGTTAAGTTTACAATAATCTACTCTTAGCCTCCAAGATCCATCTGTTTTCTATACAGGCCAAATAGGAGAGTTGAATAGAGATGAGGTGGTAATCATTACTTCTGGATCCTTCAAATCCTTGATGATGGCACTGATCTCTGCAATCCCTCCAGGAATCCAGTATTTTGTGTTTTTTTTTTTGTTTTTTTTTTTTTGATTTACTGTTTTGCTAGGTAGGAACAGTTCTAGTCTGTTCCCCTTGGCATTTCCTACCATAATAGGTCTCACTCCACAAGTCAGGGATCCAGTGTGGAGAATCTGCCAGTTACTGAGTATGCCCATTTCAATTATGCATTTTGTAACTAGGGAAATAACCACCAAATGTGTCCAGGGAACCACTGTTCCCACTGTGAGATGGACCTGAGCTAAAACTCCATCGATCACCTGACTTCTATAAGTCCCTACTCTGGTAGACCACAGTGATGTTTCGGGTCTCCTGGAATTAATGTCACTTCTGAGCCAATGTACAATAATCCCCAAAATGTTTCAACATTTCCTTTTCCTGATTGGACAGTAACCCTGGTAAAAGGCTGTAAGTCTCTTTGGGGAGGAAGTAGGAATTTAGTAGACTGCCCATCTATTTCACTTCTAGGTATCCATAATCTATTAGCTTATGCCATAGCTCTATGTGACTTAGACTCTTTTGATTGCTCCTTTGAGTCTGCCTTTCATTGCGGCAGCCAAGGCCACCTTGCCTTTCTTGATTAACTGCTGCTACTTGGCTTCTACCAGCCCAGTATCTGATCATCTCCATAGTCACTACAGCATAGTGTTTAAGGATTCTAGTTCCATGACAGCAGTTCCCACAATAATATCTGGACTACAGAGAAGAGCAACCACAGAGCTTCTCAGGGAAGATGGAGTTAGTCTTACAAATTTATTCCTTACAGTCCTGGTTAAAGGTGTGTCCTCTGTACGTTCCTGGGGTGGGTGGGCAGGTCTTAAATGGTGGAGCCATTCTAACATTCCAGTACTCTAAGCCTTTGGATTCCCTCTTCTACAGCATACCAGGGCAAATCAGGCATCTTGACCTCAGACATTCTAGGCCATTTTTTGGTCCATGTTTCAGCCAGCCACCTGAACAAACTGTTAGAGACCTTTCTAACCCCTTGAGCTACAGATTGAATCCAGAATCTCTGCTTAGTGGGTCCATATCAATAAATTCAGCTGATCCAACTTTCTATTCCTTCCACCATTATCCCATACACTTAGTATCCATTCGCACACATATTCCCCTGATTTCTGTCTATATAAATTGGAAATCTCATGCAGTTCTTTTAGAGTATAGCATACTTCCTCATGAGCTACACTTTGTATTTCCCCTTTTGGGTCTTATTGTCATTTTAGTCTAAATAATAGGTCTCCAATAGAAGAGGATGAGAATTAGAAATATCTTGCAAGCTACTGACCTCAGGACATTCCTTTGCATTTTTGTCTGGTGAGACAGGATTAATCTCTTCAGGCTAGGGTTGGAAGGCAGATATCTCAGGACAGGGGGCAGGTTGAGCAGTATAGGATGGAGTTTGGCTGGTATTCTGCCTCCGGGCTGGGAGGAGGTCCAGACTCCCTGGGGCAGGCTGGGGGCTGGGTGATACAAGTTTGACATTGTGTGGTCTCCACAGGATGGACCATCACAGGTTTATCTGACAGAAATCTCAGCAGAATTTACCCATATGTCTCCATCCCAATCCTCAGGGTTCCACTCCTTTCCAATCAGTGTCTTTAACAGCAGACACCCTGTGAGGTTGAGATTTTAGTTTCCATTGTTACTCTGCTACTTGTATAATGAGACTCTGAGTATGGTTTTCAGATACCTCAAATCTGTGGCTGTATGAAATAAGACTTTCTTTCAGAGCACACATAGGAACTTTCACATCATTCATGTGGCATTTAAGTTGCAAATTTGAAGCCTTTTGCTCTTCCTTTTCTTTTGTAACTGTATCCAGAGTATTTAGGAACAGCCATCCACAACATCACTGTACCTTTTGACTCCAAAAATCTCCGTTAAGGTATTGAAAACACTCTCACCCAGATCCTTGTCTCTTATAAGCATGGAAGTAGGGGAATCCAGTGATGATATTTTGTGCATCTCCATTGCCAACTCATGTCATGGACTGCCAGGGGCCTCTTGATTATTGGGAAGGGAATCATTAGTACCCTTGAGTCCAATTAGAGTAGAGAGCCAATTGCAAAACTCCCAGAACCACTTGAGAAATCCCATTTTTAAGATTCTGTTTCTCAAGAACCACCCCACTCCTAGTGCCAAGCTGTATTAGTCAGGGTTCTCTAGGAGATATTTGTAAATAGTATGAGATTTTATAAAATTCTCTCATGTGACCATGGGGATGCACAAGTTCAAATTCTGCAGGGCAGGCTGCAAACTAAGGGCTCTGATGAATGTCCTTGATGAGTTCCCAGGAGAGAAGTGGAGCTGGGGAAATTCTCTCTCTAAATGCTGAAATCACTTCCCTTTTCAAGGCCTTCAACTGATTGGTTAAGACATCTCTCATTGCTGATGGCAATCTCCTTTGTTGATTGTAGATATAATCAGCCACCTATGCAATCAACTCACTGATGATTAAAGTCCATGAAATTTCCTTGTATTACAATCAGCCCAAGTGCTTGCTTGACCAAAAATTGGGCACAATTACCTGGCTGAGTTGACACATTACCTAATCATCACAGTGGGTGTATCTCACCAATAAACATTGAGCAACAGAAGTCAGATGCAAAAGAACACAACCTATGCCGTTCATCTGATGTAAAAACTTTAATATTTACAGTTTTGTATTTTGTGTTAAAACTCTAAAGAAAAGGAAGAAGGGATTGCCATAAAAGTTGGGAAAGGAATTGCCCCCAGGACAGGTAGATGGTGATTTGTTGGGGCTTGAGGGGGCCTTCCAGAGTACAAGAGAAATTCTGTTTCCTGGTCTCCCGGATGCTCACTTTGTGACAGATCATGGAGATGTACATTTATAAATTTTTTACCTTTTTCTCTGTGTCATATGCATAACAGTAAAAGTGTTTTAAAAGTGAAGGAATAGAAAAAGGGATACAGATTTTGGTTAGGTATACTTTTAGGCAAATAACTCTAACAAGAGTAAGTCTTAGACCTTGACAAACCAAGGAGGAGGTTTCAATTTCATTTCTAGAATGAATTCAGGGTGTGGAATCTCCTGAAGGAGAATCTGCTTGAATCAAGCGAAGGCATCAGAAACTTCAAAAATGCTTTTAAGTTTTTAAGATATATGTATATAACAAATTATTTAAAATATATTTTTAAAGCAATGCACGTTCATTAAAAATAAGAAAGGAAATGCAGTTTATAAAATGAAAGGAACACTTGTAATCCCACCATTTAGAAATAAACACCTGACATTGTGGATTATAGTCTGTATCTCTATACCCATGTCTGGATATCGGTTTAGATATATCAACACTAGGCAAGGCATTTCAGAGGTGTTCAATAAATGCTGTTTCCTCTCCTACCTCCATCATAGGAAATTGCTTTTATTATTCGGTTTGAAACCTGTGATTTTGATCCAGTGCTATAATATAAAGAAAGAACAATTTTTTTTTTTTAATTCCAAAACTTTGACATCGTGGAATTGAATAGCTGCTGGTTTTACAGCAGGGCTGTTTCAGTGATGCATATAATTATCACCATCTAACATTTATTGAGCACCTACCGAGGAACAGACATTGCACTAGATACAATCTGAATAATGTTTAAAAGACAGAGGCAACCACGGCAACCTACATAAAAGGAATTATTGATATAAAAAAGCAACTCGATTTTCTTTGGGAAATATTTAATTACATGTGGGCATATTTGCATATTTTATTTGTGATATGCCTATTTAAAATGAGAGGGGGGGATATGTTAAAATATCACAAGCTACGGATAAATAAGAAATTCAGCTATTTCCAGTTTGGGGGAAAAATATGAAAGTGCAAAACTATTGTTTCTCCCTGGGTCATGTCCTCTAATCCTATAAAGATGACAGACTCGTCTGTATTGCTTCTTCCCAGAGGCATGTCTTACAGAATATCTGTCTGTTAAACTCCTAACCCTTATTTCTAATTGCCCACTGACCACTTCTGTCTGGACTTCCATGGGCAGCCCCAAGCATATGTGGAAACCCAAATGCATCACCTTCCCCTTCACCCCCATAAAATGTCCTCTTCAGTTCCCTAACTGGGATTGTGCTATCACCAATCTTTTCAGCTTGAGTCCTCAGAGAAAACTTTGACATTTTTCTGTCCCTCACTCCACACCTTACAAATCAATAAGCCTTGTTGTTGCCTCCTTAAGCCCTCGATTCCATTTCGCCTTCCCCTCCCTTTCCCCACTGCCTAGCATCTTTCTCGCTTGCTACTGGAAGAACCTTCTAGAAGTTGCCCTGCTCCTTGCCTTCCAGTCTTTTCCCTGCACCAGCCATTACCTTTTCTAATTTTTTTCAGGAGGTACTGGGGAATGAACCCAAGACCTCGTACTTGGGAAGCAGGCGCTCAACCACTGAGCTACATCTTTTTAACACACTGATCATGTTATATGCAAGCTCAAAGACCTTCCTGATCCTCTTGCTCCAGGACAATGTATAAATTCCTAAACAAGGTACCCACATCCTCTCTTTACCTGCCCCTGTCCAGGCTAACACCAAACGCTCCCTTGTTTGTTGCAGGTTTCAACCAGGGCTCCTGATGATCCCCGCACACACCATTCCGCTTTGTGCTCCATGCTTTCATTTACAGTGCCCGCATTTGCCTGCAGCACACACTCTCTTCCTTTCAGTTCCAGCAAACGGCAATTTTTCACCCTTGGTTTCCCTTCTTTCTTGCAAAGGTCCGGAGCAGAGCCTGCTCTATTTAGTCACCTTCATCATTCCCCTGGCACAATCCTCATTCATTTTCTCAATAAGCCAATGAGCATTGATCAGTTATCAGCTATCTGCCATGCCAGGCACTCCTCCCGGGCCTGGGGATAGAAGGTGAATCAGACACATTCGGGTCGCCCTACTCAGGATCGTACATTCTAGTGATGGGAGGCAGAACTTACATCACTACACATGGTGATTTTAGAGGGGGGATTCTGAAGAAGGTGCAAAGGGTGCTGGGATAGAACATGACGAGGAGCCTGGGAAGCCCTCGGTATAAGATGACGTGTCATGACATGCCTGAATTAGGAACAGGAGCAGGGCGGGAGGGGAGGCAAAGCAGCTCGCTGCAGGGAGAGGGAGCAGCCTTTGCAGGGAAGAAGAAGCGTGGGACGCTGGGGCGCGAAGAGTGGGGGGAGCGGGGTAGGAGCTGAGACCCGGCGTGGCCAGTGTCTGCTGTGGACGCTTCTTTAAAATGCATTGATGGCTGCCCCAGGGCTGCAACATGCATCCTTAACTCTTACGGTCTAACTTAGAATAATATTATAATATTATGCTGCGTCACAAGTGATGCAAGAAGCTTACACCCGTGTCTCCCTGGTGCTTGTCTTGTGGTTTTTGTACTGCTGTTGTAACACATTTTAATTTCCTGTGGACTCTAAACGCACAGTACATTACTGCTGCTTTTGCTTTCGATGTCAGTCATCTTTTAGGGCAATTAACAAACAAACAAATGTGTCTTTTCTATTTCCTTCATTTTAACCATTTCTGAGGTTCTTCATTTCCTTCTGTAGATCCAAGTCTCCAGATCACATTCCTTTTGTCTGAAGAACTCTCTTTCACATTTCTTGTAGTGCATGATAGCTGCTAATGCGTTCTCTAAGTTTCTGTTAGTCTGAAAAAATAAGTATTTTTCCTTCGTTTTTGAAAGACAGTTATGCTGATTTGAATTCTCAGTTGAAAAGGCTTTTTACGGCTCTTGAAAGATTTCCCTCTATTGCTTCTGGCTTGCACGGTTCTGATGAGAAGTTAGCTATAATCCTTATATTTTTTTCCTGTAGATATAATGTGATTTTTTTTCTTTGGATTCCTTCAAGATTTACTATTTGTTTGTTCCCCAGCAGTTTGAATATGCTATGTCTAAGTTTTTCTTTTGTGTGCTTTAATTTCTGGTATTTTTCATGCTTGGAGTTCTCTAAACATTTTAAGTGTGTGGTTTTATGTTTAATTGTTTTTAGGATATCATTATCTCTTCAAATATTTGTTTGCTACGTTTCTCTCTCCTGTCCTCTGGGATTCAGTTTACGCCGTGTTAAATGTGTGCTGTATCCCCACAGCTCCGGTTTGCTCTGTTCTCTGGTGGGGTTGAATTTTCAGGCTACTCCTCTTTGTGATTCTGGGGCTGTTTCTGTTAACCTATCTTCACAGCCACTCGCTATTTCTCCTGACCTGTATAGAGTCCTGATAAGCTCGCCCAAGGCATTCTTCAGCTGCAGGTTTAAGTCTAATCTGCTGTGATTCCCCTATCTCTTCTTCACGCCATCTCCCTTTTCCACTAATGCCTTTGACATATTAATCATGGTTATTTTAATTCCCTTTATGATATTTCCAATATCTGAGTCATTCCTGAGTCTGCTTCCATTGATTGCTTTGGGTCTTGGCAGTGTTTTTTGTGTGACTCTGAATTCTTTGGTTTAAGCCTGAGTATCGCGTGCAGGATGGTGGACGCTGGGGTAACTGGCATTTATGCCTGGCGTGAGCACGGCCCTCCTGCTGCGCCATTGAGTGAAGGGCTGAGCTGATTCAGTGGGACCGTGAGCTGGGGCTGGGTTTCCTGATGGCTGTGGCTACTGGCTTGGAATTTCTCTTGGAATGACACTGCCACACCCTCTGGGCTAGGTCTCCTCTGGGGCCTGGGCCTCAGGAAGATTCTCCCTTGCACACTGGCAGATTTCTGTTGCTTGAACCAGTGCGGTGGACAGGATGTCCAGCCTCAGTCTGTGTCCCCAGATTTTTGGGGCTGGGGCTTTCTCAGAGATCTTGCCCCTCTCCTAGCGAAGGATGCCTGCTATGTTCTCAGGATGGTTTCCTGACCTTTCCCCTAGGAGGGAGGGAAGGAGTTTTCTTTTCCCTTCCTCCCAGTGGCACTGCGTTTCTACTTGTCTTGAGATCTTTGTTCTTCAGTGGTGCAGGGTTAGGCTGGCGTGTCCCTCTACCTCCCCTCCGCAGGGCTGCACGCAGAGGGCGGCTTCTCCATCCCCTGCAGCCCTGCCTCACGCCAGGTGGAGGGCAATGGAAGGAGGCTGCAGTCTCCTGCACACACGCCCCTACCTGGTGCCCCCAGCTTCCTCACTCCAGACTCTCCACACTTGGCCTTCAGCAGTTAAACGCTTGCCGCTCACTCTTCTCCCCTGCCTGGGCAGCAGCCCCAGGGAGACGAGTGCCACATCCTGTCTCTTCCCAGCTATGCCTTTTTCCCTCTTGGATTTTAGGCTGTCGGTTGCCCTGCAAAGTTATGACTGCTCGTTATCGGGCTCTGCTCGGCTCTCGACACCCTCGGTGGAAGCTGGGAGAAACATGTAGCCTGCAATGCCCTGACAAGAAGTGTAAGAGGTACATAGTTGGTGCTCATGAAAAATCGGACGATTTCCGTTCATCATTCCGGAGCCTTGTGTTATACCAGGTTTTACTGATTCATATGGCCTATTCTCTAAACCCAGACAGGGTGATCCTTTGAAAACAGAAATACTCCATCATTTCTTTGGCCAGTGTGAACTGGATGCCCGCTGCTCTCCGGGTTGCTCAGTGGACTGTTATGGCACTGAGCTTCCTCCTCTCCAATACAACCAACAGTCTCCCACATCCTGCTGGGGATTTCGTGCCCCTTGTGTCTGGAACGTCTCCTTCCTCCCCTGGTATCTGCAAGGCTCATCTCCTCACTTCTTTCCTCAAATGTCACCTCTGCAGAGGCCTTCTTTAAATTAGTGCCTGCTTCGCTCAATACTCTACCCTGATTTATTCCCCTTGCTGGCCTGAGAGATGCTCACATGTGCTTCTAGCACTTGATTTGTGTATTTGTGCCTGTCACCTTTGTCAGCTTGAGTTCCATGGGAGGATGGACTTACCTGGCCCCTGCTATGTCCCCAATACCTAGAAAAGGGCCCAGGCCCTCCGAGACACTCCATAAATCAAGGGCAATTGAATCTATGAAAAGACAAATCATCCCTTCTGCTTCTAAGCCTAGAGAGCCCTGTATGGACACGCTGCCTGGAGTTGCCCAACTGAGCAGCAGTTCAATCACAAATTCCCACCAACAGTAAGGAATGTGTGGGGCTCCAGCATTTTTTTATCTCCTACTTTTATTAACCCATGTTTTTATCTCTGCCCATGGTCCTTTGCCCATAGGACTCTTCTCCCAGTTAGCAGTAACCCAGGCTTTCCTTCCACTTCTGTCTCAGCTGTGCCATAGTAGGGGTCAGCAAATTGGCTGCCAATAGCCAGGTAGTAAAAACTTTTGGCTTGGAGGACCATAAGGGACCATCCTTTCATGACTACTCAACTCTGTCAAGGTAGCAGGAAAGCTGCCATACGTAGTATGTGACCACGAGCATGGCTTGTTCCAATAAAACTTTATTTACTACAACAGATGGTGGGCCAGACTGGGCCTATGGGCTGTAGTTTACAGAGCTCTGTAGGATTCCTGCCTGCCTCTTTGAGGTGTCAGCTATCTGAAATGTTGTAGAAATGGGTTCTGCCATGTCTTCATGACATGCTATCAGACGGACAGAAACTTAATTTCCCGTATTTAACACTGTTCACTGAGTTCTCACTCCCTCCAGGCCAGGCATTTGCTTCGTCTCCCCAACAGCCTTGGGAGTGAGTAGAATTACTCCTGTTTGGCACTAAAGGAATCCTCTTGGGGTGTTATTCTATTAGCTATTGTACCTAGAGAGAGTGGACCAGCAGGTATCTTTTCCATTTCTGTCTTCCTGGATGAATCCCAACCAGATCTAACGAAGTGGACATTTAGACACGGGTGGGATTGACGTGGGGCTGTCAGTCAAAACAGATGCTATTCTGCAGCTGCCAACTCTGGGCCCAGTACTTTTCCAAAACTCCTACTCTCTAAAACAAGGGATAACATGAGGGAAAGATAACATCGTGGAAAGGAAAACTGCTCTGTAAGGACCCCAGCCTAATAAACGTCGTTCCAAAAGGAGGCTATTGTTTTTATACAAAAGACAAGTAGACTGTGTCCGCCCAACCAACTCTGAGGTTGAGCCAAATAGTTAGTGAATCACTCAGTCAACCCTGCTACAGTGGTAGCTCTGATCAGCCCATGTAGACGAGAAATTAAGAAATAACATAGTTTCCCTAAAGGAAGATGCACAAGTTATTGAGAGAACTGCCATCTAGTTTCTGATGGTGCCATGTGAAAAGAGTGGCAACTGGTAGAAGTTACTGGAAGGCTCAGTGTCATTTGTCATCATTCACTTCCATTTTAAAATAGAGCTACTCAAACATTGGATGGATGTCTAACGTGCTTATGGTTGCTAGTGGTCCAAAGCTTTGGGGTGACCACTCATCCAGGATATTCTAAGGCAGTTAGTGAGCATGGAGGGCGGGGCTAGATTCCAGGCTCCAGGTTCCCTTCCCTGGGATATTCCTTTATGCCTGTGACTCAGTGCAGAGATATCACTGCCAAATAATGCCTGTTGAAGAAGGACAGCTGGTGCAGAGAACAAACTGTCCAATTAGCAGCAGCTCAGCTGTTCCTCTCCCAGATATTTTGGCTCCCGGCAACAATCCTGGGAACTTTTATTTACATCCAGAATGGCGTTCCTTATTGTTTTCTACAAAGCAAGGAATGTCATGAGACATCCTACCTTGTACACACAACATGTTTGTTTTTCCAGTCCTCCCTGGCTCTGCTCTGCCCCCAGTTGGAGGCATTATTTGAAGAAGCTGGAATTATAAATGCAAGACCATCCGCACTTCAGCTGGGCAGGAGTTCAAATTATTAACAATGATCAATGCCTGTGTCTAGAGGTTGCAAAAACAGCTGAAGGAGAGCTTCTCGCTCTTGAATAGTTCGATGCACTCATCAAAAGTGTTGACTGGAAAAGGCCATGTTGTCTTGCGGGTGGGAAATGGAAGCCAGCTCAGTATAGACAGCAGGGCAAGACTCAGCAGCTCAGTTTACCCTCAAGACCAGGATCACTCCCTTTACATTGCACAGGTGAAGCCTGAAAGTTTGGGGAAAGAAAATGACTTTTGTTTCTAATTGGAGTTCTCAAGAACTCAATCTCTGTGCTGTAGAGAGGACCTTGGTGATTTTATTCCATTCTCACAACCGCGTCAAGTCTCCACAATACACTTCCCACTACTGAAGCAGAGGCGCTGCCTTGGCCTGGCTCTCTACTGTCCTGGGAAGGCAGGGTGAGGCATGGCGACGCTGAGGGCAAAGTGCTCAGCAAAATGAGGGCTACACTTCTAGGAACCCCAGAAGCCACTCTTCCCTTCTCAAAATTAGATCTGTGGGGCCATGAGCTTTCTGCTGGTTGGAATTGGTCCCGAAGCATCCTTGAAAACTACCTCTTTCACTTCCTGTCTTAGGCTGGAAGCAGTATTTGGAATGGCATATAAACGAGAAGAATAAAAACATTCTCAAACAGTTGCGACTTGAGGGATGAGTCCAGACTTTTCTTAAGGCCGTTGAATGAATATTAGTTGCTTATGGACCTGCCTGTGCTGCCCTTGGGATTTTCTAAAGCAGTTTTCATTTCAAATATCCTGTCTCACTGCCTGTCGAAGTAAACTCATACACGCAAGAGCATGTTTCTGGATGTTGATTTCTAGAATATGAGCCCTGGTACTTTAAGGAATACAAAAAATTAAATTCACACCTCCTGCACTCAAGGACTTTCCAGTCTGGATGGAGAAGAGCCTTACACACATGACTGTGTGTGAACAAGAGAAGAGATGTTTATCTGAAGGCTAGGACACGGCGCCGAAAGAGCGAGAGAGAGTCTGTGTCAGTGTGTATTTGGAGGAGGCGTGCGTGCCTTCACTGGTGGGACAGAGAACTGGCAGGTCAGTTTGTGAAGCTCAGGGAAGGTGAAGGTAGCTTCACCTGCCCATACATCACCAGCAACGGATTCCTCTGTTTTCCTCATGTCATACTGGCGTATTCTACTCTCATTTTATGCTCAATGGCTGAGCAAGGCAGGAGTTGGCTCCAAATATTGCAGCTGGAAGGCTAATATGCTTTCTAGAGGATGGCAGCAAAATAAATTCCCAACCCCTGTCTCCACCCACTCTAATTTTTGGTGCTGTAGTTGGCTCCTGCGCTGGTGGATGTTCTGTTTGTTAATCCCTCTATCCATTCTCACCATGAGGTGGGTTCTCCCTGCTGTGTTGAGCTCCCAGTATTCCACAAGGCCCATGCCATTCCACCATGCTGTGTTCCTTGTCTAAACCCATTTTTGCCAGGTGGATCTTCCTGGCCCCAAGTTGTGCTACAGTTTGGCTTCCTCCAGGCCATTTCTTCATGGGCTTCAACTGCATCGTTGAATCCTTTTGCTGTACCCTGATAGGAACCACTCAAAGACATAAACAAGCCCCAGCAGCCTAGTGCTGCACAGAGCAGGAGCCCCTCTCCCCATGCAGGTAAATAATAGCAGCAATAACAAAGAAAAGCTCATGTTCCTCCTCACCAGGGGCCACAACTTTCTTATAACTTCAGAGCGAATCCAGTAAAGAAACATTCCCTGTTGACAACTCAAAGCTGAACCTCTTGTGACTACTGAGGGTGCTCCAGAGTCACTCAGGTACCCAGAGGGCAAAGCCAACTCTAGATTCGATCACCATGGCTACCAGTCATTGCATGGGAGCCATCCTGACCCTCGACATCATTTTCATCACTGTGGCCTGATGTGATAGTTTTTATTACTATACACAATCTGAAGATTAGCAAACTGAAGCTTGAAGGAGCTTAACTGATCTGCCTGGTGCCACAGCCACTAGGAGACGGAGCTGGGCTTGCGACCCTGGACTATCAGATGCCAGCCCCAGGCTCTGTCCCACTGTGGGACAGCCTCAGTCCTGATGCCTGGACATGGCTCACCGTGCTTCTATCAGGAGGCCATCCCTTGCCACTAAGCAACCACAGTGATGAAAACACATCATCTCCTGAAGGCTTCCGCTGCTTTATGAGTAAGATCTCCATCACTCTTCCAGGGCACTCCTCAGGCCCCTCATTCCTTGCGGGGAAAACTGTCCTGAGTTTAAAGAAATGTGATAAGCTGAGGTCCCCCAAAAGATAGCCATGTCCTCACCCCTGAACCTGTGGAGGGGGCCTTAGATGGCACAGATGGACTTTGCAGCTGTGCCTCAGGCAGGGGGTAGATTATCTGGACTGAGTATGCCCTAAATGCGACCCCAAGTGTCCTTTTCCAAGGGTGGCCGAGGGGCCGCCTGGACAGAAGAGCAGACAGCGAGGTGAAGTCGGAGGCTGCGTGGCGGCAGAGCCTCTGCCGGGAGCCCAGCGCTGCTGGCGCCTGGGTCTCCAGTGACTGAGTCAGACGTCTCGTCTCCAGGGCGGTGGGAGAACACCACCGTGCTGTTCGAAGCCGAGCAGTGTAGTGATTCATCCCAGCAGCCCTAGGCACCTCATACAAGGTAGATTTGAAAATTACCAATAACCAGTGTTGAATGGATAGCCCACCCCGACTTCCAGGGTCGTTACTATGCTGATGGGGGATGTGACTCTCCGAGAAAGATTCCTCACCTGCCGGGTTAGCTGTCAAGCATCCTGTACAGCCGAGCGGGCCGCACTTTGGAAATGCTGCAGCGAGAAAAGCAAAAGACCTAACTCGTGGGACCGGTCTTCGAGGGGCTTCGTTGCTGGGCAAACCTTGCTCCAACCTGCTGCCTGCAATCCTGTAAAGGGAGAAAAAGTACCGCGTGAAGAGGTTAGAACCGTTTATTTCAATAAGAAATATTTTCATTTCTTCTAAGGCCTCTAAAAGTCACACTCATTTTTCACTGCCAGTTTAAAAAGCACATAAAAGAAATATTTGTGAAAAAAGAAAATATTAAAGATGCATGTCTTAATAAAACTGCAGTTATTCACTCAATGCAATTATAGTTACTTGGTTTGGTGAAAATAAACGTTTCCGCAAACCAGAAACAGTCAGGAGAACATCTCGGTTCCCTTCACCTCACTATCAAAGTCCTTCCAGAATGCGCCTCTCACTAACCGCAGAGGTGGCCGGGACCCCGAGCCCTCAGTGGGTGCCCGCACCCTCCTCTCTTCCACAGAGACCCAAGCAGCTAACTGTGCTGTGCGCACTGCAGCGCCTCCAGGACAGGCTGCGGGACTGGGGGAGCCAGGGCTGGGGAGCATGTGACGCTCCCTGAGGCTGCCCCACAGCGGGACACAGGCTGGGCGGCTTATTCTCTCAGGGAGGCAGAGGCGCAGACTCAGGTGCCAGCAGGGCCACACGCCTTCCTGGTCTCTAGGGAAGAAGCCTTCCTTGCCTGCCACCGGCTTCTGTGGTTCCCAGAAACCCTTGGCGCTCCATGGCTTGTAGCCGCACCACTCCAATCTGCCCCCATCTTCCCACAGCCTTCTCCCCTGCGTTCCCCCCTGTGTCCTCAGTGGCCTTCTCCCC
>JAKSZT010054277.1:1402065-1421004 GCA_026826555.1 Tolypeutes matacus | reverse complement strand
TCCCCTGCGTTCCCCCCTGTGTCCTCAGTGGCCTTCTCCCCTGCGTTTCCCCTCCATGTCCTCAGTGACCTTCTCCCCTGTGTCCCCCCCGCCCCTGTGTCCTGACATGGCCTTCTCCCCTGCGTTCCCCCGTGTCCTCAGTGGCCTTCTCCCCTGCGTTTCCCCTCCATGTCCTCAGTGGCCTTCTTCCCTGCGTTTCCCCTCTGTGTCCTCAGTGGCCTTCACCCCTGCGTTCCCCCCCCATGTCCTCACGTGGCCTTCTCCCCTGCATTTCTCCTCTGTGTCCTCAGTGACCTTCTCCCCTGTGTCCCCCCGCCCCCGTGTCCTGACATGGCCTTCTTCCCTGCATTCCCCCCAGTGTCCTCAGTGGCCTTCTCCCCTGTGTTTCCCTCCCCCATGTCCTCAGTGGCCTTTTTATAAAGACCACGTCAGTGATTTGGAACCCAAACTAATTCAGTTTGGCCTCATAGTAACTCCACTAATCACGTCTGTCAAGGCCCCTATTTTCAAATAAGGTCACATTCTGAGGTCCTGGGTAGCCAGGATTTTGGGGGGAGGGGGTTCTTCAACCCAGTACAGAAGGCAAATGAGTCTCCCCTGGGAAACAAAGAGGAAGGAGAGAGGCGGAGCTAGAAACCCCTGCCCTTGAGTTCTATGTCCTCGTGTACTGACCCCCGCTCGGGCTGCTTGGAGAAGGGGCAGCAATTGCAGGGGAGGGCCGAGGCCTTTGGCCAGACAGCCAGCAGAGCTTGCCCCACGCAGGGCACTTCACAGACTGGGGCTGCCAGCCGCGGGGACTCCATCGCACCCTTCAGCACAACCTGCGAGCTCCAAGGAAATGCGCTACCGCAGGCCCCGCCCCAGACCTGCTGGGTCAGGTTCTGCTTCGTACCAGGTCCCCATGGACTTCCCGGGGCTCAGTGGGGCTAAGCAGGGCTGTGGTTGTCTGCCGTAGGTGACACTGAGGACCCAGCTGCGTGTCCTTTCCAGAGGGGCCGGCCCCCTGGAGATCCGCGTCGCGTACATTGGACGCCAGGGCTCAGATTGTCAGTTGTTAACAGCAAACGCTTGGCGTGAAGTTTTCTAAGGTGGTGTATTCATGGGGTTGTTTCTTCATCAGGAGGTGGCTGGGCTTGGAGGACCTCCTGGGGCCTCGGCTGCTGGGGGGCCGAGCCCCCTGCATCTGCACACCCGATCCCAGATGCTCATTAGAAGCTTTACAAAATGCAGGTGTCTGGGTCCTGCCTGAGAGCAATTAAGTCAGAATTTCTTGGATTGAAGTCTAAGCATCAGCATGTTTCTCAAATTCCAAGTGATTCTAACATGCATCGAGAGTTGAGGATCCCTGACCAGGGTTTGCTGCAGGAGAAACTTAATACAGGGATATTTGGAAAGAGGAGGTTGACTTGTCTAAGACTGTGAATGGACCAAGGTCATTTGTAATCGTGTGGTTTTCCAGAGGCCTGGGTTTGAAAGGTATGAAAGGCGGTTCGGAGGCTCAGCCTGAGCACTGAGTTGTCTCTCTCCTTTTTCAATTAAAGGCCAGTAATACAATCATCTAAGTTACCTGAACTGGGCCACCCCCAAATTACAAGAGTCACAAGAGACTGACTGATTCCATTAAAACATTCTTTAGGACTCAGTTATGAATGCTTAATTTTAAAACATGCATATTTCACTGGGAACGTATTTATAAAAATAAGAATAAGCAACATCCTCGGAGGACAGAGAAAATAAGATAGATGGGGAGGGAGACAGCAAAACTGCCGAGCGTCAGAAGGGAGCAGCCTGTTGCATCTTTATAACCACTGACTGCGTGTCCTCGGCCAGAATGTGGAGACCCTACGTCCTCACCACGGAGTTGATCAGGTCCCGGCAGCACCTGAGCGTTCAAATGATCCGACGTTTTCCCAGCGTGCCGCCAGAGTCAGGGCACGCAACGCGGCTGTCCAGGAGGCGGGCTAAGCCCTGAGTCCAGTTCACGGGCAGCATGGCTCCAACTAGACAAACAGGCGTGGCGGCCACGCCACTGGCTTTTTTCTCTCTTCACCCAGTCAACCCAACACTGAGCTGCTGCACTTCAGCTCGGTGGGGAAACCAGTCCTCTTCCGAGGCACTGTCTCCAGCCTGCTGGGCCAAGTTGTGAGCTGTCCAGACTGCTGGAGAGGCGATTGCAGTTTGGGTTCTCTCAGCCTTGGCGCTCCCTGAGCGATCCATTGCCTCCTCTGGGCACACCTGTGACACCTGGAGAGCTTGCAGCTCTGCTCCCACACTGGGAGGATAGGACTAGAAGCCTTGCCCAGGTGGGGAGCACCTGGCCTGACCTCCCGGGATGCCCACAACCACCCCCTGTGACTTTCCGTCACCCTTCTATGACAGGCCAGCATTTCTTCCTGGGGACAAGGCCCCCATCCCGAGCTCTCTCTCCCACTCCTGAAAGTCACCCCCTAGGGTTACTGTCTCTTCATCTCAGAGGATGCTGAGAAAGATCAGGCTTTCCAAAAAAGAGGGAAAGGGCTTGTCCTCATGCAGCTTCTGCTTGCAGCTCTGCAAAAAACCCTCAGGCCACAAGGCAGGGGAAATGGAGGTAAGAATGGGGGATGCAGTGGCCAATGTGTGGAGTTAACATCCCCGAGACTGGCTCGGCTGCAGTATTTGAGTATCAGGGGCAGAAGGGACCAGGCAGTCCCTGAGTCAGCAAGAGGACATCGAGCCTGGGTGCAGAAACGCGGCCTCCTGCCCTCCCAGTTCCTGCTTGTGCCACATGGACATACCTGTGGGTCTGGCCATTTTGTCAAGAAATAGAATATTTCTGGCCAGCAGATCCCCACTCTTACTCTATCCCGGTCTTGGGCCCCCAAAGTCATCGTTATCCTGTTTCTCGTGCTGTCCCTCAGGGTCAACTGCTCATAAATGTGCTATGAAAAGGATCCCAGCATATGTGTTTTATGCTTAGCTTCTGTCACTCCTTGCTGGCAAGACTTACTCATGGTTTTGCAGTCACTGTGTTACCGGGTTTGGTCTGTGTTCTTGACTGTGCTGCAGAAATGAATTTCAAGAGCACATCGGGCTAGTTAGGCCAGTAATTTATTAAAGTAGGGAGGGAGGAGGAATGGGAGAAAATGACAGATCATGGGTCCCAGAGAGAGGAAGGGGCTGAAGAGTGATACAGAGGGCTGGTTTATAGACTACAATTTCCCATTATAGATTATAAATGCCCAGGTTTTACCTGTATGTTGATCCATGCGGGGGTGAAGGCCATAACAGGGGTACGAAGGCAAGAGAGAGAGGCCTTGGCGCTTGTTTTTTAAACCATTAGTTATTCCACCCCTTTGTTAATGGCAGGGGAGGAGTCCCAGCTGTTTGCTGTTTTGATTGATTACCCCACCCATCAATCCCCCAGGAGGGCCCAGTGATAAGGCCCCTGGAGAATATCCAGGGCTTCTCCTGGCTTCTGGAGGAAATCTCATTCGAAATGGGATTCTCGTGAGGGTCTTCCAGCAGCCATCTTGGGAGTATCGATATCCACGTGGACTTCTTGCCAGGTTCCAGATCCATCTATCGATTCCCTATTTTACTAGCCCACTTCAAGTGTAGTTTGTTCTTTTTCATTACTATATAATACTCCATTTCATGAATGTAACTTCTGTTGATGGGTTGCCTCCAGTTTAGTGCAATTTCTAGAACAGCTGCTATGGACAATCATGTATATACATTTCAGTGCACATCTGCGTGTGTTTCTATTGAGCATATAGCTAGGAATGGAGTTGCTGGGTTAGCTTTGGTAGATACTATCCAGCCGTTTTCCATCTCTTGGTATTTATAATTATTTTGTCCACTGTAGTGGGCTTGCAGTGGTATGATAGTCGTTAGGGAAATGCAAGTTAAAACCACAATGAGGTATCAATATGCAACTGTCAGAATGGCTAAAGTTTAAAAAACTAACAATGCCAAAATCTGGTGAAGACACAGAGAAACTAGAGCCCTCATACAGTATTAGCTTGAATGCAAAATGCTAAAACTACTCTAGAAAACTGTTTGGCAGTTTCTCAAAAACTAGACATGCGGATGCCACAGGACCCATCAATTGCACTCCTGGGCATCTATCCTAGAAAAATGAAGACTTACATTTACACGAAAACCTGTGGGTGAATGTTTACAGCAGTCTTACTGATAATAGCCGATACCTGGGAAAAAAAAAACTCTTCCATCCTTCAGTGGGGACCGGTTCAACAAACTACAGCTCATCTGTACCAGGGATAATCAGGTGAAATTATGAATACCTAAGCAAGTTGGATGAATTTCCAGAAAAAAAGCCAGTCCCCAGAGGTTTCATATGATGCGAACCTTCTTGAAGTGACTAAATTATAGAGATGGGAAACAGATTTGTGGCTCCCAGGGGCTGGGGAGGGGGGTGCGGGGGAGGAGGAGAGTGGGTCCTGGTGGTGCCAGCACTGTTCTCCATCTGACCCTGCCAGTGGCAGTGCCCTGGTGGCCACACTGCGCTACAGCTTTCCAAGATGCTGCCAGTGGGGATACCAAGGGTGCGTGAGATTTCTCAGTATGATTTCCTGCCACTTCATTTGGATCCACAATGATCTCAAACCAGAAATTTAATTAAACTATGTTTCAACGAGCTTTCACAGTTCTTATTAGCAGGAGGTCTGTCTGAGACAAGCTACTGCTCAGAGCTAGAGGTAGAAGTCCGGGGATAATTTTAATGTCCACAAGCACATAGAGTATTTAAGTTTGGGGGAGTGACCCAGATTCCGTCTGTTTGAGAAAATCAGCTTATGACATTCTGAGCTGAAAGCAGTTTTCCCTACATCTAGCCACGGCGCCTGTCTTTAGTTTCCTCCTTCGATCTTCTCTTCATTACACTTTTCATTTTTTCCTTAAATAATGAATAGATTAACAAAGAATGTTGACAAGCGATGTTCCCGCTAGGAACACCCTGCCGACCGTGGAAGCTTCTCAACCTCCCCACCTCGACACGCCAGCTTCCTTCCTCAGAGCTCGAAGTCTCTTGAATCCCGCGTTTACCCTTCCCTGGTTTTTCCTTTTAATTTTATCACATATGTTTATAACCCTACATAACATATGGTATAGTTTTTCATGTTTGGGGACTTAATAACTGTAATTATCCTCTAAGAATTTTTCTGTCACATACTTTCCCCCTCAATATTATGTTTCTGTAATTCATCTATGCTTTGTGTGCGTGTAGCTGTACTTGATTCAATTTCCCGGATGTGTAGGATTCTATATTATGGTTATTTATTTGAAGGACATGTGAATTGATTTTACTTCCTTTTTGCTATGAGAGGCAGTGCTGCTTTGAACAGTTTTTTTACAAGTTTCCTTCTGTACATAAACAAGAGCTCCTTTAGAAAAAATGACTCTCAGTCCTAAACTCACATCAGAACCATCTCAGTAGCTTTGTAAAAATTCTATATTTGCACCCCACGTTAGACCATTTAATAAAAAGCACCGGGTGTAGGGTCAAGGCAACGAGACTTCCGAAAGCCCCGTTTGTGGTTCAAAGGTACCATCATGGCTGAGAACTGCTATTTCCGTAACTAAATACACAGGAATGGAGTTAGAGCATCACGGGATGCAGAGACCCCTCACTTCATTTAAGAACGCCAGCATGTTTTCCCATGTAGCTGCATCAACGGACGTGCTCCCCAGCAATGCATGAATTCCAATCGCTTCACCTTGTTGCCAACACTAGATGAGGCAGACTTTAAAATGTAGGTCGGTCTGGCGTGTGTAAATAATGTCTCATTTTAATTTGCGTCTCTGATTACTAGCGATGTTGGGAATCCATTCATATGTTCAATGGCCATTCTATTTAGGAGCCTGTAAAATATCTGTTCAGGTTTCTTGTTGTTTTTGTCACTTTACTTGGGGCTGTTTTCTTGCCTTTATCACCTACAGGAGGTCATTGCATATTCAGGATCGTTTGCCAATTAAATGTGTAAAGGTGTCTTCTCCAAACCTTTTGTCTTATCAGCTCTCTTTCTTCATGAATTCTTTTGTTTCTTTGATGTTCTTCACTTTGTCTGTCTTCTTTAATCTGCTCCTATTCAAGGACAACAGATTTTTAGATATATTCTCTTCTGGAAGGCCTTTCCCACGTAAGGTTTGGGTTTGCCTTGGTTTGATGCTATGTGCCTTGTGTGGTGGGGTCGTGTCATGGGAAGTGGACACGAGTGACCTCAGCACCATTTATTTAAGGGTCTCCACTGGCCGGCAGACTTTCAGTGGCGTGCCCAGGAATGTGCGGGCCAAGTCTGGGCTCTCTCTTCTCCTCACTGGCCTTTATCTGGTCCTGTCCCTACACCGTGCTGTCTAGCTTTCACAGAGCTGCCTACTCGCTCTTCCTAGCTAGCCAGGTAATTCCTGGTGGTGTTTTAGCTCTTCCAGGCTCTTTACTCTTCTGACTAAATCTTGGAATCAGCTCAGGACATCACCAACGCCCACTGCGATTTTGACAAGGATGACAGTGGCTCCGTGTACAACTTTACTGTGTATCTTTACTGTGTTTCTTCTGTGGCCAGGACATCCCCCTCCATTTATTTAGGTTTTCTTAATGTCTTTCATTAAAGGTTAACAATTTTTTTCATAGAAGCCTTGCACATCTTTTGTTAGATTTTTTTTTTTCTCTCTAGGAACTTTATACCTTTTATGCTATTATGAATTATATTTCTAAAAAGTAACATGTCTAATGATTTGTGGCTGATAAAAAGCAATGCAATTGATTATTGTATCTTGATTTTTGTATCTAGCGGTTTTTCTAGTCTCATCTAGTAATTCTAAGAATGCATTTATGTATTTATTGATTGTTGTGGATGGAATACACGTGCACTGAAACTTATAGACACTCGTTTCATCTTGGAAAATGACAAATTTCTGTATTCTTTTCCAATTATTTTCCTACCTTTATTAATTCAAATTAGTTTTCACGCCTTGCTGTACTGTTTAACATTTCCAGGACAAAAAACAAATCCACTACCAGAATAGATGAGTTTAACATATCTCTCTGAGAAAGACAAAGGCAAGCAGACAAAGCCATCAGTGCATTGAAATAACATAGTCAATATACTCAGTGTCATGGAGAGTTCTAGAACATTGCACTCAACAAGAGGGAAATGCATATTCTCTCCAAGCTCAATGGGACGCCCTTGGACATTGATAACATATGGAAGCATAAAACAAATATCAGAGAATCACCATCTTACTGTCCCCATTCTCTGGTGACCATGATGTTCCATTAGAACTGATAAGAAAAGGGGCCTTGACAATCTCATAGGTTTGGAAATTAAAAACACATTTCTGAGCACCTCATGATTCAAAGATCAAATCATAATGGGAAATAGCAAATATTTAGAATTGAACCATAATAATATTCCTGCATATCAAATCTTTTGGAATGAAGCTAAACAGTACTTACTAGAAAATATTCTTATTAGAAAATCAGAAAAGCAGAAAAGTGATGAGTTGAGCACTGAACTAATAGAGCTAGAGAAAACTGAATGCATGCAAAGACACTTGAAGTAAGGAAAAATAAAAAATAAGAGTGGAAAAATAATTAAGATAAAACACACAATAGGAAAATACAAGTAACATTCAAGTTGTTTTTTAATAAAAAAACCACAAAATTGGCAATCTGCTGGAAATTTTGACTAAGTTAAAAAAAAAAAATAGAGAAGGCAAAAATAAGCAATCCTACCAGTGGAAAGAGAACATGATTGTATGCTGTGGGGTCAGAAAATACATTAGGATATTATGAACAATTTGATGACACTATATTTGAAAGCAAATATAAATATTAATTTGTAATATTTAATACTTAGAATTCTATAACTGATACTTCATTGAAGAAGAAATAGAACTTCTGAATATTCTTATACCTCTAAGAAATGAAATAATTATTTTGAAAACTTTTTTCTAGAAATACCATAGAAGGCCCAGGCAGCTGGTGCATCCTACCATACAGTCACAAAACAAATAGTTTTACTTTACATAAACTATTGAGAAAAATCCAAAATTCATTTTCACATAAACTTGATATTAGAACCATATAAGAAAGGGATATCTCTTGATATCTTGAAAATAAGAGAAAATTATAAACAAAATACCTGTAAACCCAAGGGAACTTTGGTGGGGGGGATAGAAATGATCTATATTTCGATTGAGGTGGTGGTTATACAGGGTATGAAATTGTCAAAACTCATCAAAATGTCCAGATAAAAAGGGAATATTTTACTCTATGTAAAGTATATCTCAACCTCAATGATGCTGATTAAAAATTTTTACAAAACAAATCCAGCACTAATGTAAAAATTGTAATATAGCATGAGTAAGTTTGATTTAATTGAGGATGCGGACTACCTTAGAACATCAATAAAATAAATTATTACATTAACAGAGTAAAGGAGAAAAATAATTTCATCACCTGTTAGAGAAGAAACAATTTCATCTAATTCAACATGTATTCATTCTTTTTTAAATGCTCATTAACAAACAATGAGTGGCAACTTCCTTAACCTGGCAGAATATTTATTTTTAAATATGCACATACGGCACACTCTTTCCAAGGAACGTTGAAACCATCCCATATGAGAAGAAGAAAAGCACAAAGGGAGCGGACGGTCCCTTCCTATGCAGCCTTGCTCATGCTGCCAGTTTGTGCGACACAGAGTGGGGCAGTTCTTGGGTGCACAATAACAATCATTCTTAGTACGTCCTATGAATTGTGTGTTTTATCAGGACACAGCGCTCCCCTTTATTTGAGTTTTAAAAACAGCTTTGTCTGATATTCATACAGCTACCTTAGCTTTATTTGGTTATTATTTACATGATAAATCTCTCATTGTTTTAATTTAAAAGCCTCAATATCTGTATGTTTTAGATGGGTCCTTTATAAATAGAGTACAGGTGGTTGATTTGATTTTTAATCTCATTTTTTTCCTTTCAACGAAATCATTTATAAAATTTACATTTCATATAATTGAGAATATATTTGGATTCATTTCTTCCCTCATATTGTCGTGCGTGTGTGGGTGTTTAATGTGCCTTGCATTCTACATTTTCTCTCTCCTTTCTTGCTTCTTTATTTTCTATGTTGAGTATTTTTCTTTTTCTCTCTACCTATTCAGAAGCTATATACTTTATTCTTTTGATAGCATTTTTTTTAATAGAAAAATTAAAATAATCTAAAGTTAATTACACTCTTTACTCTTTTTCTGAGAATACGTTAACTCACTTAAGACTTCCTTGTTTATTGATGGTCATTTGTTGTATTTTAATTCTAATAGGTTGAACCAAATGAACTTTTTTAGAAAATAAATGGTCAAATACAGCAATTACATGTTTTTACTCTTTCATAAGTCCACCTGTTTTCTCCAACTTTCTTCCTCAGGGCCTTCCATCTGGGATCACTTTCCTTCTGTTGATTTATGGCCTCCTTCAGTTTTGTTTGTATGAAATATATTTATTTTGCCAATTACACCTTCCCCAATCTGCACATCAGTTCTGGATAATTTTAATCTTATCTCTTCAAATATCTCCTCTTGCCTTTTCTCTTTCCTCCCTGTTGTAGCATAGACATGTTGGACTTTCTCAGTGTCTCTCTCTCTTTACCATCTCTTTCCTACTCACCATCTTTGCTCCATATTCTGTTAAACTTATTTAGATTCTTTTCCACTTGAGTAATTTCCCCTTCACCTTTGTTTAATCTGTTTATTCCATCCAATTACTTTCTTGTTTCTAGTATACACAATGTGCAGGCACGTGTGTATGTGTGTGTTTGTGTGTGTGTACAAGTCGTAGAAATTCATTTTCTTTTCTGTTGGTCATTATTATGGTCCATTGCTTTACATTCATATTTTCTAACATGTTTATTTTGATTATTTTGTATTCCATATCTGATAATTCTAACATCTGAATTACTGTTGGCACGAGTCTACTGTGTTTTATTTACCCTGACTTTAGTTCATGGTTTGTTTTTCGGATTACTGATTGTGATTTTTGGCTGTGAGTTTCTGTTTTTAGAATCCTGTCTTTCAGAATCATCTGAGCTCTAGAGTGAAGGCAGTTCCCCCACAGAGGCTTTGGGGTGGCCCCGGGCTGGCACATTCTTTGCCACCCAGGGCCACCTTGCACAACCTTATCAGCCAGAGGTTATTCTGGGTGATCTGAGAGTGGGAATTTGGGCTGCAGACCTGCTGGAAGGCTGAGTTAGGAAAACACATTCTCAGGGGAGAAAAATTCCCTCTACTCTGCACCAAGTAAATGGCAGGAGCAGCTCCTGTTACCCAGGGGAGGGCGGAGGCAGGTTTATTCCAGTCTTTTTCAACCTTCTTTCCGGGGTGGGCCTTGCCCCTTGCCTCCTCCTCCTCCATCACGTACCCCCTGAGGCCAAGGAAAGGAAATCTCTGGTCAGCGGGATTAGCCAGCACTTTAGGGAGAAACGGCTTCAGTGCTCGGCTTAGCTGTCTTCATTTCCACTTTTCCTGAGGTTTTTTTAACCTCTAAATTGTTGTTTTCTTTTAAACTTCTTTACATTGCACACATATATTTAAATTTTAGGGAAGTATTTTATCAAGCATTGTTCGAAAGACGTTCATTAGAGGACATCGAGTCGACCCTCGTGACAGAGGTGGGAGCCCAGGGTTTCTCTCTGTCCCTCAGATGCCCCCGGCTCGTCCCACTCACGCCCCTCCTGGGGTACTCACCCTCCAGGTCTGCAGGCGGCCGGCTGCTCCTGGCCCCTGCAGCTCAGCTCACGCGTCTCAGTCCCCTAAGGTTCAAGTTCAAGCCCAGCAGGCAAGAGCACCCTTCCTCTCTGGAACCACCTCCTCGGCCCTGACTTCCCCGGGGGAGCAGCTGAGTCCACGAGGTCCTGCCGAGCCGACCTCACAGTGTGGGGGGCTCTGGCCGCCAGCTGCCTTCCGCTGGGCTCACATGGGCCATCTCAGCAGTGCTGGGGGGCTCAGACACGAGGGACACCCCCTCCAACACACACACATACACAAGCGGGGGTGATATTCCTGGGGGCAGGGCAGTTTGATTTAAGATTTTCCGTGTAAACATAGTTCACATATATAGTCAAATAATTTAATAAAGTCAGCAGGGAACCTGGTCTCTGTGGGGCTCAGAGAAGCAGAATTTCGCCCAGTCCCACAGTCAGAGATGAAAATGTATCTGGAGAATTGAGGAACTCTCAGGAAGCAGCAAAAGGCAAGGCAGGTGGGGAGAAGTTTATTTAGCAAACATACATCAGGCAGGTCTGCTGGGCCAGGCTCCAAGCCAGGATGCCGTGGTGAGCAGGAGGGAGGCTGCCCCTTCCCAGAGGTGCCCGTCAGTGGAGGACATAGGCAGTGTGAGTAAATATCTAACAAGAGAAGCTCAGACCCATTCAGAGCATTAGGGAAAAGAAAACGGTGTTATAGAGAAGGCCTGAGGTGACCAAGGAGGGCTTCTTGGAGGAGGTGACATTTAAGCAGAGGCTGAGTGAGCAGGAGGTAGCAAGGCAAAGGGTTCAGGGCAGAACATTCCAACTCTTGGCCACACACAAGTGCAGAAGTCTAGGGCAGGGATTCATGTGGGATGCCTGAGAGCTGGGGTGAGACCCGCCATGGCGGCATGTGTGGAAGGCAGCACAGAGGGTGGGCAGTGGTCCATCACGCAGCCACGGTGGGTGGGCCACGCTTACAAGTTAGGATTTCAGTCCAAGTGCCTTGGGGAGCCACTGAGCAGTTTTCAGCAAGGAGAGGGGAATGTTTTTAAATGATCTCTCTGGAAGTGATGTGGAGATTGGGTTGTAGGGGACAAACAAGAGTCACAGAGACACATATGGAGGGTTTTGGAGTTGTCCAGGAAAAAGATGGTGCAGATGTGACGTGGGCATCAGAGGAGAGGGCACAGCTGGGAAATACTTACCAGTAGAGCTGCCAGTGACTGCACATGGGCGGTGAGAGAAAGCGCTTTGGGCCAGCTGGCATCTTTTACTAGGTGGAGGGAAAGGTCAGTGGACAGAGCTGGCCTCCAGGAAATAAGCAGGAGAGAGCGGCCTGGACCCCAAATCCGGAGAGACTGAGCTGGGAGGAAACGGTTCTTGCGGGGTCACTGAAAGGAACTGAAATGCAGTGTCTGCAATCCCATATCTGACACCAACCTGTGAAACATTTGTTGGTTGCAGGAGTCCCCTATGGCCCTGACTTGCTACTTGAGCACGCCAGGAGCTCTCGGAGAAAACCTGTGCATCTCTCTTCTGGACACTTGTCAGCTCTCTCCTGTTCAGAATTACACACACGATCCTCCTTTGCTGGGATCCCAAAGAGAGAGCCACAGCAGGGACTCGCATCTCATCCGCTGCTGCCGTCGGAAATAGTCCAGACGGAGCAAGGCTGTGCAGGGCGTGCCCGGGCCTCCCTGTCTAAGTCCACAGCATGGGTGGGTCTAATTGACAGGACCTAAGACTTTTGGTCAAAAGTAAAAGAAACCACCTGAGAGTAGCTGAAGGAACAAAAAGATAGATTTATTGGAAAAGTGCAGGGACATTGCACAGAAGCCAAGTCCAGGAAGGCAGTGGGGTGGAGGGTGCAGGGTGGGGCAGGAAATTGAAGGACTTTAGCTCCCAAGAGGGCTTCCCAGCTCTGGAGTCTCCCCAGCTTTGCTCTGGCCGCTGGCCTCCTGCTCTGGGTCTCTGGCTCTGTTTCCATCTCTTTGCCTTCTGCTCACTCTGTCTCTGGGCATCCATCTGCCTGCTGCTCTCTCTCTTCCCTCTTCTCTTTCCTCTCCTTTCTCTCTCTTCTCTCCTCTCTCCTCTCTCCCCTCTCCCCTCTCCCTTCTTCCCTTTCTCCTCTCCTTTCTCCTCTCTCCTCTGTCCTCTCCCCTCTCCCCTCTCCCGCCGTGCTCTCAATCTTTCTGGGGTTCTGTAGGGGGACGAGGGACATGCCTGCCTACTTCCATATCTCCGTGTGGGTCTTTCTGTTTCTCTGTCTCAATGAATGTCTCCTTCCGCCTCTGTCTCTAGCTCTCTTTTTAAATTTTCTGGTTGCATGGCTGAAGGTGATCAACCCAAAACGCCAGCCTCCTGTCTAACAGGTTAAGTCACCTCCAGGGCTCGCCCTTAGTAATTGTAAAGGAGCAGCTGCAAGTCCCAATTCCAATCTGATGGGACCAGCCAAGGACAATTAACCACCTTGATCTAATCAGCAACTGCCAGTGGGAGCCATGAGGACTTCCAGACATTTCAGAGCCTCCCTGAGCTGGGAGCCATCCGGAGCCGCTTGCAGAGGTGAAGGCTGTGGGCTGGACAGACCCCCACCAGACCCCACCAAGGAGGTCCTTACAGGGTGCAGCGTGCCAGCGTGGAAACCTAAATCATCAACTTAGTGTTTGGTCCTGCACTTCCCTCCCGGTGGCTCTGTTTGGTTGTGTTGCCAGCATCTGTGTCAAAGGAGACTTCTCCAGAGGGAAAATTACAGTCTTGGCAGATGCATTCCAATCCATTTGCAAACTCTCAGATGTTCCCAAACCACAGGCGGCAAAGAAAACAAACAGCCTCTCCAGAATCCCGGGCACTTTGAGTGTCACAGGCGGCGAACGGCAGCGTCTCTAGCGGGGTGGGCAGGTGAGGGAGGCCCCATAGGCCCCTGGACCAGGCTCCCGCCCTGCTTCCCCAGGCCTGCTCCACCTCAGGCCCAGGGGAGGGATGCATCCTTGCTTCTCAAAGGTGGTGGCTACTTGCCTGAGAGCAGATGGCAGCCTAGAATAAGCGAAACAAAATATTTTTAAAATAATGCCTAACAGAAGGGACAAAGGAGGCCCCCCACCGCCAAACCATGCAGCATGCTGTAGTTCAGCCCGTCCCCTCCTGCTGAAGGCCACGGTCCACTCTCTCTTGGAACAAGTGGTGAGGTTGGAATGCTTTGCTAAATTCCAAGAGGGAAAAGCTTGGGAGCATCTTTAATTTCAAAACCTGGGCACCGGCCTCCCCACGCCCCTCACCCACCTGCCCCAAACCTTCGATAGTCACTGTCTTAGTCAGGGTTCTCTCGGGAGACAGAATCAACAGGAGACATCTGTCAATAACATGAGATTTTAAAAGTCTCTCAGGCGACTGTGGAGATGCACAAGTCCAGGTTCCGCAGGCAGGCTGCAAGCCAGGGGCTCCGATGAAAGTCCAATGAAAGGTCCTTGATGAGTTTCTGGGAGAAGTTGGCTGTCCAACGACAAGCTGGGAAATTCTCTCTGAATGCTGAAATCACTTCCCCTTTTAAGTCATTCAACTGATTGGATAAAAGCACCACCCATTGATGATGCCATCTCCCTGATGGATGCAGATGTAATCAGCCATCCACCATCCACGCAGTAAACTCACTGGTGATCCAAGTCCATAAATGCTCTTGTATTACAATTAGCCCAGTGCTTGCTGGACCTAACACCTGGACGAGTTGACACCTTAACCTAACCATCACAGTCACCATTTAGCCAGATTTACTTTCATCCATGTGCATGGAGCCTTCCTGTCCTTCCATTTTTAATTTTTTTACCATTCTTTTTTTTTTTTTTTGGGGGGGGACCATTTTCCCCACTATGGGCTTTCATTCTAATTTTGAACCTTATTCTTCAGGTACTTAATTCCTTACACAAGGTATTTCTTATTCTTTAATATATGTCTAAACATCTCCTTCCCTGGCTCAGAATCTATCCCTAAGTTTGAGGAGTGTACTGATGGGGACATTATCAGAAGAAAAGGCTGACAGAGCTCCAGGACAAAACGAGTCCACATGCTTCTCAACCTCTGGGGCATCTCCGGGCCCTTTCAACTTGCTCATTGAGTCAGAAACAAAGCAGGTCAGTCTCAGGACCACAGCTCACATGGTGACGTCCAGCTCTCCAACTGGCTGACTCTTACCGATTTTAAAGGGTGGACTATGAGGGTAAATTAGCATTCTGGTACCCTGTCACAGGCAGAAGCCACGAGAGTGCTCAATGCATTTTCTCTTCTCACCTGTTCCCCTGGGCCCTTATCACCCCCCTTTCCTTCCCATTGCCTCCTTTTCGAAGCTCCATTCGCCCAGCTGTTTTGCAGGGATGCAGATTCAGTGCTGGGAGGGCGTTTCATTCAGTGGGATGAGGCCCCGAGAGGCTCAGAACCTCTATGCAAGGGCCAATAAAGCTGGCTGCATTGTTCTCCTCCTCCCCGTCCTCCAGCCACCCCTCAACCACTCAACAGACGAGGAGGTCATTCTCTCTTTCCACGACACCCACGCGGCCATGGGGCCCCCGACTTGGGTCCAGCCAGTGACAAAGGGGGTCTGCTGGGGGTTCTGGGAAATCAGCCATTTGCTGAGTGCAGACGCGATATGGATGACAGTGCCAGCCCCGCGTTGGAAAGGCCACCAGACACCCCCACAACCCCGAGGGCTTTGAGAAAACGTATTGCCTGTGTAGAACAGGACATTTGCCATTTTAGCCACTTCCAAGAGTTCAACTCAGCGGCATTAATTCTATTTACAGTATTGTGCTACCATCACCACATCCGTTACCAACACTTTTCCATCACCCTAAACAGACACTCCATGCCCACTAAGCAAGAGCTCGCCATTCTTCCCCACCCCTGCTCCGTCGTCACCTCTGAACAACCTTCTGCCCCTAGGCATTTGGCTGTACTAGATATTTTTTGAGTGTGAAGTCATACGATATTTGTCCTTTTGTGTCTGGCTTATTTCACTTAGCATAAGATTTCAAGGTTCATCCGTGCTGTAGCAGGCACCAGAGCTTCATTCCTTTGTACAGCTGAAGAATTTTCCATCGTGTGGCTTGACCACGTTTTGTTTCTCCAGGCGTCTGTTGACGGGCACTTGGGCTGTTTCCAGCTCGAGGCCATTGCAATAATATGCTGTGACGAGCATTGCTGTGAATATACCTGTCCGAGTCCCTGCTTTCAGCTCTTTTGGATTCATACCTGGGAGTGGGATTGCCGGGTCACATGGTAAATCTGTGTTTACCTTTTTAAGAAACTGCCAAACTGTTTCCACAGAGGCTACAACCATTTTACATTCCCACAGTCCCCAGTGTTATGTGAGATAAATAAATCCCCGTCTGATTAAGCCTTTTGACAAAATAATCACGGTTTCTGTCACTGACAGCCAAAAGCCCAGCTGACGGAAGGGTTGTGCTGAATTGGGTGGAAGGGGCTGTGCTCAATCTTCTCCCACAGCCGGGGACCAGGACAATGGTCCAAAGGCGTCCCCTGAGTTACACAGGAACACCGAGCCGAAGGGGTGATGTCATCTACCTGCAATGACCCCATCCCTTCCTGGGGACACCCCTGAGCTCCATGCCCATGCACCCTTGGCCTTGGAACGAGCATTCTGTCTTGGAATACCACATCTTGCCCCATGGAGGTGAATTCTGCACAAGAAATTGCCTCTGACCATTGGCAGCGGAAGTGGGCTAACGAAGAATGCCTGCGCAGAGCTGTCCCCCTTTCCAGCACAGTCCGAGAGTGCTCTCTGCAAACGCAGACTTCTCTGCCCCACCCTCACCCCCTCCTCGGCCTGGCTCTGGGACAGTGGCCTGCAGGCAGCTGCCCCAGTTGCTAGAGTTGAGTCCACTCACGCCCTTTCAGGGAGGCAGGAAGGGGAGATAAAACGGCCGTGGCAGCTCAAGAACACAGGCCTGCCGCGCTGCTCAGTGTCTATGCCTGTGAAGGACGGGGAGGGGTCTGTGCGGGGAGAACAGCCCCCAGAACTGGAACAGACTCCTTCTCTTCTCTGTTCAGTTTCAAGGGTTGATGGGAACTCAGACTCTGACTCAGGGGTGTCCTCTCCACGAAACGTTCTCTCTTCCTTCTAACATACCAGGAAGATTGGGGCTAAACAGAATATAATTTTTATTAAAAATATAGTTAAATGTTAAAACATTTTTTTAAAGTGCAAAAAAGAACACGGTGAATGCTCACGTGCCCGCATCATCGGGGAGAGGATGCAGAGGGCGGGTGCACGCTGCCCTGCCGTCTCCCCCCCGCCCAGGCGCCCAGGCTTCGGGTGTGACACTGGTGACTCCTGTGCAGCTGTACAGCCTCACCCGGGTATGGATTTCTAAGCAACACGGAGTGTCATGTTGCATGCATTATACTTTATCTAAATGATACTTACTGTATAAAAGTCACAGCTTTTTTCTGCTCACCCTATTAGTGAGAGTCGGCCATGCTGCCCTTTGCGGCAGCGGTTTGGTGAACTGTCAGGGCTGCTTAGTGTTCCGCTCTTAGATCTATCACAGTCCAGTCCAATATGTGCCCAGGCTCCTAGTGAACACGTAGGTCGTTTCCAATTATTTTTTACTAAACATCACACTGCTAAGCACATTCTTGAATAGGCTTCCTGATGTGCACATGAGTTTGTCTAAGGTATACCCCTGGAAGCTCGTGTCTGGTGGTAAGATCGCTGTGTGTCTTCAATTTTCCTAACTATTCCCAAATTGTTTTCCATCCCAGGTGTACCAGTGTGGAGCTCTCATTTTTCCGAAGCTCCTTGGGTGATTCTTACAGTCCGGTGATACCGTATTGGACTTCTGGCTTACAGAACTCTGAGATAAGTTTGTATTGGTTCAGCCTCCGAGCTTGTGGTGGTTTGCTAAGTGCAATAGGTCACTGATAGAGTTGCCATAGGTCTTGAGCCAATGGGGCTGATAATAGGACTGTCCTCGTGAGGTTGATGATGGGAGAAGATGACACTGTCCCTGTAAAGCCCTTTCCCAGTCTCTGTCACCTAGTAATTGCTCAGTCAGTGTACTTGCTTATTGTCACAGTCCCTCGGAGTAGAGTTACCTTGGCTCCATGCAGTGATGGCACTTGGTCAGTGGAGGCATTTGGCTTATTCTTGCCTGTAGTGGCTTCTGATTAGGAATCCATAATAGGGGCCAACATATAATTGTTCCCATTTTACAATTCCTACATGATGCAAAGCCTTGTGCTGGACCAGTGACTGGCCTTTGGGAAAGACTCCGGCTGACCTGGTCAGCCCCAGCAAGGCGGTGGTCCTGGTGGAGGGGACCAGCGCGGCCCACTGCCCCTCTCATTCTGCTACAGAAACCACCCCTTGTCTCAGGGCTTCGGTGAATGGGCGCTTTTGGAGAAAGCAAGAGCTGCTATTCCCATCTTATGCTCGTCTTTCCCACCTCTGGTCCCGTTTACGTCTCTGACCCTCCCTCCTCGCTCAGCACCGCTCCATTCCCTCCTTCTCCTCACCGTGTGCCTTCACAACGTCAAGTCCTCCCCTTCGCACGTGGTTTCTAAGGCCTGGCGTAGACGTGGGGCTGTTCTTCACCACCTCCAGCATCGAGCAGTCATCACTGCCCCTCACCAAGCCTGAACCATATCAGCCTGGAGCGCCTGCCCAGCTGCATGCGAGGACGCTAACTGCCCAGCTAGTTGAATACGTAGGGAAATACGGAGGGCGAATTAATGAAGAATGAATGAATGAATGAACAAATTAAACGAAAGAAAGAACTCTGTAACACATTGGACCAGCTGACTACCGTTTTTGGCTTTTGAATGAAGCAGAGAAATATTGCTAAATGAGCCAGAAGCAGAGAGGGCTATGGGGAGAAAATGAAGCTCCCCAAGAGGGGGCGTGAGAGGCTGGTGCTCTCCCAGTTGCTCTGGTGCAGACCCCTCAGGCCCTACAGACCCCCCAGACCCCACAGACCCCACAGGGCCACAGACCCCACAGACCCCACAGACCCCCCAGACCCCTCAGGCACTACAGACCCCACAGACCCCACAGACCCCACAGACCCCACAGACCCCACAGACCCCTCAGGCACTACAGACCCCACAGACCCCACAGACCCCACAGGGCCACAGACCCCGCAGACCCCACAGACCCCACAGACCCTACAGACCCCACAGACCCCACA
>JAKSZT010054277.1:1348425-1393932 GCA_026826555.1 Tolypeutes matacus | reverse complement strand
CACACTCACACATGCTCACACCGACACACACGCGTGTATGCTCACCCTTGCACACGCACTCGCACACACACTCAGCCCTGTGCAGGTGGTGCAGTGCCCACCACTTTGCCCTCTTTTCCAGGCTGCAGATCCGGGTTCTGTGGGCCTGAGGCTTGTACCACTTTTGACACCTTCCTTGATAATTTAAATGAGATAAGAGAGCACCATATATTATTGGCGCTTCACAGTTTCCCGCCCTTCTAAGATTTCTCTTTTGGATCTGATTCCTGATGGCAGCCCAAGTTACCCTCCTGAGCTAGAACATTCTATGACTCCATGCAACTCACAGCCTTCCCAGGGATCCCACAGCCTCTGAAGCTTCAGTTTTATTAGCTTCAGGGTAAACCCAGCTCTGCCCTTTCTCTTCCGAAAACTCCTCTTGGTTTGAGGCGATTATCCTCAGACAAAATTGAGAAACCATCCATGGCAGGGGCACAGGAAGTGCCCTTGACACCCATGCAAATGTCAGGCTGCAGCCAAGCCTCCCAGCTTACTTCCAGTTAACCAGATTGTAGGAAATTCAGGGAATAGAGAAACTGTTATACAACACCAAGGGGTTTAGGCTGCAAACTCCAGGATGCAGGAGCTTCTGCAGGAAAAATGACCCAGTTTCTACAATAAATCAATGTCAGGAGGTGGCTAGAGAGGGAGGGTGCACTGGAAGAAACAGACTGATTTGACAGAATGAGCAACCAAATACACACTATGGACATCTTCTTGGATCTTCATTCAAACACAGAGATATGGCTGAAGAATTGAAGGATGAAATATAGTGATATGGGACATTTGTTTTAATATCATTCAGTGAGGAAATGGAGAGAGGAAGGGAGGGTAGACTGGGAGCTGGAGGTGAAAGGAGAGTCCACATGTTCCACACTGAAGCCAGGTAATGGAACAGATTGGCTCATTGCATTATTCTCTCTACTTCTGTGTCTGTTTGAAAACTTCCAGGTTGAAAGTAAATACAACAAAATTGAGTGTTGTAGTAGCTTCAGTTTCCCACGAAGCAGAAGTGAGCCAAGAGTTGCCTGCAGGGGCCGTAGCTGCAGAGAGCAGCCGAGGGCCCAGGGAACAAGGAAAGCAGGCCTGGGCATGGTGGCAGCTCGGCCTCCACGAGCAGGAGCCGGCTCTGTCCGGAGGCCTTTCTGGGGCTTAGTTAAATGCATCTCACAACTGTTTGTGCAGGAGCCAAAAGGAAGAAGTCTTCATTCCTCAGCTACCAGCGCCTCCCACTGGTCAGCGGCTGGCCCCGTGGACATCACCTCTCCACGCTGCACAGCCGCAGGAGGGTGAGTGTCCAGGTTTCCACAGGCGCCCCACATGGTCAAGAAGCTCCGCGACAAGGAGCAAGAGGTACACGGCTGGAGGTCGGCAACCAAGGCCAAGTGGCCAGGTCGCACCTGCAGGAAGCTGCTCAGAACCTGGTCCTGGCCAGGGCTGGAGTAGACGGGGGCTGGGCAGACATGCAGCGGGCAAAGCGGGTGTGCCCCCCCCTCAGAAAGCAATGCAGGAAAGACGCCGGGGGCTGCAGGTGCCAGAATCGGGCTGAGGCTAAACTAGGAGAAAAAGATGACTAGATTATTAGATACTAGTAATTACTTGAGCCTGAGAGTCCTAGAAACTCTGAGAACCAAAGGAAAAGGTGAAGAAGTAGACCCAGAAATATTGAGGAAGCAGAGCCCCTCTGGCCACATGGGCTGCCCCTCTGGCCGGATCCTTCAAGACATCTCCAAAGGAGGGGGCTGTGCTGAGCTCTCGAGCTGGGTCGTTCTGAGCTAGATTCGTCTTCCTGGGGCGGGGGGCAAGACCAGGAATGGCATGGGCAGGGCAGGGGCTATTTCCCAGAACAATTGTCAGGCAGAGAGTAGGTGCTGGGCAGTGTCCAGTGAGGGAAAACTCTGGGACATCGTCCAAGCATCAGCTGTTAACACAAATGCGTCTCCAGGGGGTGGTGAACAAAGGAGAGACTTTAGAACAAGGTATTTGCAGGCAGCCTTGTTTTGATTTTTCTTTCAAACTATGAACCATTTCAGAAAAGTCCAGAAAGCATTCTAACAGAGTCTCATGTAACACCACTAAGATTAAAATAGATAAATGTTATTTGTCCATTTAAGAGAGCAAATGAAAAAGTGAAACTTTGCAGGGAGCTGAAATGCAAAGCCTGACCTTACCCTAACTTCCTCCCTAGAAGAAGTCGCTCTTCTGAGATGAGGTTTGGCCCCCGGGTTAGACCGAGAGCATGGCGGGGCAGGGGGCACTAACAAAATCGCAGTGTGTGCACGTTTTCATTATTTCCTGAGTACAATCATATTCTACCTGGTGCAGTATGCTTCTTGCACTCAGCAATATATTCGATGTATATTATCAATGGGTATTGATAGTACTCACTTTCTCTGCTGCCCAGCATTCTAGTATGAGCACAATCCAGTTCATTTATACAGTCCTTTTTGCTGAAAGGCAATGACTTCTTTCCCTTTTTGTTCTTTCAAATGGTGTGTCCGTCCACGGTCATTCTTGTGAGTGTCTGCTTGTGTGTATCTCTGAGAGTATCTCTAAGCTAAATGCCTAGAAATAGAATTGTGGGGCACAGAGGGACATTTTCATTGCTACTGGGTGTTACCAAATTGCTCACCAAAGAGAGTGCAACGATGTACAATGTCTGGGAGCTCCTGGTGGCCCACCTCCTCTCCAAAGCCTGTGCTACAGGCTGGCTACTGCCCCCTAAGACGCCATGTCCCAATCTCTGGAAACTGTGCATGGCACCGTTTGTGGCAAAAGGGACTTTGCAGGTGTGATTAAGGATCCTGTGATGGGGAGTGCATTCTGGGTGATACAGGGGTCTCCAATGTAATCGCAGGGTCCTTCGAAGAGGCAAGCAGGAGGTGGAGGAGACAGAAGGCCATGTGGTGACAGAAGCTGCTGGCTTTGAAGATAGAGGAAGGGGTCCTGAGCCAAAGAATGAAGGAACGCAGCTCTAGAAGCCAGAAAGGGCCAGGAAGTGGATTGACCAGGAGGGAACACCCTGCCGACTGCACGTTACCCCAAGTGAGACATTTGGACCTCTGCCTTCCAGAGTTGAAGGAGAATAAATGTAATTCTTTAAGCCACTCAAAGGCTTAAAGGGAAGTGACACAGGTAGGTAACGGCCCAGCTCCTCTCCACCGGTCTGCTGGGCCATGGTGCCTTAATGTTTTGCTTTGCATTTCCCTCCTTATCCACAAAGCCAAGCGTTTTTGCTTCATATGTTTGTTGGACATTTAGGTTTTTTCCCCAGTAGATTTCTTTTTCAAATATTTTGTCATTTCCTCCATATTGTTAATTGTTGTCGTTATTATTATTATTAATACTCTGGATATCAAAACTTTGCCCCTGGCACATGTTTCAAAATACGTGCACTCAATTTATGAACTTGGTTTTCATACTCCAAACGTTTTAAATTTTGATGTAATCAAATGTACCTATCTTTTTCAAAAGAAATCCTTCGCTATCCCAGTGAGATAAAGATACTCTCCTATGTTTTCTTTTTAAAGTTTTGTTTATCACATTGAGGCTTTTAATCCATCTGGAATTTATTTTTGTATGTGGTATGCTATAGGGATCCAAATATATTTTTTCCCATATGTCTAGCCAGTTGTCTCCGCCGCAGTTGTTAAAGAGTCTTCCCTCTCTCACCGATGGGAGCAGTCGCTTCTCTCCGGCACAGATCTCCCACAGCTCTTCTGAACCCTCTTTGGCCCTTAACTCTGCTACACGACTTTTAGAATCAGCTGTCAAGCTCTGTTAACTTCTGAGATTTTGCTTGGGATTACATTGAATCTGCACTTTATCTGGGGGAGGATTTCTGTCTCCCTAGCATTACTCCATTAGCTACCTGGCCCCCTTGCTCATTCTCGTCCCCCTCTCTCTAAGCCTTGGCAGGTCCCAGGGCTCGGTCCTTGTCGCAGACTCTAGCGTGGGTCGGAATCACCTGGAGGCTCCTTGAAACTCGATGGCAGGACCTCGGGACCAGTTTCTGACTCAGGCTGGGCCTGAGAATGTGCATTTCCAGCTCATCCCCAGTGCTGCTGCTGGGCCACACTGGAGAACAGCAGCCCTTAGTGAGGGAGTCTCGTCTTTAAATGCCATCCACATCCTGATGAATCCCCAGTTTTCATCTCCTGCCCAGACCTTCCCATACTCCCTCCCAACTCTAGAGTTGTCTAACAACCTGATGAGGAATCATCACCTGAAACCTCTCAAAGTCCAGCCAAACTCGTGGTACCCATCTATGCCAAGTGCCCCTTCCAGATCTTGTCCATTCCAAGGAAGGGAAGCACTCTCCTTCCAGTGGCTCTGGTCAAAGGTCTGGAGTCTCCTTCACTGTCGTCTTCCCCTCTCACTCCACACACAATTCACCAGCAAATCCCACCAGCTCTGTCTTCAAAACTTAGGCAGCATTCGACAGGTCTCACCACCTCCATCGCAACCGCTGGGATGCTTATCCCCCTCGGATTATAGCAAGAGCCTTGGACTTGTCCCCGGGTCTCCACCATTGCTTCCTTCCCACTGGCTAACGCGCAGAAGGCAGAGCCATTTAAAACCTAAGTCCAATCAAGTCACTCCCTTATTTAAACACCCTCCGATGGATTCCCATCTCACTAATGATAATAAGCCAAATTCCTTCCACTAGCAGACAAAGTCCTGGTGAGCTGTGCCCCGCCTACTTCTTCTGCCTTGCATTCCACCGTCTCCCCCGCCCCCACCCTAACACACACCCACATACACACACTCTCAGCCTCCAGGCTCCAGGCTCCCGACTCGCTACACTCACACCTTCCTCAGGTACTGCTTTATCCTCTGCCTGAGACAGTTCTCCCCAGGTATCTTCAGAGCACTCCAGGTCTTTGCTCAAATGTCACCTCATCAGCAGTCCTCACCAGTAAGCCTGTCCTCGAAAGCCCTATATAAATAGTACCCCCCCACACCCCTAAATTCTCACCCTGCTTTACTCTGCTTCATTGTTTTCCTCCAGGTGATCTGTTAACACCTGATATACTACATATTTTCTTTATTTGCTTGCTGACTGTTTCCCTCTAGGATCCCACTCCATTATAGCACAAGCTCCATTATACCTGGGCAGGGTCTGGCCCCTGAAAGTTGCTCAACACACATTCATTGAATGAATTAAATGGTTGAGTCTTTTTTCCATGAACGTGGTTTGCCTCATAGCATGATTAGATCTTTTATTTCTTTAATAAACTTGTATCATTTGCTCTTATAAGCCAGGTACATCTTTTGTCAGATTTATTATTATGTGCCTTTTAGGGTTCTTGACGTTGTGAATACCATTTTAAAACAGGACAAGATCTAATCATATTTTTCTATTACTTAGGAATACTACTCATTTTTGTTAATTGCCATTGTGTTCACCTGCTTTGTTTAACCAACACAATTAGTCCCCGTACTTTTTCCCTGTTGGTTTTCTTGCTTTAACATGAAAACAATCATTCCATCAACAATGAATGGTTATCGATTTCTCCCTTGCGAAACCCTTTAGTTTTTATTTCTTTTCCTTGTCTTGCTACATGGGCTAGGAATTCCATGGTAACACTGAGTAAAGTGGTGATAATCAGCATCCTTGATTTTTTTCTGATTTTAATATGGAAATTAAAACTCAAGCTCCCAAATCAACCTGGCTGCAGATTAAAATCACCTGGGAGAACCTATAATAAGTACTGATGGCTGAGCCCCAGGGTTATTTAATAGGTATTTAATAATTTATTAATATTAATTAGTTAGATATTTAGTTAATAAGTCTGGAATGAGACAGGGCATCGGTATGGTTTGCAAGCTCCAGGTGACGCTAATGTGTAGCTAGAGTTAAGAATCCCTGCCCTAGATAATTGAGATCGCCACCTTTCTTCCTTCTCTACAACAGGTAGTCACGGCCTCGGTGCAGAGGTATGCAACTGTTTTTCAGCACTCTCTGGTTTTCTGGCGCCTGGGGGTTTTATTTTCTTTCTTGCAAGCTCTGGTATAGCTATATATTCAAAAGCACATTCGTCATATTTAATTCACCACTTATTGATTTCTGTGGCAGAAAGATGTGAGGTATCTCTGTTGTAAGATGCTCCAAATGAAAAAAAATAACTTATAAACCCTTTGCACACTCAGCTTCACCACATGGGATGCTCTGGGCTGCTGTCTTTTTTTTTTTTTCCCTGAGATGGCTCCCTCATCTGTTTACTCGTTGCTTTTTTGCTCATTGTTTGTGCTCATTGTCTGCTTGTTGTTTTCGCTCATTGCTCATTTTTTCTCGTTGCCTGCTTGTTTTTTTTTTCTCATTGTCTGCTCATTGTTTTTGCTCAATGTCCGCTTGTTGTTTGTTTGTCTTCTTTATGAGGTACTGGGAACTGAACCTGGGACTTCCCATGTGGGAGGCGGGTGTCCAATTTCTTGAGCCACATCTGCTCCCAGCTGTCTTCTTAAGTGATCTCAAGAGGCACCTGGGATCCTTGTTAAGGCCACAACAATGGTTCTCAGAATTCTCTGCACATCAGGATCATCCAGGGAACTTTTTTTTTTTTTTTTTTTTTTAAGATTTTATTTATTTATTCATTTATCCCCCCCTTGCTGCTTGTGCTTGCTGGGTCAGCTAACCACGCCGTGCGGGCGGGCCTGCCTTCACCAGGAGGCCCCGAGAACCGAACCCGGGGCCTCCCATATGGTAAACGGGAGCCCTACTGATTGAGCCACAGCCGCTTCGCCATCCAGGGAACTTTTGAAGGTCCCACACCCGGGTCATTACTCACAGTTGTTTCATCAGATAAGCTGATGATGGGGCCTAGGCATCAGGAACTTTTTATAACTTTTCAGGTGGCATCAATCTATCGCCATGTTTGAGAACCAGAGGCCCACAGCCTCCTAGTTCTCATCCCGAGCCCAGAGTCTGCAGGAGCGTGCCCTGGAAACCAGAACTCCTTAGAAGCATGCCAAGTGAGTGCTATGCTATGCAAACCGGGGGCAGCATCTGTCCTCCTGGACCATCGCTTCCTTGCCAAGTTGGCCTTGGAGTCCAGTTAGCGTTGCAGAAAGAGCTCATTCTCTCTTGCTGCAGCCTAAACACGCAAGGTCATCTTGTGGTTGTTTGGTCAAACAAATTGATTCCAAACTGTGAATGAGGAATGTGGAGGTCACTAGTCCTTCTCTGGGCATCTGTTCATGCATCCACTCCTTTAGTCACTGAGCATTTATTGAGCTCCTCTTATGTGTCAGTCTGCTCCCTTACTTTGTTTTCAGAGAATCTACCTGACACAAGAATGGTTAACTTTTTAATTTTGGGGGTTTCCCTATCCAAAGCCTTTAAGTTCATAGCAGAAAAAATAAACAAACTAGGATTTTAAAAACATATGGCCAAAAATATCCGAGACCCATTCCAGTCTTTTTTATGGGGATGGCTTCTGAGTTTTAATCTCACAAATGATGCTGCCTTTTCTGGATCTCACTGCCTGCACACAGGGGCAAGGTAAAAGATAAATGGGCCTCATAAATAGCATTACAGCCCCAGGCAGCAGAGGAAAGCCTGCTTTGATGTGCAACACTTCACCGCACTCTATTTGCAGTGCCTACTCTCCCCGAGCATGGCATTTCCAAAAGGGAGCACGAGCAGCCGCTTTGCCCTCACGTGTTCCTGAAGCTGTCTAGAAACCCACACTGGCAGCCCCCTTATTAGAGCACCATAGAATCACAGAAGCTCATCTACACTCTGCAGCTTATAGAGGATGGAGGAGGTGCTGAAGGGCGGTTTTCAGTGGCAAAGCCGAGGCTGGAGCCAGGATGGCCTGTCCACCCCCCATGCCACTTCATCAAGAGAGCATCAGAGCAGCCACCTGGTCCAAGTAAACGTGGTCAAAAGGTAAGTAAAAGCTGTTGGAGCCCAATCGAACATTGTATGTAAGCTGCAATGCTCTATAAACGAGAAGATGCTTTTATCATCACCGTCATTCGCAGTTTTTGATTCATGATCCAGCGTGCTTGGATTTGCAGAGTACTTAGGATGGAGGATTGATCACACAATTTTGCTTTCCTTCATTTCCCAACTTTTTATGAAAATATTCAATATATTTTTAAAATAGGGAAATATTTACATCAGAGAAGGGTGCAATCCACTTGTCTGGAACGTCAAGGAAGGTCTAGATATACGATCAGCTCCACATACGTTACGTGCACTGCAGAGAACACAGGACCCCAGCGGCGGGGCGCATTATGAGGCGAAGGTGAAGGCACCTCATGGCGCCAGGTGCAGCCACCAGGAGGCCCAGAAAGGTGCTGAGCGAGGGCTGGGACCCCACGAGCATCTCCCCCGCCCCCTTCTGCTCTCAGAGGAGGAGGCCGCTTCCTGGCAGGAGGGAGTGCCCGCTGCGGGAGGCAGCCCCCTCCCCCAGGCCCTCCATCTTAGAGAGTGGCTCACAGAGGACACACCCAAGGCTGGACCACACAGAAGCCTTCTGGTCCTGGAAACATTATTTGCAGACTTGGTGGCTCCCATCAGACGCCCAGCCCTGTCTGCACACCGAGGAGCAGAGAACCAGATTCAGCTCGGCCGCCAAGGAGCACACGGCCTATGGGACGAGGGGGCGCCACCTGTGCAATGGCTGCAAGGGCAGACGCCTCGGGGGCTCCCGGAAGGGGGACCTAACTGCACTTTCAGAGCCAACAGGGCTTTCCTGTCAAGGGGACCTCGGAACATGCACGAGGGACAGTTTATGTCTTAATCAGACTCAGGGTCAGCTGTCAGAGGAAGTGGAGTTTGAGGCCAATGACCTTCCAGGCAGAGATGGTCCAAGCCGGCGTTCCAAGGGCATTCTGGGGGGGGGGGGGGGGGCCGGGGAGCAGACGCCCAGAGAAATTGCTACACAGATTCAAAGATGCCACATGTTGCATCATCCTCATTTTATTCTGTTCTTAGCTCACTTTGTCACTAGAAAATCCAGTGAGTACTTTTATGAAGACACACATAATTAATGGGCATAACTCATTAATTTACAAGCCAACTAATCAATAAACAGGTTAATCTACTTAGGCGCCTGGAGAATCACATTGTATCACCTATTTACCTTGCTCTTTAGTCTTGTTCCGCATCATCAGCCTTCTGGCAGCTATTAAGTTGACAGCTTAGGTCACCACGTAGAAACCTGATAGATTAATTTCCACCCGAATGATGTTCTCCCAGTGTAGGAGTGGCATATTAATAGCCCACGACCACAGGATGGCATTTCCTATCAGGGGAAAAACAATTTCTCTCCACTTCAAAATTGCCAATCTTTTAGTTTTACTATAACCATCTATTTAATTTTCTTGCCTGCCTTTATGTATTTCAAGTACAAGGAGAAAATTACAAACTTTTTTCATGATAGACTATATCATTCAGAGAGCAAGGAGACTTTTGGGTCTGAAAGGAAAGCTAAACACAGCATAGAGCCGGGTGACTGGGGCTCTAGAACTCTGGGTGAAGGTTATCTTGAGGGACCTGAGCTGTCGTGTGATTTTAGGCCATACACAAGCTTGCACACCAGAGGAAACCAGATGAGAGGTGAAAACGAATGGGCTAGGCTGGGGGTACCTGTGGCTACCTGGGCGAGCTCAGCTCTTCTCAAGGAGGAAACGTCTGCGTAGCTCCGGGAGCCTCAGTGGTTGTTGTTTTGTAGAAATCCACCGCAACTCTTAACTTTCAAGGATTTTCCAGAGAAGTCTGGTTTCAGCAGCTCCATCAGACAGGGTTCTTAGGTGTAGAAAGGGAATCCAACTGAGCTCACCTAAGGAGAAATGAGTTTACAGTAGGGACTTCGGTAGCTGCTAGCTTGTCCCGGAATGCCAGCGACTCGTGCTTGGCTGCCACGCAGACAAGTGCTGCAGCTGGGGGCCATGCCTCCCTGCCGCCCCCACCCCTGCGGCACGAGGGCCCAGACGATGTCGACCACGCCCGCTGCTGCACAGCCGGGTGCCCAGCTCTGTCCTTGCTGAACCCCCTCAAGGCTCTCCACCTCCCTCTGCTCTCCCTTCCTGTTTCCTCCTCTAAGACCTACAGGTACCTGCTACATGGCACTCAGCTCACACGCATCACCCTGCTACAGAAGAGCCTGGGAAATGTAGAGTTTTGCTTTCCAGCCTCCGAAGTGCCAGTAAACAGGTGAGAAAAGGATCTGAGTTGGTCTGGATGAGCCAATGTCCTATATGTGCCTGAGCAACGAATCGTAAAAATCAGGCCTGGGCAGTGGAGACGATGCAGCTCTTGGGGCCAGCAGGGTGCTACCTGTCCCTTACTTGGAGGTGGTGATCTTACTTGTTCTCCGGGGTGCCCCTCACGGCACCTCGCCCAAGGCTTGGCACGCGGGAGGCCAAGCCAGGGAAGCCTTGGTGAGGAGGTGCTTTGGTGCCAGGCTCCTCTCTTGAGATCCTGGTCACACTTTCGACCCTTGGCACGCCAAGTGCCTGCTCTTCTCACTCAGCCTTGCCTATGCAGAGAGATTTCCTCCCTATATGAACACTCTCAGAAAAAGATTTATCCAGAATGAACACGGTTGAACAGAGCTGACTCATTCATTTTAGGAGCTGATTAGGAAAGAACTTGGATTTAATTAATTATATATTTTGCAGAAATCGAAGGCAGGGAATGCACAACATTACCAGAGGTCAATCAGGAGAGCAAAGCCCAGTGCTTTCCAGGATTTTCCTCTAACCTCACACTAGCATGGTTTTTGCTCCCACTTCTACTGGGAAGTAACCCAGTGCCTTGAAAATACTATGCACCCAGTAAATTTTTGAGGAATACATGAATGATTGGATGATGTCTAAGTGAATTAATGGATGAAGCTAATTGACACTTTCATTCATTTTTCCGGGGCTTTTCCAGGGGCTTTTTTCATCTTCTGTAGTTGACTCGATCAAGAATACTGCAAATTGAATCCCAGCCCACAAAACTCAGGTGTGAGAGAAAGGAATCTTGCTTCATTTTTAAGTAACTCAATTTCTGTGGCAGGCCCCCATCTCTTCAGGTAGACAGCACATCTCAGGTGGTTCCAGGTCCCCGTTTCCCCCAGACCTGCGTCTGGCTTGGGGGCTTTACCCAGAGCCACTGCATCAGAGAGTAAACTTGCTCGCTGTTGTCACATCTCAAGCCTGGCGTCCACTGAGCTCCAGTTCTCAGCTCCCTCTTCCAGGGCCACCCTGCCATGGCACCGTGAGACCCAAGTGCTGCGACCACTTAGGTTCTGATACTCACAGGTGCCCAGGAAAATTGTCTGCAGCTTCCCACAGCACACTGTGACACACGGGGACCCTAGAAGGCTTCCCAGAGCCTGCTGGCCTCAACCCTGTCTGAGGCTGTGTTGGGGCCACACAGGGCAGTCGGGGTGCTCCAAGGACAGGCCGATACCCCAGGCTCCATCTGAAGCGAGCAAAGGGTCCTCTGCACTTTATCCTGAAAATTATTCTGTGGTTTCTTCTATTCTGAGCCCAGGGACAAGCTCCAAGGCTTCCCACCCTTCGGAAACCTCACTCTCTTCTCTCTCCTGCCTTCCTCTCCAACTATCTCCCCTGCTCCCAATCCAAGTCTCCTTAATTATCTGGAGGTAGGAAAGCCTGATTCTGGATATATCTTATATGTCTGAAGTCATCTCATTTGTTCATTCTGCAGCCGTGTACAGAGGGGCTGCTATGTGCCAGGTGTTGGAGACACCTGAGGATGCAGTTTTTATTAGACTGGACAGGGTGTCCATCCTCATGGAGCCCAGTGGAGCTGTCAACCCCATGGACAAATGGCCCAGGAAACATATGAGACACTTGGACCTTCTAGACAGGTCATTTCAAGTGGGCAGCAGGGCAGTGGAGGCCAGTGGATGCAGTGAAGGGGTCTTTGCCAAGGAGACCTATGAATCAAAGGTTAGCATGCTCAGAGGGGAAGGAAGAGGGCACAGGGACATGGCAGAAGACAAGGACACAGGCAAGAGGGCCCTGATTACATGGACATGCAGAGATCCTCGTTGGATTTAGTTTTAAGTGTGAAGAGAAGCCATCGTAGAGCTTGAGGCAGAGGTGGGACATGGTTTGAGTTGCTTAAAATCAACTTTATTGATATGTTTCCATGCAATAAAGCCCTTGCATCTTCAAAGCACAGCTTCACGAGGTTTGGAAACTTACACACCAGTCTACCCACTGCTCTGAACAAGCTAGAAGAATCCCACCACTCTAGAACATTCCCTGGCTCTCCTCTCATGGAACCTTGGCACTCACCGATCCGCTTTTATCACCACTGATGTTTTGTCCGTCCGAGAGCTCCAGGGCAATGGAGCCTTACAATGTGTGTCCTTATGTTTCCGGCTTCTTCCACCCAACAGAATGCATTTGAGGTTCACCCACGTTCTTGCTGGTATAAGTAGCTCATTTTTTTCAGGGCTGTGGAGCATCCGTGGCACGAATATACCACGGGGTATGTGACATCTGATTTTGGACATTTGTTTTCCGTTTGGGGCTGTAATAAATAAAGCTGCTAAGACTATTTCTGTACAAGTCTTTCTGTGGTTATAAAGCTTTAAGTTTCCCATTGCTAAGGATGAGGACAGCATCTGTTGAACTTAAGAAGTCGCCACCTAGTTTCCCCGAGTTTGTTCCACTTTGTAACTCCACGGGCGATGTGCTGAGAGTCAGGTCCAAGAGGTCCCGCGTCGGTGTCTCCCAAGGTGCGGCCAGCACAGCGGCTGGTCCACCGGGCGCTGGCGCTCGGTGCATGGCAAGCACCTGGAATCAGCTGCGAGAAAGCCCTTCCCTTTCTGCTCTCGAGCTCTGCTGCTGCATCGCGGAGATGCTGCTGCTTTCCCATGCCTGGAACCTGCACCTCCTGTTCGTAGACCTATGCTGTGCTCTTTTGAAAGAACTGTAGTTTCGCAGACACTTAGAAGAAGTAACACAGAGGGACTCCGAGTACCCTTCACCCATTTCCCCCAGTGTAAACTGCGGTGCAGGATCCCAGCCTCTCCCCTCTAACAGAGAGAGCTGCAGCTGCAGCACAGCGCCTGCTCTACGTGGCTAGAATTCATTTTCGTATATTTGGCTTCAAGGGTTACCTCCTATTTATAACAAATGATACTAGTTTTCCATTTACAATAATGATAAAAGTTTCCTTCCTAAAGACATTGGTTTACATTTAAACTTGAGTCATTTTAGAGAATATATTACATCAGTGACGGTGCTAGCAGAGTGCAGATACGGAACACCAGGAGACAGGTGAAGGTGGAATTCGGGAAACTCTGAAACTTGACTATCAAATGAAATGTTCTCCGGCTTTACTTTTGTCGACACGGAGTAACTACCCTGAGTCTGACACATGATGAACAAGCCCAACAATTCACGCAATAAACCTTTACTGAGGACCTTCTGAATTTAAAGGATGTGCTATACCTTCTGGGTGATCCAGAGATAAGATGAGCCAGACCTGTATCCGCGCCTCAAATAAGGCATCGCGTCGCAGGGAAGCATTCATTCATCCCATAACAGGTATCGAGCACCTGCCATGGGCCAGGTGATGGTCTGATATTGAGGAGGCCGAGGAGCCTGGACAGCTGCCCTTTTGGGGTGTACACCTAGTCGGGGAGGCAGGCGGTGGGCAGGATTAGCATCATGTTCTATGGGGGAGATAAACTTCCTATAAAGATAAATGACTGGAGGTGGCTCCACCCCACAGGTGGATCAAGAATGGCCTCAATAAGGAGCGACCTTGGAGCTGAGACTCAAAGAATGAGGAGAAACGGCGGGTGGCATTCCAGGTGGAGGGACCTGCAAATGCCAAGGCTGCAGGCTGGGCATGAGGTTCGCATGCTCCTTACACAGCAGCTGCGTGTCAGTGCGAGGAAGGCCGAGTGGACTAAAAGATTCAGAGGCTGGATGCAGGAATGCACAGGTGAGGCTGAAAACTGCCTGAGCCCACAGATGCTGCAAACCAGCCACACAGCCAAAGAAGGGGCTGCAGGACGCAGGCAGAGGCTTGGAGAAAAAGCCGGCATCCGAACACGTATTTGCAAGATGCCACGGACACAAATGCCGTCTGTTGGTCATAAGTCCCCATCCTCCTTAGTGACTCAGACACCCAGAGGTTCACTTCCTGAACCCCTTGGTGAGAAAATGTTTCTCAGTGCCCTGGACTCCCAAGGTGGCCTTTGATTCGGACCACGAAGCCCCTGGCGCTGCTGTAGGAGATGCTCCTGTGGGCAAAGCCAGCAAAGGTCAAGGGTTATTCAGGAGAAGACCTGCACCCGCTGCTCCAAGGATCGGCTCTGCCCATTTCCACGGATGGTTTGTGCTTTCTCAGCACGTATTAAAGGAATTGGCCACCGTAATTGGTGAAGTAATAAGAGAACCAGGACTCACTCGATTCAAGCAACCCTAAGTGACTAAACTGCCCGTTGTGGCAGCTTCAGGCTGGAGCCCTGCCACCGTGTGGCTCCCTCCCTGAGTGTGGGGGGGGCTCAGGGCTCACTGCTGACCGTGACAGTGTGCAGACGTGGTGAGGTGCTGAGAAGACTGTGGCTTCTGCCTGGGCACGGCCCCCCCCCGGGGGGCTTCCCTCCAGCTGCCATGGCCTGTGGCATCTGGGAGGAGAGACTCTCAGGCAAGGAGCCCTGCCTGAAGGCCTGCAGGTCCCCCTGAACCAAACCCTCAGCAGGAACCACCCAGCTACTTCTCTAGGAGATTTCAGTCCCTAGTTTTAGAACTACTCATTCCGTAGCAACAGATAATTAATATTCCCCCTGCAGGGGCTGAGGAGCGCTTTCCCCTCCATTCTGCTCATGAGAAAGGACAGTCATCCTGGACAGTGGTCAGTCAGGGTGGGGGCGGCCCTGCACTCACTCACCCATTAGCCAGTCGGCCGCGCGCCTCCTTTTATCCACATGCTGCATGTCAAGGCTCCTGCCAGACCCTGGGGGAAGGAGAGTGAGTTAGAACCCCTGCCCCTAATGAAGCCACAGTCTAACAAAGGTGACATGTATGGACTTAAGTATCTATGTTCGTGGCGATGAGTGATAGCCCGTTCACGCATTCACTCCTTCATGAGTCCGGCAAGCATTTTCTGTGCTCCCTGCACAGTGCTGAGCTCTGCACTGAATGCTGGGCTCCATGCAGCGGGCGGGTGGACACGGGTCCTTTCCTCCCAGAGGCGGCGGTCAGCGGGAGTGCCATCTCAGGCTTGGGGTGCCCACAAAGAAAGAGCAGCTCCTGTGCTTCAGAAGCCAGAGAGGGCTTCAGAGAGCAAGTGCTTGGAGGAAGTGAGGCTTGAAAGAAGAACAGGGATGTTCCTCACCACCAGGAAGGAACACGGTCTCCTGGGGAACAGAATGTGCAAACCTGTGGTGGCTCAGGCAGGAGACTGATCTGGCTTTGCCTTTGTCCATCACGAGGAACAAGGCTCCAGATGCTCCCAGCAGTGAATTTTAGAAACAGCCTAAATTCCCATGGGACCTGGCAATTAGCATCCATACCATGGAGCTCCATGTTGCCCCCAAGAACATGAACTGTGACCTCCAAAAGATACATTCGAGTTCTCATCCCTGGTACCTGTGGACGTGACCTTCCGTGGAAACATGGTCTTTGCAGATGTGATTACTTAAGAGGCGTTAAACTGGGTGAGGGTGGGCCCCAACCCAATAGGACAGCTGTCCTCAGAAGGACAGAGAGACACAGACACAGAGAGAAAACAGCCACGGAAAGAACAAGGCAGAGGGGAGCACAGTGCTGCCACGAGCCCAGGAGGGCCTGGAGAGGCGAGGAAGGAGCCGCCCTGCCCACACCGTGATTTCAGATTTTAGCCTCCAGAACTGTGAGAGAGTAAATGTCAGCTGTTTTAGGACACCTGGTTTGGGGTAATTTATTACAGCAGCCCCACCCTCTACTGATTTCAACAGCAGTGAGAATAAATAGATGCCACAGCCCAAGTACTTACTAAGTGCCAGGCACAGTTCTAGGCCTTTTGCAGGTATTCATTCATTTAATCTTCTCCACAACCCATTGAGGTGGACTTTCTTAATGACTGCATTTTACAGATGTGGAAATTAAAGCACTGAAATTTTAAGGGATTTTCTGCAGGTCCCACAATTAGTCGACAGCAGACCTGAAATGCTGACCCAGACAGCCTGGCACCTGAGTCTTCTCGGCTATGATGAAATAAAATGCATCAGAGACTTCCAGGATGGAGTAGACAAAGTAAAGTTACATGGACTATTTTTGAGAGCAGAGAGATAACTTAGAAAAAGCTAGGCAGCTATTTTAAATTGTCGAGAAGAAATTATGAAGAGGAAAAAAATGGGGCCTGCCATCTGGACACGCCATTCATGTTTATTATTATAACATCTGTGTTTTATGCAGATGTGCATGGTTGTCAGGTGTCACGGAGACACAGCTCCCAATGAGAAAGATTTATTTTTCTCCTTTCCTCACCTGGAACCAAAAAACAGCCCCAAAGTTATTAAGACATAACCGCTAACCTCTGAATATCATCAAGAGGGCTAAGGAGTGTCATTAGATGTCATTGGTAATACTTAAGGCGGTTATTTGCTTTCAAAGTTGGAGAAGAGTTTTGCAAAGGCAGGTGTAGGGGTTGAAAGTTTGACTTGAATGAAATAAAAATTGTATGTATAGGAGTTTAATGGGAAATCAGTTATTCTAACCAGGGAACTCTGAGTCCTGACATGGCTCAACATCTCTGATTGTTACGTGATATTTTTACAGACATAGAATCTAAAGGCTGGAAGGAGTTTGGACATTGAACTATTCATCTAGGAAGATCAAACTGATTTCTTCTGACTTTTCACTAAGGTACCACTGAAATATGATTTATCAAGCTGTCAGTTTTATTATTTCTGGAAGGCGTTTCAAAACATCCTTCAAGGATCTGAATTAATTTTATAATAATGAGATCCTATCAGAATATATCTCTGCTATTTTAAATAACTCTGCCCAATGCTTTTGGTTATATGGTCAATTTTGGCTAGACATTAGCATACATTAGTCAGAGCATAAAATCAATACATTTCAGAGAATCACACATCTCACTCCTGTTCCTCCAGCTTGGAATAATTTTCATCTCAGTGGGATGTTGGCCATGACTTTGATTTCAAACAAGTCGTAAAATTGAAACCTATTCCTATTTTTCTTTCTTCTCTTTCCTTCTTTCTTTTTTTGTTTCCTTGCTGGCAAAACTGCTTAAATCTTTTTTTGAAATGCTGTTCCCAAGAGGTCTCATTTACTACTAAGAAAATTTAAGTTAGTTTCAGAGCTGAAGGAAATGTCAACAAAAGCAAGGTTTTAATGATCACCTGGTTGCATTTAGCATTCACAAAAAAAGTCTCTTGTTTGGGAAACTCACAATAATTGAAAATATATAGTTTGTAAATTATGTATGTGCTTCTGGCACTGGTGCTGTGAGAATAGAAAGCATCTACAGAGACGCCTGTTTTCTGGGCTGAACCTCGGAACATTTGAATTTGCGCATCCTGCACCAGCGTCCGCCGGGGGGGGCGCTGGTCCCTGTGGCTCTGAGGGAGCTCGTGGTGGGCACTGCAGGGAAGGCTGGCTTTTTGCGCTTCGTTCTATCAGTGCCAGCATCCGGGAGGATGGCATCATTGTCCTTGTCCATTAAACACATCTGACCGTCCTTCTAGCAGGACCAGGAAAAGTAAGTACAAATAAGGAGACCATGCAAAACTGTCTTAAACAATGCCTGCGAGACAGGACCGCTGTGAAATTTTCTCAATAGGCTTGTCATTGTAACCCGTGGCTTCAAGTGTCATCCCTGGTCATTCTCATGTGCTCAGCCTTCAGGAGCCTAGACAATTCTTGATCTGTGAAACACATGTAGCACCCACTCCCCGGGCTGTGATGATTGATGTGATTGCACGTGCCAAAACAAAAATGTGAAGTATTCTCTAACAATAATTACATTATTGTCATATTATATCTCATATTTTATTATAATTTATATTTACTATTTTATTATATTATAAGAGCATGACTACAATAATGTTATTATAGTAATATGATGATATAATACATTGATTATATATGATCATTTTCATTGAGAATTTTTGGCCTTTATTCTGTGCATTATACTAAGTGCATTATCTAGGATCTCCCATTCAATCCCATGGGACCCCTAAGATGCAGAAGTATTATTATATCAGCCTTACAGGTGAGAAAATGGGAGCTAAGAGGAGCTGCAGTGAGTCCACAATGAGCTTTCCAGATCCCTCTTCCCAAGAGATGCTGGGGTGCTGTGGGCAGGCAGCTTTCAGCCTTTGGCCCCTTCGGAGATTGCCTCAGTGCAGCGAATTTCCCTGCCCGAGGTCCCCCCTTCCCAGGCAGTCCCGTCCAGTGACTGGTGGCTGAAGGCCATTTTAAAACAGGCCGTCTTAGCTCCAGAGATGTTGAGGGTTGGCTGGGGCTGCGGATCTGGACCTGATCACAGCTCTACTCCCCCTGCCCAGTCCTCTCTCACCCCTTCTGCTGGCATGGATCCACTGACACTCTCTAGAAAATACCCTGGTACACACCCAGCTCCATCCCACAGTCTGCTCCCCCCAGAAGTCTGCCCTTGACAGCCGTCAGGAATCTTTGGTCCAGTTCCCATGGCCAGGAGGGGAGGGGGCTAAGATGGGAGCCCATGTCTGCCTGGCAACAGCACCTTCAAACCTCGCTCCTCCTCTTCTTCCCCCAAACTTCTAGAGGCATTCAGTGCATCTTCACATCAGCCCTGCCCTTTACAGGTATCACGACCTTTTCTAGAATCACTCTCCAACTAAGTCTGAATTTATAGAACTAGAGGTGAAGAAGTACATTCATACAATAAAACTTCACCAGCTTGTCTAAATGAGGAGAAAAACAGTTTTAATTAGTGAAAATACCAGATTATAAAATTCTTTTGCATTTAAATTATTTTATTCATTTTGATTAAATATGTCAAGCTTATATAGCAACTAAGGAAAGGAGCTCAAAATAGAAGCTCATTTGTTCTCTGATCTGTCTGTTTACGACCACAAGGACCTTACAAGCAATTTGCTCTCCTGCAGAAGTCAAGGCACACCTTCTGCAGTGACATCTGATTCACAGTTCATTTGCTGGACCAGCTTTAACAAGGAAAAAGCAACTTGCCTCCCAGCTCACATCTGAAGGGTCACAAATTACAGGTTATCACAATCTCAATTATTGAGTTTTACTGACGCCCCTTCATTTGCAATTTTTCTTTTACTTTTAGCTTCTTCTTTCTTCCACATAAAAGAGTGGGGGTGATATGTCTAACCATAGGTCATCTTCTCAAGGTCCGAGAAATCCCCAGTCGTTCTGGGATTTCGTTGCCTGTGCAGCAACCTGAGCTATTTTAGTGGCAACATGCTCGAGTGTTTTAAGGAAGACCCTACTGGATCCAAGCTAAGGCCATCAACTCCTCATGTCTTCAGAACAGCATCAGGATGCCCACCTATGCCTAGGTGCATAAATGGTGCCCTCTGGGAGGTGCCTGTTCTAGGAAGAAGCCCAAATTCTCTAGCTAGACTTTTAGCCCTCGGCTTTCTCTCGTGGTGCAAACCTTGCACACAAGCCCTTCTCCAGCCGTACTGTTACGTAGGACGACTGGAAATTGAAGTCCATCATAAGGCTGTGTTTCTTAAAAATAAACATGGGCTGCCTACTGTGTGTCAGGCTGAGGCATGGGAGATAAAAGAGGCAGATGGGACATGATCTTCAGCCCCAATACAGCTCACTGAGAAGGAGAGTAAAATTTGCTGAACCTACCCTGTGCCAGAAGTATTCTGAGTGTCTTCCATATGGTGTCTCACTGTTGATTGCATACACATTGCACATAACTACTACATGACACATAGTATTAAATGAATGAGCAAAGAAATGAATGAATGAATGAGAGGGTGGACCCAGGAAGCAGCTTTGCACAACACAAAGCGCCTACTTGTGGAGTGGACAGGCCCTTTGTCTGACTCAGCCTCTCTGTTAACTTGGGCAGCTTGTCTGACTCTCGGAACTTCTGCTCCCTTTCAAACGTGGAGTGGCATCTTCCCCTCCAGAGTTGCTAGAGGAGCAGATAGAGTAGGGGGGCAGCTCCTGGGCCTCTCCCTTGTTCAGCAACCATTTCTCACATGCCAGCTACGTTTCAGGGTCTGAGGTAGAAAGTGGGAGCCCTGAGGAGCCTGCCACAATATTTTACAGCGTGATGCTCCAGAAATGAGCCACCTCTAAGACAACTCCAAACGTTATGGGGAGAAGTTGCCTTGTGACTGAGGACCTAGAGATCCGAGGAGGAGATGGTGTTTGAAGTTGAACTGCAACATCAGGCATCATCTTCACTAGGGAATTTGGGGGTGAGAGCTTCCAGGAAGACAGGAAGTGGGGACATGAGCAGAACTTCTACAATGCAGACTCTGTTGAGGAGAGCCTTAGAACATAAAGGGGAAGTCTGGCTCTTGTCAACTCAGGGACCTGCTTCCCCTGGGGAGCACCTCGCTCCACTGTTGTGAGTACAAAGGCGCCTCTGAAGTTTCTTCAGTGAGTAGCAACAGTCCTAAGGCTTAGTTTAGGAAGCTTGGTTTAGGAAGCTGAGCTCTGTGTGAGTTTGAGGAAGGACAGACTTCAGACCATAGTGTAAAATAATAACAACTTGTTTAAAACGGATCACTGGAGGTTGCAAGTGACAGAAAACACAACTCAAACGGCCTTCCGGGAAGAAACAACTCGTTGATTCGCATTATTTCCAAGTCCATCTCCTCCCACTTTTCAGCTCTGCTTTTCTCAACATCAGCTTCAAGTGTGGGTAGCTGCCTCTAGGCCAGCAGCACCTATGTCCCTTGAGCTCAGCAACCCCAGTGGACAGCATCCCTTAAGCCATCGCTCCAGCAAAGGTTTCAGGGTCACTTATGTTGGCCCAGTTTGGCCAATCTCTGTGGCCAAGAGGGCGCAGTGACCTGGCTGGCTAGGGCTGAGTCAAGTGACCACGCTTTGAGCTGAGTGAGCTCTGTTCAATCCACATGAGCGGAAAGTATGGGGTGCTGCTACTGACAGCAGGCAGGGAGTTATTAGACAGAAGTGCAGTTGGAAGAATGGAGAAGAATGGGTTGAGAATTGAACAAAGTCGGCCAAAATAAGAAACACACAAACCCCATCCTCTTCACCTGTTCCAGAGCAGTATCTTCTTCCTTCCCTGACCTATGAAACAAGGCTCTCAATCTTTTATTATTTTTTTCAGCAGGATCCTTTTAATGAGCCCCCAAACCCAAGGAAAGGGATCTACTCAGTGATAAAGAAGACCTCAGTATCATCCAATTTGCTCATGACCCAGGCTGCAAAATAAAAGTACCTCCCTTAGACTAATATCAGATGCCAAGAGAAAGAAGCGCTGCCTTCTTCTGCAAGCGTGGCAAGGTTCATCTTCCATTGGCTTGGTGCTTTAGTGGCTTCTTCTCTTAGAAGTACCCTTTCTGATGTGGGAGAGAATGAAACGTCCTCCTCACCACCCCCTGGCCCATCCTCCCTGATTCAGAAACACAAATAAGAGACAGAGGGTAAGATAAAGTCCCCAAAACCACATATAGGACCTTAGACCTAGCTCACCCCAGTTATATGAACCAATAAATTCCCTTTATCTTTTAGCCAGTTTATAAATGAAAGGCTTCTCTTTCTCTGAAATATCAAAATATTCGTGTATAACATCCCACGTATTAACAGCAGAATTCTTACACTAAACTTCAGAGTGTAAAAAATGCAGGGGTTCCATGTTGATTGCAGTAGATAACACATTAAAAATGCTTCCGATGCTAGAGCATATTCATTCACTCGTTTACCCTCCACAACATGCATTGAATGAGTGGGTATAAGTTTCCTGTTGCTGCTATAACAAATTACCACAAACCTAGTGTCAACACGAATTTATTATCGTACAGTTCTGCAGGTTGGAAGTCCCCAATGGGTCACACTGGGCTAAAGTCGAGGTGTTGAAAGGTAGGACTGCATCCTTCTTGGAGGCTCAAGGGAGACTGTTTCCTTGCCTTTTCCAGAGGCTGCCCACATTCCTCAGCCCAGGGCCCCTTCCTCCACCTTCACCAGGGAGGGGCTGATGAGCTGAGGGTCTCACGTGGCATCCCTCTGACAGTGACCCAGCCTCCCTCCTCTTTCGATTACAAGGGCCCCTGCGCTCACACTGGGCCGGTGGACATAGCCCAGGATAATCTTTCCATCTCAAGACCCTTAACTTAATCACATTGCAAGTCCCTTTTGCCATTTAAAGCAGGGCTTCTTCATCATTTTTGTCCCATGGACCCCTTTGCCAGTCAGGTGAAAACCCTGGACCCCTCACTAAGTCCACTCTAGTCTGTGCATTACTTAATAACTATATCACGCCCACACCAACACATCCCCACGAGAATAATGGTTTTTTGAATTTCAATTCAAGTTCACTGACCCCTTGTTAAGAACCTCTGGTTTAAAGTAAACTATTCGTGGGTTCTAGGGATTAGGACACCTGGGAAATGGGTGTCTTTAGGGGCCATTGTTCTGCTACCCTAGTGGGAAGCTGGTCTACTGTCCACTTGCGGAAGTGGCCATCCCATTATTGTGTGGGCTTAGATGCTGCCCCGCGCTGCTTTGGCGTCATCGGGCAGATGCGATGAGGTCACAGCAAATGGAGCCCCTCGTTGGCGGGGGAACCCAGACCTCCCTTGCCATGTTGCCCAAAGGGTGCCAGGGCCACAGCAGGTCTCATGGGCTCAGATGCATCATGAGAAGCCTCCGGTACATGGCGTTGGTCTCTGCCCTGGCATCAGTGACTACCTGAGAGGGAGGCGGCACACAAAAGGGACCCAGTTTCCTCTTGCCTGCAGCAGCTCATGCAACTTGAGCACATTCTAAGCGCCTCTTGACTCCTTGGAACTCAGTTTCTTTATCAATCCCAATGATAAAGAGCATTGCTAAAGGGTAAGAACGTTCTGGTTTAATTTTTCATGAGGGCAAACATAAAAAATTCAAACTAATACAACCCAAAGTGAGCATCCAGGACGCCAACGAGCCCTGACATCTGCCTCTCAAAACAAACTCCGCTGCTTCCCGAATCCACCTCCAAAACCTGCTTCTGCCCTAATTGGAGCCAAGACTGCTCCTGGCCAGCTAATCTGGGGAGATCGCGGATGAGGCGTGCTCGTGCCCATGTGGAGGCTGGCGGATCAGGCGTTTGTTTATCAGAAGGTCACTCTTAATAGTTTAAATTTAAATTTTTCATGGTTTTTCTTCATGAAAAATTTAACAACTTGGTAGTGGGGGCCACACTAAAGCAAACGCAGAAGATTAAAGAACAGCCCCAGCCTGCCTTGGAAACCCAGCGCCGTCTGCAGCATTTGTTCCTGTGCAATTGTCACGACTGTGTTTGACACAAGACATTTTCTATTTTGTCATATTAGGAATCCTGCCGAAATGCTTGACTGTCAGCTCTGCACCCCTCACGCTCTCCAAGCTGCTCTGTGTGTTTCCTTCAGAGGTCTTGCTGAACCACGTTATTTCTACTTTTACTTCTTTATGTGCTGCCAGATCCCTTAAGTACCTAGGGCTGCAAAGTCCCAGCCCCCACACCTAGGACGCTCACCTGGGAGTCAGGTGTGCTGTGCACGTCACAGGCCAGTCAACATGTTGGTTCCACACGAGAAGTCTGCCCTGACAGCAGACCAGTAGGGTTTCACCAGGATGGTTTTGAGACGCGTTTGTGAGAACAGGGATACGACACGCTGAGGTCTCAAAATCGGAACACCTGGCAAGGCACACTAAGGCACACCTCGGAGCCACAGCAATCAGGTAGGAGAGCCTGGGAGGCGGGGCCGAGGTCGCAAGAACTGAAGCACAGCTCACCCTTTGGCAAAGGAATCCATAGCCCCTTAGTCATCACATTCTCTCATTCATCAAACAAATAGTCTGACCATCTGCACTGGGTCATGCAACATGCTGGGCAGCAGGACACAGCCCCCTGCTCTCAGGCAGGCATGTCAGGACACAATGCACAGTGCAGATGCCGGGGGTCAGCACTGCAGAACTATCTGGCTCAGTCTTGGGAGCCCAGGGGACAGAAGCTTCCCAGAGGAGATGATATCTGGGGACAAATGGGGGAGAGCCAGACAGAGAGAGGACAGGTGTGGCTGCCTGCCCAAAGGAAAGGAAACAAACGATGCAAAGGCCCAGAGGGAAAGCCAGTGTGGAGTATTCTGGAACTTTCTTTGCATGGAGGAAGATGGGAAGAGGCAACAGAAGAGACTAGAAATCAGGGCAGGCACTAGGTATTGGGGGGACTTGTGAGCTTGTTAAAGAATCCAGTGTTCTATTCCAAGAGGGGCAGGGGTAGGATGTGTGTCCATATACAAAAAGAATCTCCTTTAATTGTGCTTTTCACTCACTTTTGACGAATGTATATATGCCCATGTAAGCACCACCTCAGTCAAAACTCAAAATACTTCTGTTGTCCACAAAAAGCTTCCTCATGCGCCATCCCACTCAAACCCAGCCCTCCCGTGGCCCCATCAACCACTGTTCTGCTTCTTTCATGATAGATTAGATATGTCCTTTCTGGGCCTCCACACAAATGACATCGCAGTGTGTGCTTTTCTGTGACAGACCTCCTTCACTCGGACTCTTCCATGTTGCTCTAAGTGCATATTCATTCTTTTTCATTGCTGAGCAGAATTCCACTGTGTGATGTTGCACAGGTGTTTTTTAACTATTTACTTGCTGGAGGACATATGGTTACCTCTACTAAGAATGAGATGGCTAAGAACATTCATGCACAATCTTTGTACAGACATATGGCTTTATTTCTCTTGGGTAAGCGCCTAAGGGTGCAATGGCTAAGTCAAATGGTGGATGTATGTTTAACTTTTTAAGAGCCTACTAAACTGTCGGCAGGCATTTTAAGCAGGGACAAAAACTGATGCTTCAGAAATTTTCTGGCTGCAGCCTGGAGAAAGGGTTGGCGAGGAGCCAAGCTAGAGTCAAAGAGAATGATGTGGATCCAGCAAAGGCAGGGCTTGCAGACCGGGCAGAGGTCGACCAGCGGCAAAGTTAAGCAGGAGCTAGAGGGACCTGGTGACTGGCTAGAGATGGGGGTTAGACTGAAGGGGCAGAGCTGATCTCACTGTGGTGCTTGGGAAGAGGTGGGTCACCCACCAATCTAGAGAGAGCAGGAGGAAACACCGTGCTTGGGGGAAGATAATGAACTTGGCTTTGGAAGATGGTGAGTATGAGATAGCCTTGGGAAACCTGTGAATAGCTGGACAGACCCGCAGGGAAAGTGCTGCACAGAGGACACAGTTTGAGTCATCAGCATTGAGCTGGAATTGAGACTGCTAAAGAAAGGCACACCCACTTACTTGCAGGACAACTCCCTGAGAGTTCCAGGAGAAGCAAGCACACAATTCTGCAAATCTGCCATGAATTTGTTCTCTGGAGACATGAAGGGAACATGATTGGAATTTGAGAATGACCCTCAGAAGTAAGTTAATTGGTGTACAATTTACAGTTAGAGAAGAGAGGTCACTTGCATACACTGATGTTTGACGGAATTAATTTAAACACCACACATAACCTGATGTTGCTCCAATTTTCCTCATTACCACCTACTGACAGTTGCTGGGGGCTGATGGTAATGAACATCTGACGACGAAGAAAATGTGCCCAGCACTGCATGAGTAGAGAGCACACAAGCCTTTTCTTCACTCAGCCGGTTTCTTGGTATTTCGAATTTTACTTTTGCTTACATTTCAGTCCAGCTCGGGAATGCACTATGCATTCTGTGTTCCTTATCCAAATCCCTGAGAGATGAAATATCTGCATGAGGGCCGGAAATTTTCCCAAGCAAAGCAATAAGATCTCATAGCTCCCCAAGCCCCAGGGTAAGCTGAGCGCCCTGGGTGGGGAGAGCTCTCATTCGGAGGAAAAGGTGCATAGGACTTAATTATTTTAAGATAGGTAAGAACCCATTTGGCTGACATGAAAGAGAAGCAGGACCCATGCACACTTCAAAGAGGAAATCTTCCAGGGCCAATGACGGGAAACAGTGGGACAAATAACAACCACAAGAACTGCATGTGTGTCCATCATAGAAAACTGCACAATGAGATAAAGCGTGAAAGAGAACCGTACATACTAAAATGTCATTTGTAAATACATTATGAAATATTAAAGACCTAAAAAAAAGAATTTTAAGAATTACATAACACGGGAAGCGGCTGTGGCTCAATCAGTAGGGCTCCTGTTTACCATATGGGAGGCCCCGGGTTCGGTTCCCGGGGCCTCCTGGTGAAGGCAAAGCCCGCCTGCACGGCGTGGTTAGCTGACCCAGTGAGCACAAGCAGCAAGGGGGGGATAAATGAATAAATAAATAAATTAAAAAAAAAAAAAAAAAAAAAAGAATTACATAACAAATACCCAGCTTACAAGTAGAATTTTATACATTTGAAGTTATTCTCTTTAGGTATATTTGCAGTTTGTCCTCAGCTCCCCCTGCTTCCACTGGATTTTCTTGACAGTGCCCATCTCTACTCCCTCTCCTCCAGACCCAGGGACAGAGTCAAAGGTATGCAAATGCTCAGTCTCACGGGAGCCTCACACGTAGACGGTCCCCATGCTTGGTGTAATGCTTTGCTCTCACCATCTTGAATTTCTTGTTCATCTATGAATAAGGGCTAGCATTTTCATTTTGCAGTAGGCCTGTAAATTATGTCCCTGGTCCTGTACAGACCCGTATTTAAATGTCCCCCCAGCCCAAGCCAGCATCATTAGCAGGTTCCAGGCCACTGTCTGTCATTTCTGATTGAAGCCCACTCTTGGTCCCATAAGGAAGAGAACGAGAAATAACTTCCTGTTCCTACATCCTCCTTTGTCATCACAGGCCAGAATGACAATAGGGAGCATTATGGAATTTGTCACTTTTATTTATTTTTTTAACAGAAGTTATTAAAACTTCAGTGACTGAAGAAGAAATCAAGAAAAGAAAATTCCATTTCCAATAGTAACTGAAAGAAGCAAATACATAGGAAAAAATGTAATCAAGGATGTGCAGGATTATATACAGAAAACTACAAAACATTGCTAATAAATCAAAGAAGACCTGAATAAATGGAAGGATATTCCACATTCATGGATTGGAAGACTAAAAATACTGTTAAGATGTCAGTTCAACCCAAAGCAATTTACAGACTCAATGCAATCCCAATCAAAACACCAACAGCCTTCTTTTCAGATATGGAATAGTCAATCTTCAAATTTACATGCAAGGGTAAGGGGCTCCAAATAACCAAAATTATCTTGGAAAAGAAAAACAAAGTTGGAGGACTCACACTTCCCAATTATAAAACTTTTTACAAAGCTCCAGCAATCAAAATAGCATGACACTGGTGCAAGGACAGACACAAAGACCAAAGGAATTGAATTGAGAGTTCAGAAATAAACCCTCACATCTATGGCCAACTGATTTTTGACAACGGTGCCAAGTCCACCCAATGGAGAAAGAATAATCTCCTCAAAAAATGTTGCTGGGAAAACTGGATGTCCATATGCAAAAGATTTAAGGTAGACCTCTACCTCTTACCATATACAAAAGTTAACTCACAATAGCTAAAAGATCTAAATATAAGAACCAAAACGATGAAACTTCTAGAAGCAAATATAGGAATGCAGCTTCAGGACCGTGTATTAATCAATGATTTCTTGAACTTTAAAAGCATGAGCAACAAAAGAAAAAGATAGATAAATGGGACTTCATCAAAATTAAAAACTTCTGTGCATCAAAAGACTTCATCATGGAAGTAAAAGGGCAACCTATGAAATGGGAGAAAATATTTAGATACCAGCTATCCAAAAAGGGTTTAATATCCAGAATATATAAAGAAATCCTACAAATAAACAACAAAAAGTTTTTTTTAAAAAAATCCAGTTAAAAATGGGTAAAAGACTTGAATATACTTTTCTACAAAGAAGATATACAAATGGTCAAAAAGCACATGAAAAGTTGCTCAACATCTATGAATAAGGGCTAGCATTTTCATTTTGCTAGGGAAATGCAAATCAAAATCACAATTAGATAGCATTTCACACCCACTAGAATGATTAATATTTAAAAAAAAATAAATTACAAGTGTTGGAGAAGATGTGGAGAAATAGGAACACTCATTCATTGCAGGTAGGAATGTAAAATGGTGAAGCATCTGGGGAAAACAGTTTGGTGTTTCCTCAAAAAAGTAAGTATAGAATTACCATGTAACCCAGCAACCCCACTTCTAGATATATACCTGAAAAAATGGAAAACAAGGACTCAAACAGATATTTGCATACCAATGTTCATAGTGGCATTATTAACAGTTGCCAACAGATGAGTGAGTTAACAAAATGTGCTATATCCTCACAGTGGAACATGACATTCTGATACAAGTAACAACATGAATGAACCTCGAAGACATCATATTGAGTTGGACAAGCCAGACACAAAGTGACAATTATATGTGTTCTCACTGATATGAAATAATTAGAACAAGCAAATCCATAGAATCAAAAACTAGTATACAGGTTACCAGGGGCCAGGGCAGGGGTAGGAAATGGGAAGTTAATGCTGAATTTGTGCAGACTTTCTGTCTGTGGTGATGGAAGTTACTGGTAATGGATGGTAGTGATTCTGGCAATGTGATTGACACTGCTGAATTTTATATCTTAACGTGGTTAAAAGGGGAAATTTGGGGTTGCATAAATGGTACTAGAATATAATTTTAAATATAGCCACATAGGGCTGTGCCACACAAACAGAGAGCCCTAATAGAAACTATGGACTCTAGTTAATGGTACAACTCCAATAATATTCCTCAATCAATTGCAACAAAGGTACCACACTAATGCAAAGCATTAGGAATAGGGTGTGTAGAAGGGAACTCTGTATTTTTTTGCATGATTTTTCTGTAAACTTTCTCCTATAATAAAACAATATTTAAAAATTTGCTGCCAGCTCTTCTCAGGCTGCTAGGGGAACGCCTTTCTGCGTGGTAGAAGCCACGGTTGGCTGGCCCTGCAGTTCATGCTGAATACAAGAGTCTATGGGATGCTCGGTGATTATTTTGTTTTGGATCCCGAAGTTGCTTAGTGGCATGGGGCTTGGCATGCGAAGGTGGCATGGTTGCTGATTCTGAATCCAAGCCAAAGATCCGGGCCTTTGTGGTGAAAGGTTATGAGAGGCTCACGGGGTATTCCGGCCCAGATTCCGAAGCCTGCTTGGATGTGTTGTTTGCATGGTCTCTGCCAGGGCTTGGGCAGGGCACTGCATTCCTCTGGGCCTCTGTGTCCTCCCCTGGGAGATGAGCAGAGTGACGTCCCCGGCTCATCAAGCCATTTGGGGGTCAAATGGGCGGATCCACGGGAAGCACGCAGAGCAGTGGCTGATGCCCAGTCAGGGAGCAGAAGCCACTTGTGGGATGACGCTCACTGACAGCAGTGCATGGCAGCACCGGGCCCAGGGCCCCATGGCTCTCCACGACCATTTGTTGAACGATGGGGTGTTCACAGGATTGAAGGGTGGGCTTCACAGAGCGTATGGTGGCAGTGACAGTCATGATGGTGGTATAGGGGGTGGCACGAGGGGAGCCCATGGAAGGCAGGTGGACACAGTGCTCCTACTTGACACGTCTGCCAGCTTGATGCATAGCCAGCATCCTATAAGCCCAGCCAAAGCCAGGTGAGCTCAGGTGGGGCAGGCCCCCAAGTGGAAGTGCTGCCAGGGGCCCTCCCGGCTCCCAAGCCCCTTGGAGCCCCTTTAGCTCACTGCTAGGCTGGCGTTGACCCCCTGCCTCTGTGGTAGCAGTCAGTTGACCTCTTTGGGGAGATGCCTCCTTCCTCTTCAGCCTTTAGTGGTTACTGAGTCCAACTCCCAAATCAGAAGCAGCCCAGCAGGGAGAGCTCTTGGGGACGGGAGCTGGTTGGAGGCAGCTTAAAGGGGGACAGCGTTTTGAGGACTTAGTAGGTCTCATGAAAGGGCCTGGGAATGGCAAAGCAGGGCTTCTGGCAGGGGCAGGCACCAGGCAGGGAAAGACCTTTTTGAACCCTGCTCCCCACAGGGGAGCTTCTTTCTTTTCCTGACACTGGTTGTGCTGGCATGCATTTATTCCTCACCAAGCTCGAAGACCATCCCTTTGCCTCTCACCCTACATGCCCAATCTCCCAGGGATTGGGCTGGGTGTCTCCACTGCTTCCCTGATGCTGCCTTCCATGGCTTCTGCAGTCCATGCCTGTTAATCGGGAGGGAGCAGGGTGCTGTTTGCTAAGCAGCAAGTCCCTAAAATCCTGATTTCCCTGCCAACAGAGGGGTTCAGCACAGGCTGGAAAACCAGCTGAACAGTGTGACTTTTAGGCCCTCTTAGTCCCCAAGCTTCCTCTGTGTATCTCATCCTCATAACCAGGATTTCACTTCCCAAAAGCCTCTTGGGGTCCTCAGGCAGAGATAAATTCACCCCTCCCCAAAGTCAGGACAAAATGATGAAGACAAACTATTCCTGGGAAAGGCACATGTCCTGACTAATTTATATGACACCTGGAGGAGAAGCCGTAGTGGAGAAGGAAAACTCTGCTCTCCCTTCTGCTATGGCTGATTGGAACGGACAGTACTGTCAGGAAATTTATCGTCTTGCACCATCGGACTTAAAACTTTGTTTTATACTTGCAGATCTGGGTCCGTCTGTCACATCGCCAAACCCTCCCACTGAAATCTTGAATGCCAACAAGATTAGTCAAAAGCAGCCCCAGCTCTGTCCCTTTCGGCATTGCCAGCCCACTCTAAGGAGATTGCGGCTTTAGGATTTGGGAGTGAGCTCCCACGGACTCAGCCACAGTCTCTTTTTGGATTCAGCCACACCACAGTAAGGGGCTTTACCAGTTTTCCGGGCCACAGCTTGGGTGGCTTAAGCAGCAGAGGCGCTCAGGGGCCGGCAGGGCAGGGCCCCCGCCGAAGGCTCTGGGGAGGGACGCTCCTCGCCTCTTCCAGCCTCTGGTGCCCCAGGGTCCTTGGCTGGTGGCAGCATCACCTCGCACCTGCCTCCACTCCGGCGTCACGTGTAGCCTTCCCTCTGTCTCCGTGCCCAAAGCTCCCTTTCCTTGTAAGAACAGCAATCCTTAAAGAGTGGGCCAGGTGCAGCCTGACTTCACCTCAGCTTGCTTACAGCTGCGAAGATCCCATGCCACACAGGCTGCTCTCGCTGGTTCCAGGGTTGGGACTCGGACGTGTTTTTGGGGGAAACACAAGTCAGGCTGAAGCAGTCAGGTTTGAATTATACCTTTACCTGGACTAACCTCCCAATTTGGCTTCGGTGCTTCTCCAAACTTAGGAAATAGTTTGGGGGGGGGTGAGATTTGAAGATGCGTTGATTGAAATCTGGAATTCAGGGTTCTGTGGGACCCTGGGTTGAATAGTCATTTATTTCAAAGATAAGAAAATCCACTGTTCCCTCTACTAAGTACCGCCTGGAAACCCACATCCCACACCCTCACGGGCTGAGTCAAGTCAAAACTCTATTCTGGGAGGAGAAATGCAGAAAGGAAGTGATTGGTCTAAGGACAATTTCTATTCCTTTTGTAGTTTTCTGGGGGTAAAACAAATTACATTGCCATAGAAACTTCATTTTCCATACATTTTTCAAGAAGTTTCTCAGCTGATTTAGAAACTGGACAAAGATAAGATCAGACCCAGTCGTACAATTTAAACCGAGTTAAATAGAATCTGATTTATAATACTGGCCCATAGACCACGACATGTATTAATAAACCACTTCTGAGGCAAACCTACGTTAACATTCCAAAACTTATCCCAGGTTGGATCTTCTACCATATATCATCGGGCATTAAAATTCCCCACAGCGCTTGGAACTGAAAATTTGCTTTGCAGAAAGTCGGGTAATAGCAAGCCTGCTGGCTCATTTCTCAGCGGGCTAAGCTGCAGACATCACAAGACGTCTCTGGGCTGAGAACACGGCGAGGCACGCTGCGGGCTCCCAGGTTGGCGCTGGCTCAAACATGGCAGGGCTCATCTTGCCCGATGCACACCGCAGCCACAGCCAGCAGCTGCAGGGGTGGGGGTTCCGTTCAGGCGCGTCGCCGCAGACGGCCTTCTCTCACACACGCGGTTGTGATGTACACGGTGCTTTGTGTCATTGTACAGCACTATCGTGTCCAAGCATTTAATCCATTTTTTAAAATAGCTCCTTGAGACACAACACAAAGAACGATGCTCAGTGCCACGGGATCGTGCAATTGGTTTCAACATACTCAGTAATCGATGCATTGCTATAAACCTAACGCAATTTTCTCTTTGAAGGAGATGAGAAACACAACAAAGGCAAGAGGAAGCTGGGAGAGAAAGGAGGAAGCATTTGCGTTCCTGTTTAAATGACTCCTTCTTCGTCTTCCTCGCCAGAGATGCTTCCTCTGATCCAAATGGCCCTGGAGGCACCCAAGCTGGTGGAAAGAGCCCTCGCTTTCTCACCTAGCCTCTGGGTGGTCCTGAGCAAGTCACTTGACGTTTGCAAGGCTCCATCCCGTCCTCTGTCATATAGAGATCCTATCAGAAACGTTAAAGAAGGAAGGCAGCCACAAACCAGTGCTGCCAGTCAAGGAAAGTAGTTTTTCTACCTTCCCTCTTCTCCCACAAAAACGGGCACGATCTTATAATAAAAGGTAACTTTTAAATTTGAAGACATTTCTATTAATTTTTGTTTTAGAAAAACTTGAGTTTACGGGAAAATGGTGACGATAGTGAAGAGTCCCTGCATACTCCACACCCAGTTCCCCTCTTCTCAAAACCTTACATTATTAAGGTGCATTTGTCACAATCAGTGCACAGTGTCGATTCATTGTTATTGACCATCGTCTATACTTTACTCAGTGTGACAGTTTGAATTTTGTGAATCCCAAAAAGCAAAAGGTTATGTTTTAAACTAATCCACTGCTCCGGGTTCGAGACCTATTTAACAGGATTATGTCGGTGGGGCGTGATGCATGTTGAGCCCCAGTGCCCTGCTGGGTCTGATATGAATGGACACTCGGACAGACAGAGGAAAAAGGGAACTGCTGCATTTGAGCTTGAGTGTAACAGAGAAGATCACCTTAGCATGAAGCCCCAAGAGGCTGGGCCCACAGAGCAGCTCAAGAGGAGACCACCCTGCTATGTGCCTGATGGCTCACAGCTGAACTTGGGAAGAGAGTGGAACAGCTGGAAATGATATAGGAAGTCCGACAAGACAAGCAGTATGCCAGCTTACAGCTGAAATCCCAAAGAAAGCAGAGCAGCTGAGCCTGAGAGAGGAAACTCAGCGGGAAAGGAGAGACCAGGCCGAGGCGGCCCGTCCTCTTCCTTCAACACGTGGCCGCCGACTTGGGTGAGAAAGCACCTCTTCGGGCGCCTTGAGTTGGCCTTCTCACAGCCTGGGAACTGTACGATTTTACCCCCAAGTAAATGCCCTTTATAAAAGCCAACACATTTCTGGATCTTTGCATCAGCTGCCCTCTGGCAAATGCAAACACTCAGCTTTCCTTAGTTTTTCCCTAAGGTCCTTTCTCTGTTCCAGGATCCCATCCAGGAACCCCCTCGCATTTAGTCATCACCTCTCCTCAGGTTCCTCTTGCTGAGGAAAACCACAGAGGGAAAGTGCCCTCCTCATCACAGCACGCCGAGGGGACGTGCTGTGGGCATGGCTTGTGGCTGCTGCACTGGCCCTTATCACCCAGCATGAGGGCGGATTTGTCCAGGTCCTGCGCTGCGGGCACTCTTCCTCCCTCTTTCTACACAGTGCTCTTGGGAAGGAAGTTACTAAGGGCAGCCCCCACTTAAGGAGTGAGGAGTTCAAAGGGGAGTCTCTACGTAAACTATTCGGGAAACTTCCTCATGGGGCGTTTGTCGATTCTCTCCCACGTATTCATTTCTTCAGCCGTTTTTCCCAGTGTGGACTCGCGGATATGTATTTCACACTTTTGCTTGTAGTCCAACACTGCTTCATCCGTTTTGTTCAAATTGCCCCCCAGTGGCCATCCAGGGGTCTTTCAGGTGGTGCTTGTGGCCCTTCGACCCACCCCATCACTGTCGGTTTTGATGGTGATTTGTTCATTTTTCAGCACTTTCTTACTTTCTGGCACTACGAAACGCTTCAGGCTTAGCTTGTATATTTCCTGCCTGAGTCCCCAAATCACCTATTTCTCCACGGAGTCCTAGAAAATGGTACAAGAAATTATTGGAGAAAGGTACTAAAAAACATACTCTGCTTTATTCTGCTGAAACCCTCACAATTTTGCGTTTCCAGACCTTGTGTATTTTGGTTAATTTGAACTAAAAGTTTTAGGAGGCAGGCATTTTGAGGAACCCTGGCTCACAGATTATGAGGCGATGTGGCTGTGACCCAGGGGATGCAGGAGTGGGACCCGGGCATGGGTGGCTGCCAAGCCCATGCCCCTCATTTCCCCATCCCCTTACCACGTCAACGTCCACTCTGTGTGTTGACCTGTGGCCCTCATGGGTGTGGAAATTAGGGCTGGGAAAGCACGTGTGATGTCGGCGGGGCCATCCATGCTGCCAGACACTCTATTCTGCATGTTGGACTGACCTTGGCGCCTGCCGTTCTGCCCTGGCCGTCTCCGTGGCGGTGAGCATAGCATTCCGCAGTGTGCGTCGACATCCCATAGGTTCTTTGCGTTCACTCCGTCATGGAGAGATCATTCACGAATGAACAGATTCCGATAAGTCTCAGCCATTGCAGAGTTTCTCAGCTGCTGTACCGTGGGTCGGTAAAAGCCTGTACTCTGACTGAGACCTTTTCCTCTCTGTGTTCAGCTAAATTCGCTGACACCTTCTACTCCAGGGAGGCCGCATTAGAGTTATTCCCATTAGCCCTAAATGAGACCCGAAAGTAAAATTTAATTCACACCTCAAAACACCACTATGCTCTGAGCTAAGACGGTGACTCAAGAGCCAGGTGAGATGCAGGGTTTTAAAACTAAGCCAATTTCCTCTCGAGAGAAGACTCCGGTCTTAACCTTTCCATTTGAAGACCTTCTAACAGCATCTTTGAATGGCAATAGCTGTTTCAACTTTTAAAAAAATATGAAGAGTTTCAAACTAATCTCTGGAAGCCCAGTGTTTATAGTTAGGCTCCAAATTTCCCTGAGTCCTTACTCAGACGTGCACGACGACACTGTCCCTCCAGGCAGAGCCCAGTCCCGGGTTCCTTGGCCCACAGGCTCCTCTTGGGCGTAAGCACATGTTACGAGGGGCACAAGACCGTTCCCTAGTACCGCACAGTTAACCAAAGGTGAGCGATAAGGACCTACTGATATGTTTCTGAGGAAAAGAGATAAAATGTGACGTGGACCATCCACTATATTATGGAATTGAGCGATTTCTCACTTCACGGCCTCTGCTGAAATAAAAGAAAAGGAAGGCCGTGGGTTGCCAGGGAAGTGCACAGCTGCACAAACAACTTCCCTCGTGACACGTGGCTGTTTGGGCTTTTTTTTTTAAAGACAACGAAAGGCCGTTCATCATTGTTGTTCTGTTGTTTGCTCATTTTGAAACAAAAGTTTAGAATTAGGAAAGGGGACTAGAAAGATGAACAGAAATGAAACGTATGTAAAAATGAAGGTGAAAGAGGCAGAATACACCAAACTAAGACATCACATATTCTTGCCTCAAATAAATACGGCAATTACATAAGCTCTGAGGTATGGAGCCAACCAAGATGACAGAACCACAAAAACGAGAGAATCCCACAGAAAGTGGCAAATCATTAATCCATATTAATACAGGGTTTCTATTTATTAGTCCCTCTAAAGGTGAGTGGGCTCAGAATTGGTGGAATTGGTGTTTGCTCAGTGGGAAAAACCCAAGCAGGCTGAGGTCCTTAAAGACCTAAGGATTCAGTTCTTCCTAGACCTACTGGGCAAGTTTGCCAGGAGCAAGGTTTATGAGCCCCACGCCCAGAAAACCCCCCAGCCAAGGCTCTCCAGGCAAATCCAGCGAGGATGGGACTCCCGAAGGAGCCTGAGACCCAGGGCCTGATAAGTGAGGTTGAGGTGCTGCCCTGCTCAGAGGACGTGTCCTTCACTCAGCACAATCCGCTCCGACAGAGAGAGTGAGCATGGCAGCGCTCGCTGCCCGTGCTGGGTAACAAAGAGCCCAAACTTGGTGGCCTAAAGCCAACCATGTATCATCTCACCATTTCCCTGCATCAGGAGTCCAGGCACAGCGTGACTGCTCTTCTGAGGGTCTCACCAGGTTGAAACCTGGGTGGCGGTGGACACAGAGCTCTTCCGAGGCTCAGCGTCTGCATCTAAGTGCATTTGGTTGCTGGAAAACTCCATCTCCTAGCAGCTGTGGGAGTCATGGCAGCAACTTCTTCAAGGCAGCAGCAGAGAGCCTCTGATGCTTTGAATCTCTTTGACTTCTTCCACGTCTGACCTCTAGACCTTTCTGGAAAAGGTCTGTCTGTTTAGATCACTTCTACCGGGGATAAATGCCGTTGGATTAACCTGAAGTCGATTGATTATGGACCTCAGTGACATCCTCAAAAGCCCTTTGCCATATAGCAACTTCGCCAAGTGGGGGATAGCCCAGCACATGCCCAGGGCCCACCCATACTCACGGGAGGGTATAGGCAGGCCAAGGACCCCAGGGGGCAGGAGTCCCACGAGTCCTCCTAGAATTCTGCCTCCCACAGCTGCCTACGCTAGACCAGCGTCTAAGGCTGTTCTAAAAGCATAAATATCCATTTCTGGAAAGAAAATACCAACGGTGTAGCTGGTACCTAAGGACAAGAATGGCAGTGATTCATGAACAAGCTATTACAGATGGAGCCTCTCTCTCGGGCTACACTTTTCTCACTGTGAAAGTCCCCATTTGCTAATGGGACGTAAGTGCACTTGGGAAGGCGAGGACGGCTCTGCAGGAGCAACAGGAAAATTCATTAAGTGCCACTCCCCCCAGGTGCACTGGCTCCTAGAATTCCCTTCGCACACTTTTTTTTCCCTTTTTAAACACAGAGTGCATATTAGAGTCCTCTGACAGTTTTCAGATGCCCCGGTGAGTGTTTAAAAGGAGGCTTTACTGAGATTCTGTTTCCCCCTCTTTGTGCAAAGAAAAGCCATGGAAGGGTACCCAGGGCAGTTTTGCATGGCTCTCAGGCAGTGAGACGGGGAGACCACTTACAGCTTCCGCCGCCAGACCTCTCCTGTATCAACAGACTAAGAGCGCATTTGCACTCGAGCGTAAGGGCCCAGAGCTCAACATGAGAGAATCCTCAAGGTGTTTCATGTGAAGAATCCTGTAACGGGGAGCTACAGACACAGTGTCCTTCAGCGAACGACTTCCCATCCATGGCAGAAACTGGCTCTCACCACGGAGAGTCACACATAACTCACAACAACTCACAACAGACAGAAATCTCAAAAGCAGGGGCGGTGCTGCCGCTTTCCCCTCAGCCCTCAGGAAGAGGCTGGAGAGGAAGGCACGCTGTTCTGTTTTACTATGTTTAAAACTTTAACTCATTATTAGCACGCGTAATCCCGTCTTTATTTTAAAGTAGAACATCCAAGTACGCGGAAAGAAAGGGAATCACCCCCCATCTTACTGGGTAGAGATAACCTCCGTTAATCACGTGGGCCTCTCCCTGGTAGACCTTTTCTGTGTCGATGCCTATGTGTGTGTGCGTGTGTGCGTGTGTGCATGCACGTGTGGGCATGTGCATGGGGAGAGCGTTTTCCAATACTGTTTTATAGCCATTATTTTTGTCTAGGAACTTCTCGGAATAAGGACAGTGTCTTGCTCACTGCTGTTTCCAGGGCACATAGTAGGTCCTCAGAGATGCCTGTGTAGTGAACCTTTCCTGATAATTAACACAAGGCTCCAGTGTCACCTCGGTGAGTGCACCGCTGCCCACTGGGCAGCGTCACAAGTCAGTGTTTCCCAAAATAGAATTTCACAACCCGAGTACTTTTCCATAGACTCTTAGGTAGAGCATGGGTGAAGTGTCTTAATCATTATGCATTTTCATTAGTATTTGAAAATGTCTATATGTAGCGTATCAATCCCATGAGTTCACCAATTTTTTCCCCCACAATCAGGTCTAAGAACTATTTAAGTTTTTTTGTTTTGTTTTGTTTTGTTTTAATGTAAAGGAAATTCTTAAATAAATAATTCAGAAAGTCCTCACACCTGACCAAAAATGATAAAAGATGGCACCTCAAATGGCTGAAGGTCAGAAGACAGAAGGTAATTTAGTTAACCACTGCCGTCTTTTTGTTTCATTCTAGGTAAAAATGCTACAAGGAATATCGCCCTACCATACGCCTTTTTATTCTTAGCGGATTATTTCCCAAGGGAGCAATTCTAACAAGTGGAAATGTTGGGTCAGATGCCACAAAAAAATTGCCAAAAAAATCATCCACCGGCATCTGAATCTGCACACGCATCACTGGCCTCCCAGCCATGCAGCAGGAAACGAGGGGAGGCCTGTCGTTTGGCTCTTTCAGAAGAACGTGCAAAAGCAAGACAGCTCTGCTCCGGGGAAATGTGCAGGGCACTGGAGCCTGCGCCGGCTGCTCCCACCCCTCGCGGCCCCCAGGGCCCTGGCGGCCGCCCTCTCCCTCTCTCCTCCTGGGTGCTCCATCCTGGCCTCTGCCCTCTCTGGCTCCTCCTGGGAGCTCCTTGGGCTCTTCTTCCTGGGCCTCCCTCTGCCCTTTGTTCTCTTTCTGGCTCTGATTCTGCCCCCTCCTCTCTGTCTTTCTCTCTTTTTCTGCTTTCCTCTTTGTTCTCCCCTTCTTTCTACCCCCCTCCAGTGTGTAAACCTTGAATTTATAAAACAATGCCGCGTTTGATATTTTGATATTCATCATTCAAATGAAAAGTAATGCCGGCTGATATTTACATTACTAACGAGGCATTCAAAGAATTTTTCTTCTTAGAGACTGGCACTGAGAAGTAGGCGGCCGCCTCCTGCATCTTCGATACCTGGCTCTGAGTGAACAGCTCACCAGCAATCCCCACAGCCTTTCCTTGGCAACCGGGCACTTCTTCCATCAGAAGCCCTGCTGTCAGGCCGGTCTCCTCTCAGTCTCCACCCGGCCCTCTGCTGACCATCACCCTGGCCGTCCAGTGCCCTCTGCACCGTGACCCCAGCAGCTGGCTTCCCACGGAGCCCACGCTCCTCTGAGAAGTGCACGTGCCGTGGAGTCAGCTGGATGCCTGAGAGCGGCTCCTAAACACCTGTGTCACATCGCTTGTCCACCTTGGAGCCCGACCCCCTCTTTTGGGAAAAGGACTGAAGCACAGCTAGATTGGGCAGGATGTCCTCCTCTTCCGGTATCTGCTCACTCCCAAGCTCCTTGCTATATTGGCTGACATGCTTTTAATGGAGACACCTTCCCCCCTTGCCAAATTTGTTTCAAAAGGAAAATGTATAATACCTATTCTGAGTGATCTGCTCCCTTGTATCGAGCAGACAGGCAATGAAACCAAGCAATGTCCTTTCCACACGGAAGCCTGTTGCACACCCAGAGTCTGGAGACCCTCTTTCTTAAGGGAGATTAGCAGGACAAGGGGGGCGTTAAAGGTGTGACAGCACAAGGAAGAGGCTTTCTCCTTAACCGCTCAGAAGTGAAAGAGAATTCCAAAGAGATGGACTTTCTCCTTAGGGGAAACGGCTCCCGGGTTTCAAGGCCCTGGACTGACCCGAGGACCTCCCCATACTCCGTGAAACCCTGAAACCGGAATGGTTCTCTGTTAGCAATGAACAATAACCACACAAACACATAGCAAAACAAAATAACACAAAACCAAAGGAGCCACGGGTTGAGATCTTGGTCAGGAGGGCTCAGTCACACTTGTGAACAGACAGCGGGTGCAACGTGTGGCGTTGAAAGCAGCTGTGCTTTGTGGCACATTCATTGCAGGGCTGTAAACTGAGTTTGCAGAGGGCAGCAGGGCTTTTGTTAGTAAACCATGGCCGGAGTCACACGTCCTGAGTGGGTAAGAGAGGCCATGCCCCCTGGGGCGCACAGCTCATGCAGCCTTCAAGGGCCTTGCCGGATTCCCGCCTCACGATCAAAGGGGCTTGGCCTTCCTGATCCCAGGTGGGTCTCAGATTCCCCCCTGCAGATGCCCAGGATCAGGGAGGGTTTGGGGACCAGCAGCCAAGAGGCCCTGAGCAGATCACCTAAATCCTCCCAGGCTCTGCCCCCTTGACAGCCCATACGGCTAATGGGAGGAGTGACTGGCAGGCGCCTTGAGCTGCAGCAGAGAGAGCCCCCTACACGTGCCTGTCCGCTGGTCCGGGGCGCGTCCTGCCTCGTGCCGCCTTCACAGCCTCGCACGCGGCAGATCACCTTTGAATTTTAGAGACAGGGAAACTGAGGCACAGAAACGTTACGTCGCCTGTCCACTCCCTGCTAGTCCGATACCAGACCGGGTGCTGTCGCTGACTCTGTGAAACCACACACCACGGTATCAGTAGCATCGACGTCAGTCCTGTGGCCTTATTTTGATGATTACTCTTGTCCATGTTTTCCTTGAACCAACTGCACCTGGCGATGTGGCGATTTGGCGTCTACCCTGCAAGGCAGGCGACGGCCAGTCTAGGCCTCCCACAGACAGCGTCTCACTGCCGGTCACACTTCTGTGCAACTTCGTGGGACCCCCTGGCAGCCCGCCCCCCAGCCTACCTGAGCCAGGAAGCCTGAAACCAAGCCCCCCAGCTGGAAGCTGCGGCCCCACCCTCCACAGCCTCCACATTCACATCAGACCATCCAGACCTGACCTGACGTGCTCTCCCTGCCCCGCCCAACGCCCACCTGCCGCCCCCAGGAGTCCTAGGGGGACGGGCCCCCGCACACAGAGAACTGGAGTCCACACCAGGGTCTGATCACATGAGGGAAAGAGTTTTATTAAGCAGGTGGAGGTGAGGAGAAAAGTATCAAGTCCGCCTCCCCAAAAAGAGGAGATGAGGGTTTTTATTAGATTCAGACAAAGACAGGTGGGGACAGGGACACCATTGGCTGACTCCACCTGCAAACCAGGGTCTGCAGAGTGGGCGTCAGAGGACTGAGAAGGGGTGCGCTCACGGCCACTGTTTCTGTCCGTTTTGGCTGTGCTCCTTACAATGTCCTTTGTCTCAGGCTTTTCAGTCTGGTGCATGTTTTATTAATGGGAAGAAGAAGAAAAACAGGTGCTTGTTAGGGAGAGAATAACAGGAATTTGCCAGGGACTGGAAAACAGGGACTTGTTTCGTGACTGAAGACGGTTTCCATTAATAGGTAACAAGGCACAGCTCCATGCTAAGGTTTACGGGGCTGAGATCACATGGTTGGACCTAAAATGGTGCTCAGTGGCTGCTTTTAAGACTAAGGTGGCAGTGTAACCTAGAGCACACGACTGCTTTGGTATCTTCCAAAGACTTTCCCTAAAGCATGGGTTTCCTCTACTGCTCTCCCACTAAACGAGCTAACCAATAAATGTGCCAGGATGTGACAATGCCACCCACCCACTCTGCATCTTGCCTGTGGGCTGAGACTAAAGCCCCACTTGTCCAGTGCCTTCGTCCCGCCACCACTCCCCGGGGTGTGGAGAAGCAGGGGCTCAGGAGGCCATTTAGAAAGGCTCAGAGCAGAAGCCAGGTGCAGACTTGCCAAATAAGGGGGTGTGTGAATCAAGTCCGGCCCATCGATTTAGGTCCACAGGAAGTGTATGTAGCCTTTGAGGCTGAGGAAGATGCCGACTTTTGTGGCCTTTCAGGTTTTCCTTCCTAGAGCAGACTATGAGACCATGAGAGGGCAATTACCGAGGTCGAGGAAATCAGGCAATGGCTTGTGTGCGACCTCCGCTGTCCACTCAGAGTTCCGGGTAGAGCTCCAATCGCTCCCCGTGTTCCCTGGGGCTCCTCGGGCAGCACGCCTGGCAGGCCATGGCCTGGCTGAGATTCTGCTCGGTGACTCCTATGAGCTTCCAGCAGACATTTGCTGCTATGCATGCATGAGAACAAGCGAGCAGAGCTTAGGGACAGAGACATAGGCATATTTCTGTCCATATATCATGGCTCAAACAAGGGAAAGAAACACTCCTTTTTAATCCACCTAAGGGTATGCAATAAAGTCCTGATGTATCCCGGTTGAACCTTCAAGGCAGGATTAATAAAATCAAGTTCTGCCTCCTTCATGTCAATTTTCTTTGAACTTTGCTGGGAAGAAGGATGGTTGCCTCCAAATGATCAAGTGGTCTGATCATGTGCTCTTCAGCTGTGTTAAAATGCTCTTCTCTCCCATCGAATCGTTTTGCCCTGGAGTAGTACAAGTCAAAAGGAATACTTAGGGGAAGCCAAGATGGCAGCAGAGTAAGGAGCTCCAGGAGTCAGCTCGTGCTTCAAGGCAGTTAGTAATCACCCAGAGTCATCTACAGCACCTGTTTGGGGGCCCCAGGAGACCAGAAGAGTATCCTGCAATATCTGTAAAAGTATGGAAGGAGGAGATGCCCATCTGTAGAGAGGATTCGTGAGTAGAGCCCTTCACACCACGGAGGTTGGCGCCCATGGCACAAGCCACCATGGGAGCTATCCTGCAGCTGGAATTGGAAGCTCCATTTCCCCCAAAACAAGGGAGGAAGACACGGTATGGCACTGACTTCAACTACTGATTAGTAAATTCAGTGGGCTAAAGTATAAACCTAGGAACACCTAAACTTTGAGCCTCTCCAGGTCAGAAGGAGGTTGGTAGCCGCCATTTTGACTCCACCCCTGGCATGAGAGGAAGCCTGGCTGACTGAAAAGCCAGTGAAGTTAGGGACCGGCTTCTTTCCCCCAGATGGGCCTGCAGCCCTAGCCTAGGCTCCAGCCCCTCCTCCAGCAGAGAGGAAGCTAGTGGGCCCTGCACCAGCCTCTCCAGGCAACTGCAGGTGTTCTACGCTGGCCCAGACTGAACAGTCAGACACCTGGGGCTGCATCCCTGCACCCCAATAGGATAGAAGAGTGGTTGGGTATCCTTAGCCTCTCTAGGCAATGGCTGGTGTTTTCAGCCCACATGAACTGGTTTGTTGAGTGCCTTCGAGTCCATCTCCACCTCTGTCCCCCATAGGATAGGAGGGGGCTGGTGTTCCCTCAGCCTCTCAGGGCAACTGCAGGCACTTTCCGCCTGCACAAACCCAACTGTTGGGCACCTGGGGCTCAACCCCCATCCCCAATAAGACAAGAGACAGACTGTGTTTGCCCAGCCTCTCTAGGTAACTGCAGGTGCTTTTGGCCCACACGGCCTGGACTGGTGGGTACTTGTGGATCCACCCTCACCTCACAATAGGAAAGGAGGGGGCTGGTGCTTCCTTAGCTTCTCCAGGCAATGGCAGACACTTTTGGCCTCCATGGGCTAGATTGTTGGATGCCTATGGATCCACCTCCACCCCCAATGGGCTAGGAGGGGTCTGGGGTCACCACAGTCTCTCCAGACAATGGCGGGTATTCTCAGCCTAAAGAGACTGAACTGCTGGGTGCCCATAGAACCACCCCCACCACCCCACAGGATGGAAGGGAGCTGGTGCTTCCTCAGCCTCTCCAGGCAATGGCGGGTACTTTTGGCCTGAACTGTTGGGCTTTGGTGGTTCCACTCCTAAAGGGCAGAAGGGGCAGTATTCCCTCAGCCTCTCAGGGCAACTGCAGGTGTATTCAGCCCACATGGATTAGATTGTTGGGCACTCCAGAGGGTCCATGCCCACCCCCAGCAGGGAGGGGGTCTGGTGCTATGTCAGTTTACCTGGGCAACTCTGGTCATTTTGGACCCACGTGGCATAGATTGCTGCCCACAACTACAGTTCCCATCCCTGCCCAAGGTAGGGGGGGAAAGGGTGTGAAGCTACATCAGTCTCTCTGGGCAACTGCAGACAGTCTTGTCCTGCCCATCTTGTATTATTACACATGGCTGCAGCTCTGCCCCTATCCCTGACAGAGGAGAAAGTTGGGAGAAGCTTCATCAATTCCTGGGGCAATGTGGGCAGCTTCAGCCTCCATAGCTTACATCCTCAACCCCTACTACACAACAATCAAGGGAAAAAAGACAAGAAAGCCCTAAAATAAAGGGAAAAACTACACTCAGAATAAATACATCTAGCAAGCCAAATGCGAAAACACCAACAAAAAATTACAACCCATACCAAGAAACAGGAAGATATGGCCCAGTTAAAGGGATAAAATAAGCCTCCAGATGACACAAATGAGTTGGGACAACTAAGCATAGATGTTCAAACAAATCTCCTTAATAAATTCAATGAGATGGCTAAAGAGATTAAGGATATTAAGAAGACACTAGGGGAGCACAAAGAAGAATTTGAAAGCATACATAGAAAAATAGCAGACCTTATGGGAATGAAAGGTGCAATAAATGAAATTAAAAATACACTGGAGGCATATAACAGCAGATTTGAGGAAGCTGAAGAAAGGATTGGTGAGCTTAAAGACATGGCCTCTGAAAATGAACATGCAAAAGAACAGATGAAGAAAAGAATGGAAAAAATTGAACAAGGTCTCAGTGAACTAACTGACCACAAGAGACGTGCAAACATACATGTCATGGGTGTCCCAGAAGGAGAAGAGAAGGGAAAGGTAGCAGAAGGAATATTTGAAGAAATAATGGTGGAAAATTTCCCAACCCTATTGAAGGATGTAGATATCTGTGTCCAAGAAGCACAACATAGTCCCATCCGAATAAATCCGAATAGACCAACTCTGAGACACATACTAATCAGAATGTCAAATGCTAAAGATAAAGAGAGAATTCTGAGAGTAGCAAGAGAAAAGCAATGCATAACATATAAGGGATACCCAATAAGATTAAGTGCCAGTTTCTCATCAGAAACCATGAAGGCAAGAAGGAAGTGGTATGATATATTTAAAATATTGCAAGAGAAAAACTGTCAGCCAATAATTTTATATCCTGCAAGATTAACTTTCAAAAATGAGGGTAAGATTAGAATATTCACAGATAAGCAGAAACTGAGAGAATTTATAACAAAAAGACCAGCTTTGTAAGAAATACTAAAGGAAGTGTTACAGCCTACAAAGAAAAGACAGGAGAAAGAGGCTTGGAAGAGAGTCTAGAAATGATGACTGTATCAGTAACAGTAACTAAAAGTGTCAAAAGAGTGGTGAAAACAAAATGAAAGATAAAACGCAAAGATCAAAATGGATTAAAAAAAAAAAAAAACTACCTTTATAGTAATAACATTGAATGTTAATGGATTAAACACCCCAGTCAAAAGACACAGACTGGCAGAATGGATAAGAAAATATGAGTCATCTACATGCTGTCTGCAAGAGACTCACCATAGACCCAAGGATACCAATAGACTGAAAGTGAAAGATTGGGAAAAGA
>JAKSZT010054277.1:1304861-1348325 GCA_026826555.1 Tolypeutes matacus | reverse complement strand
AAAAAAAAAAAAAAAAAAAAAAGCTGGGGTAGTTATACTTATATCAGATGACACAGACTTTAAAAGCAAAACTGTTCTTAGTGACAAGGAAGGACATTACATATTAATAAAAGGAATGATTCACCAGGAAGAAATAACAATCATAAATATATATGCACCGAACCAGTAGAGCATGCCCCAAGATATACGATGCAAACAGTGACAAAACTGAAGGGAGAAATAGACATCTCTACAATAATAGTTGGAGACGTCAATACACCACTCTCAGCATTGGATAGAACATCTGGGCAGAGGATCAATAAAGAAAGAGAGTTTTGAATAGTATGATAAATGAACTAAACCTAATAGACATATAGAGAACATTGTACCCCAAAACAGCAGAATATACATTCTTTTCAAGTGCTCCTGGATCTTTCTCCAGGATAGACCGTATGTTGGGTCACAAAGCAGATCTCAATAAATTCAGCCAAATAGAAATTATATGAAGCACTTTCTCTGATCATAATGGAATAAAGTTAGAAATCAACAATCAGCAGAAACAGGGAAAACTCACATATATGGAGATTAAACAACACACTCTTAAATAATCAGTGGGTCAAAGAAGAAGTTTCAAGAGAAATCAATAAATATTTCGAGACAAATGATAATGAGAACACAGCATATCAGAACCTATGGGATGCAGTGAAAGCAGTGTTGAGAGGAAAATTTATAGCCCTCAATGCTTACATTAAAAAAGAAGAAAGAGCTAAAATCAACAACCTAACAGCTGGAAGAACTAGAAAAAGAACAGCAAACTAATCCCAAAGCAAGTAGAAGGAATGAAATAACAAAGATCTGAGCAGAAATAAATGAAATTGAGAATAAAAAAACAATAGAGAGAATTGACAAAACCAAATGTTGGTTTTTCAAGAAGAATAACAAAATCAACAAACCCTTAGCTAGACTGACTAAGAAAAAAAGAAAGAAGATGCAAATAAATGAAATAAAATGAAAACAGGAACATTACTACTGGCCCCACAGAAATAAGAGAGATCATAAGAGTTTACTATGAGCAACTTTATGCCAAAAAACTAGACAATGTAGATGAAATGGAAAAATTCTTAGAAATGTACAAACAACCTGCACTGACTCTAGAAGAAATGGAAGACCTCAACAAACCTATCAGAAGTAAAAAGATTGAAACAGTCATCAAATAGCTCCCCAAAATGAAAAGCCCAGAACCAGATGGTTTCACAGGTGAGTTCTACCAAGCATTCAAAGAAGATTTAATACCAATCTGACCCAAGCTCTTCCATAAAAAATTGAACAACAAGGAACACTACCAAACTCATGCTATGAAGCCAATATCACCCTAATACCAAACCAGGTAAAGATATTACAGAAAAAGAAAATGACAGACCCATTTCTCTAATGCATACTGATGCAAAAATCCTCAATGAAATACTTGCTAATTGAATCCAAAAACACATTAAAAAATTATTCATCATGATCAAGTTGGTTTTATACCAGGCATGCAAGGGTGGTTCAACACAAGGAAATCAATCAGCATAATACACTACATCAGTAAATCAAAGAAGAAAAATTACATGAGCTTATCGATTGATGCAGAAAAGACATTTGACAAATACAGCATCTTTTCTTGATAAAAATACTACAAAAGATAGGAATTGAAGGAAACTTTCTCAACATGATAAGGCCCTATATGAAAAACCCACAGCTAACATTGTATTCAATGGTGAAAGTCTGAAAGCTTTCCGGTTGAGATCAGGGACAAGACAAGGATGCTCATTGTCACCCCACTGTTGTTCAATATAGTGCTAGAGGTTCTAGCTAGAGCAATCAGACAAGAAAAAGAAATAAAAGGCATCCAAATCAGAAAGGAAGAAGTAAAACTTTCACTATTTGCAGATGATATGATCCTGTATCTAGAAAGTCCTGAAAAATCCACAACAAAGCTGATAGAGCTGATAAATGATTTCAGTAGAGCATCAAAATACAAGATCAATACACAAACACAGTGGTGTTTCTATACAATTATAATGCATAATCTGAGGAGGAAGTCAGGAAAAAAATTCTATTTACAATAGCAACTGAAAGGATCAAATATTTAGGAATAAACTTAACCAAGGATGTGAAGCACTTGTATTCAAAAAACTATAATGCATTGCTAAAAGAAATTTAAAAAGACCTAAATAACTAGAAGAACATTCCTTGCTCATGGATTAGAAGACTATCATTAATATGTCAATTCTTCCCAAAGTGATATACAGATTCAATGCAATTCCAATAAAAATTCCACCAGCATTTTTTAAACAAATGGAAAACACAATTAGCAAATTTATCTGGAAGGGTAAGAGGCCCTGAATAGCCAGAAACATCTTAAAAAGGAAAAGCGAAGTTGGAGGACTCTCACTTCCAGACTTTAAATCATATTACCTAGCTACAGTGGTAAAAACAGCATGGTATTGGCATAAAGACAGACACATGGACCAATGGAACTGAACTGATGGTTCAGAAACACCCTCACATCTACAGCCAAGTGATTTTCGACAAGCCTGTCAAACCCACCCCTCTGGGACAGAACAGTCTATTCAACAAATGGTGCTGGGAGAACTGGATATCCATAGCCAAAAGAAAGAAAGAGGACCCATATTTCATACCTTATACAAAAATTAACTCAAAATGGAACAAAAACCTAAATATAAAAGCAAGTACCATAAAGCTCCTAGAAGAAAATGTAGGGAAACAACTTCAAGACCTGGTGGTAGGTGGCAGATTCTTAAACCTTACACCGAAAGCATGAGCAATGAAAGAAAACATGGATAAACTTAAACAATTCTGTTATTCAAAGTACTTCATGAAGAAGGTGAAAAGCAGCCCAGTCAATGGGAGAAAATATTTGGAAACCACATATCTGATAAGGGTTTGATTTCCATTCTATATAAAGAGATCATACAACTCAACAATAAAAGAGCAAGCAATCCAATTTAAAAATGGGCAAAAGATTTAAATAGACATTTTCCAAAGAGGAAATACAAATGGCCAAAAAGCACATGAAAAAATGCTCCATATCACTAGCTATTAGGGAAATGCAAAGCAAAATAGCAATGAGATATCATCTAACACCGCATAGAATGGCCATTATTTAAAAAACAGGGAACAATAAGTGCTGAAGAGAATGTGGAGAAATAGGAGCACACCTTCACTGGTGGTGGGAGTGTAAAATGGTGCAGCCTCTGTGGAAGAAAGTTTGGAAGTTCCTCAGGAAGCTAAATATAGAACTGCCATATGATTCAGTAATTCCTCTACTAGGAATATATCCAGAAGAACTAAAAACTATGATGCAAACAGACATCTGCATACCAGTGTTCATAGCGGCATTATTCACAATTGCCAAAAGATGGAAACAACCCAAGTGTCCACCAACCAATGAATGGATAAACAAAATGTGGAATATACATACGATGGAGTACTATGCTACTTAAAGAAGACATGACATTGGGACACACGTGATAACATGGATGAATCTTGACGACACTGTGCTAAGTGTGCTAAATAAGCCAGACACAAAGGACAAATATCGCCTGGTCTCACTAATATGAACTAAACATGAAGAGTAAACACAGGGAGTTAAAGCCTAGAGTATGGTTATTAGTAGATAAGAGGAGGGTTGAGAAGAACTGATGCTTAATGTATGTAGAAGCTTTAATTAACTTGACTGTAAAAGTGCGGGAATGGATAGAGTTGATGGTAACACATTATAGTGAGTAACAGCTGGTTTATAAATGGGAATGTGGCTGAAAAGGGTAGTCTGGGGAAATAAATGTCAATTGACAGAAAGCTAAAGAATAATCTAGGGACTGAATAACACAGTGAACCCAGAGGTGGGTGAGAATTGTGGTTGAGGGTACAGATGCAAGAGTGTCCTTTATGAGTTAGAGCAGATGCACATCACTATTGCAGGGTGGTGGGAATGTGCGGAAGCATGGGAAAACTACAACTGGAGTGACCTATGGACTGTGGTTAACAGCAATACCATAATATTCTTGCATCAATGCCAAAGATGTGCTGTGTTGATAATGGAGGTGTGTGGAAAAAGTGTGCAAATGTACACTATGGACCATGGTTGGTGGTAAGAGTCTGATGATAGTATCTCATCATCTGTAACAAATGTTCCAGCACGGTGTGGTATGTTGGTGAAGGGGTGTTGTATGGGAATTCTACACTTGTGCATGATTGTTTTGTAAGTTCACAACCTCTGTAATAAAATATATATTTTTAAAATAGGGTGTGTTGGGGGGAAAATACAGCAAATGTAAGAAAGGGACTATAGTTTGTAACAAATGTTTCACAGTGCAAGGTGTTGGTGGAGGGATGATGTATGGGACCCCTGTATGATGTTATGCATGTTTATTTTACAAGTTCACAATCTTTACTATACACTTATGCTTATGCGTGTTCATGTGTGAATGATATACTTCAAAAAATATATTTTCAAAAGGGGAAGGAATAGATGATGCACATGGACAGGAGAGAAAGAAGGTGAATAGAACACCGCAAGCAAATACAGGAAAGCAGCAATGTACATGACATGTGGAGATTTAATGCATTTGACTGTGAATTTGGGGGAGCAGGTGGAGATTAAGTAAAAGCAGACAGAGGTATGTTTGGAAAAGGCCAAAATGCCAGGCTGTGTTTAGGCTTTATCCAATAGTCGAACGACTGCCAAGAGAATGTGCCATGGGGTCAGGGAGCAGTGAGGCTGCAGGGGTGGAAGACTAGCGTTTCTTGAGGACTGGCTGTTCAGGAGGTGTCACTATGCTATTTTAGGAAACTAACAGAGAAAGTCATTTAATCACCGTTGCAACTCTAGGAATATGGTATTTTCCGATTAATTGTTTGCTGTTCTTATCAGCATTCGCCCGGTTGCTTTATTTTCTGTAGTAATAGATTTTCTTAATTTTGTAGTATAAGGTAATTATGTTAACACAACAAAGTTACAATTACAAAATTAAAGAAGTGAAAACATAGTACCATTAATTTTTTAAAAAAGGAATACTTAGAAAAACAAAAGAAATCCGTGGCAGCTGGTGAAAACATGTAGAATTTTAAGAGAAAGTATCTAGATTTTAAACACTGCTCTTTCAATGTGTGTGCTTTTCCTTTATATGTAAAGCTGTTATTCCGTGAACTGAAGTGGAAAATAAAAAACAAAAACCAAATGAAAATAGCAGGGTAACTTCCATTTTCCTGTTGTCTTCTTGATCAGGAGGGAAAACTCGGGCGAGGTCTCAGAAGACCCGAATTCTAGGCTTTTTCCTGTCTCCAAATTGCTGTTTGGACTTAAGCAAGCACTTAATTGTTTTGGAAATTTTGTTAAATTTTTTGTATGGAATAATTTATTTTTCATGTGGACCAAAATAAACTTATTTGTATTTAACTTAGACTGAAAACATGTTTATTGTGGCACATGGAAAATGATGTTATTACATCTTCAGATTAACTACTTTAATAATTAAAAATACTAAGAAAATCAGCACCGCTCTTTGGGAACTAAAATATTTATATCTAGTTGATATTGTGGAACAGCAAGATTTCTACCATTTCTTCCTGAAAATAGATGTTGAGCCTCTGTGTATAGGCTGGAGGCTGCCTGTGGCCTGTGGCCTAAGAACTTGCCTCGATGATCTTAAAATGACTCCCATTTTAATTCCACATGTCTCTGATTTATAACATATAGTCTCTTTGGGTCATGTGACTGCCTCATCTATTGATATGTCTTAGAAATAGTCTTTTGCTGCCAATAATGACTGTCAACTTCCAGATAACTGCACTTAAATTCAGAACCTGGTTCTGAATAATGATGGTCCTTAAATTGAAAGAAGAGAAGTCAAAGTACAGTTAATGTGCAGTGTTTGCCACAGACACACACAGTCAGGAGGGCACATAAAGGATTCAAACCCTCTCCAATTTTCCAAATAGAAACCACTGCCTTAGTCCTCTGTGATCCTGAGACTTTTCATTTATTCATGATCAAACATCAGGTAAGGGAGTCCCTCTCCCAAACAATTGCTTGTTTTCAGAGTTGCAAAAAATCCTATGCACACCACTGGGTGTTTCTTTTCCAAGGCAGTGAGCTGAAATGAAAGCAAGCCAAAGGAAAAGCCTGATCTTGTTGGAATATTTATATTGTTTGAGATAACCTCAAGAATCTTGAAAACCCTAGGATGTGACCCACCTTCCATTCCTGCTTCAGAGAAGGAAAGCAATAAAGCAAGCTTTGGAGGAGCAGGCTGTGAGATTACTGCCGCCTGCTTGGATCAATGCTGCAGAGGAGCTTTCTTTTCCTACTTCAACTTAAAGCAACATATACCTCCCCCTGCCTCCTGCCTCCCTCCTCGCTGAGGCCTTAACATTGAAAATTCTGTTTAGTGTTTGATTCCTGGAGAACAGAGCCAAATCTGCAGGGTCTCACTGGCTCTCCCATGTTCTTTGCAAGTTTACAAGATACAAAATAGTGCATGCAAAATCCCCGGAACTATCATTTCCACTTGTGAGAGAAACAAAGAATACAAACTACAAAATCTCACTTAAGCCTAGCCCTTTTTTTTTTTCTTTTTAAACTCATTTGCAGAAAACCATTTACTCTGCTCCCCTTCTTCTTGTTAATCTGAGAGGAAGTCCCTTTTCCCTTCCCCTGCCCCCTGGAATGACACCCTACTATTTATTATTTTTAGAGCAAAGTTGTGAAAGTTTCCCACATGTTCCCAGGAATTGGTGTTCCTCAAGGAAGGGCATGTGATATAAGCAGGGGGTCCCTCTCGGTGAGAACAGGGGTTGTTCTGGCCCAGGCAATGGCGGGGGGGGTGGTGCTCAGAGCTGTGCTGAGCCAGCTGAACTGCCCCTTGCCTGGAGCTTGAGTGCGTCACCTGGGGCCACTGCTCGGCGAGGGAGGACGACCCCTTGAGTCCTGGCCACACTGTGACGGCCACCCCACTCCTGAGCCTCATTGCCTTCGCTTGGCGTCTGCTTGGCAGGGCATCTGTCGAGTGCCTCCCCCGTGCCAGGCATTGAACTAGGCGCTGGACACCCGATGATCAGTGGTAGACGGCCCTGCATTCCAGTCTGCGCCAATGGCTAAAGGAGGCGAGGGAGCGAGCCGCAGCCCACCACGTGGGCCTCTGAGCTGCGACGTGACGCGCAGCCCCAAGCAGCCCCTCCACGCCAGGCTCGGCCTGAGCCCTTGCCTGGCTCAGCTCACCTGCAACTCACAAGCACCGCCCGAGGCACGACGGAAGGGGTGAAGAGCAAGAGACCGCGGACGAGTCTTTCCCAAGGTGGGAAGGTGGGTCTTGAGATCTTGAAGAAGACATGCTTGTTCTGTTCTGGCGCGGCGAGCGCGCTGCGTCGGGGGCCCGAGGAAGCAGTTTGACCCTCAGACCTGCTGCTCCCCCTCTCGAGGCCACGTGAACGACCCTGTTCATTTGTGTGAAGTGCCTACCAGGAGGGCACGGATGAGAACTCCCGAGGAAAAGAAGCCCCAGCTGTGCCACACGGCACCAAAGTGCTAAACCAACGGGGGCGCGTGGTTGTATCACATTTATATCATAAAATACCTCACTATGTTTTTTCTACTTTTAGCTTGACAAATTAACTGGGTGCAGAATCATATGGACAGAGCAAAATCCAGGGGTTGTGGAGCAGCCCATTGGGGCCCAAAATGTCCTCAGTGTTGACACCCAGAAAGCACGACTTAGACAGACATGGAGCAGAAGGGAATTTCCTTATTTGCTTATTTTTGGTTGGAGACCATTGGATGCTGTCACAGTGTAACAGAAGCAATCTGCAAGTGTATGCCTATGGTGTCAATCCACATTGGCCAGGCTCCCTTGGTCTGTCCTCTTTTGCCTAAGCCCTGCTCCCCATCCACCTTGAGACAAGTGGGCAAGGGGCCACGTCTACCCTCACGCTGTGGCATTTAGATCACCAACCTATGTTTTTCCTAAACTCCGGTGCCCTGCCCGTCGATCCAGAACTAAGGACAATCAGAGAGTCAGCCTGCCTGGCCCTGGAAGGCAGCAGGGTATCAGCTAATCGGAAAGGAAGCGGGAGAGACTTTGTTAGGGTTGTGTTTTGTTAAGCAAGCAAAATGTGAAACCTTCACATCTTTGGTGATTGATTGATGACCTTTTAAAGGACCCTGCTAAATGAAACCCCTGAAGAATGTGGGAGCAATTCAGGAACTTTTGCAAGGCAGTTCACTTATCAAAACGATTTAGACAAGATTTCAGCTGGAAGATTGCCCCTTACACCCTAACAACTGTCAAATCGTATCCAACAGGCCCCAAGAAGACTATTTTAGGCACATCAGGAAAATGCCACCCTGAACTTTGAGCAGCAATTACAGGTGTAGCGGATATTGGCCACACAGGTTTGGGCTGAACTCCTCCAGGAGCTTCTATCCACCCACCCCAGATGGCGACCCCCTTCTTTCCTTGTGTTTCGGGTGTTTGCTGTTCCCATTAGCATTTTCCAGATAAAAGTCACTGTCTGGAAAAGGTAAAAGCTAAGCTAGATCAAGCGATGCAGCACTTTGTTCCAGCAAAGCTTCCTTTGAAATAGCAATTACTACTGTGCACCAGGTAATTCACGGAAAGGAGCTAAAGCGACCAGGGCTTTGAACAGCCACAGCGTCCCAAGGGTTTAGGTGCCTTTTCTCTTCCTTCCTCGGAGTGTTGTGGTTGATGAAGATGCGCCTGGTCCCCCTGAGATTGCACCAGCTCTTTCTCTGCTCACGGAGAAGGGCTGGTCCAGACAGGAAACCTTAGGGGGGGTTGTGGACGCAGCAGCCGCGCCGAGCAGCAGCCCGTGCCCCGGCCTATTCCCAAAAGGAAATTCTTATTCCTGTAGGGCGCCAGCCCCGGCACCCTGACCCCCAGTGGGAGAACACATGTGCCTTAGAGGTCAGTTTAAAAAGCCTCAACAAGCCACATCACCGGGTTTGGTCCGCCACTCCCCCAGGCATGGTGAAAGTGAGTGAAGCCGCTGACCGCCACGTGCTTGGGGGGGCAAGCCTTCCATGTTTGCTTCTGCCCTTGCCAGTGATGCACTTGCCAGGATGGCCTCTGGGTCTGTACCTGTCAGACAGAATAGTAAACACCAGCCCCTTCCCGTGCCCCAACGCCAGGGCGGCCACCTCATCCAGAGCAAGTGGACTGGAGGCTTCCATCCATGTCCATCCTTACAGGAACTCGTCAGGAGCCAAGGCCGTGGGACTCTGCTGGCATGGCTGGCGTTTTGACTCTCTCTCCCACTTCTTTCGTCAGAGCTTGCTAATCTATACAACTCCCACATTGTGCAGTTCTCCAAACCCTTTGGATCTCTAGGATCTTTAAAGAGCAGTCTTGGCTTCCTCGTTTAGATAGTGGGGATAATAGTGCGTATCTCACATAGTGATGATGATGAAATGAGAGGACACTGAAAAGCTCTCTCCAATGCTTCTGAAATTTCTATGCAGGAATCTGGGGGTAGAAATCTGGTTGGAAGGAATGGGAGAGGGTATGAAAGATTTGTCTGAAAGTGGAAGTTAAGCAAGTAGATTTTATAAGATTTAAGGTACATTTGTGTTACTGTAGCACTAAGTTCTAAACATGCTCTTGTACCTTCACTAAGATATCCATAAGATAGAAAGAATATAATTATACATAACAAGGACTATTATTTTATTTAGGGTTGTTCAGAAAAGAATGAAGACATTTATGAGGACTGTAGCAATCACTCACTCCATCTGTACCCACTCCTTGGTGCTGCTTCTGAAAAAGGCTAAGCGTTTCTGTTGTTTTTTAACTTTTTATTTTGAAATAATTTTAGATTTACAGCACAGTTGTAAAGCTAGTAGGGAGTCCAGCTTTACCAAATCCCTTTTACCTGGCTTCTGCTAAGGTAGGCATCGTACCTAGCAGAGGTACATTTATCAAAATGAAGAAATTACGTTGGTACCGCACAATTCATAAAATACACACTTTATTCTGATTTCACCAAGTTTTCCATTGGTTCCCTCTTTCTGCTCCAGAATCCCACCCAAGATGCCACTTTGCATTTTGTTGTAACGGTGCCTTGGCCCCCTCTGGGTTGTGATATTTCCTGATCTTTCCTTGCTTTTCTTTTTTTAAATTTTTTGAGATACCAAGGGCCAGACAATGAACCTGGGACCTTGCAGGTGGGAAGCCAGTGCTCAACCACTGAGCCACATCGGCTTCCCTGAGTTGGTTTTTTCATTTGTTTTGCTTGTTGTTCATTTTTTTTTCATTTCTTCAGGAGGCCCTGGGAACTGGACCTCCCGTGTGGGAGGTGGGAGCTCAACCACTTGAGCCACATTGGCTCCCATTCCTTGTTTTTTGTGTCTCTCAGATTGAGCTGTCTGATGCTTCTCTCTTGATTCATCAGGGGCTGGGGTTTCGAAACGATACTGCTGAGCTGAAATGCCTCATGAGCTCACATCAGGGGATGCAGGATAGCCACATTCATCACTGCTAACGCTAAGTCCATCGCCAGGTTTGAATGGCTCCACTATAAAGTTATTTTCCCCTTGCCACCTTCTCTTCCAGAAGTCTGCATACTTTTCCCTAAATGATCAGATAGTAAATATTTTAGGCTTTTTACACCAAGAGGGAGAACTGAGAATTATGTAGGAACTTGTGTGTCATTTAAAATGTAATCATTTGAAGATGTTAAAAAAAAACACACGTAATTTGGAAGCAATAAAACAAAAACAAAAATGAAAAGCAGGGGGGATGGATTTGGCCCAGGGACCATAGCTTGCCAGCACCTACTCTATACAGTTGAAGTGAATCATTAAGTCAGTGGGCTCCAGGGCATGGAAATTCACCTCCAGCTCTTGGAAGGAGAAGAAGATCATTAATAACTACTGTGGGGGAGAAACTTCAAAGCTATGCAAATACCCTGTTTGGCCTCTGAGTATCATCTTCTAACTTCAGCATCCATCAACTGATCTCGCCTGTATCAATTATTCCTGCGCTGTCTAATGGTGATTTTCTACTTCACTTATTCCATCTACATTTATTGTTTGGAAGGCAACAATACATGTGTCTCATCTCCCTTTTTCATTTATTCGATCATGTATTTATATCGTGGGCTCATGGATATTAATTTTATTCTGTGTATTATAATCTAATACTGAAGTTATTTATTTTGTGAATCAAAATGTTCCACCATTGACCATCTGGAGCTCTATCATTTTCCCCTGTATCTTCATGACATGCCCCCATCTTTTTATTGGAAGGGGGGAACTGTCTTTCCTTCTAGTGGTACAAGATGCTCTGGGCTCCTCTTGTAGTCTACCTAACCCAACCTTTAGAATCAACCATTTCTCCAAGGATCCTTGTTTCTTTATATTGAAGACTGGTGTTTAGAAACCAAGATCTGGGTATTGGATGTCTTCATCACTGTTGGGAGGTAGCCACTCTGCTGACAAAGCTATATGCTTTATACATACAGATGCTAGCACATGTGTATACAGGTAGGTAAATTTATTTCTGTATCTGCTTATAAAAATATTACAATAAACATGACTTGATATTAATATCCCTGGCTCTAATCTAGCAACCGATGTTTTAGTTTAGGTTCCCCCCTTGCTATCTATAACTTCCTCCTCTGATACAGTTACACTAACTGCTTTATTACCTTCACCTAATAATTCCAACAGATGAATTATCTGTGGGGGTTTAGCATTTGTTGATTCCTTTTTCCTTTTACAATGGGTCATGTTTTTCTGGGCTTTGTATGTTGAATATTTTGGATTGCATCCTGGATATTTTGAATATTATGCTGTGAAAATTCTCTTAAGTTTTATTGCATTTTTTTTGTTTTGTTTTGTTTTGCCATGCAATCAATCCTGGCAGGCTCAGACCACAACTTCTTTTTTTTTTTTTTTAATATATATGCATATATGTTTATTTGCTTACAAAAATGTTATTTATATATATATATACATATATTTTAAGAGGTGCTTAGATTACCCAAAATATTACACAGAACCCACTGGGATTCCCATGTTGCCCACCTCCCACACCTCCCACCACATCCCACACAAACATCTCCCATAGTGTGGCCCACCACCCTCAATGAACTTACACATCCTGGAGCCTTGCCACCAACCATAGACCACAGTTCACACTGTAGACCACACTCTCTCCCACTCAGTTCTGAGTGGTGTGTGCTGATTTAAATGGCCTACATCCGTTGCTACAACAGTACTCAGGACAACCTCCAACTCCCAAAGAAGCCCCTGTATTTCAACTGCTCATCCCCTCCCTACCCCAAAAGTGTCAAGTGGCCACTGGCTCCACCTCATTGTTATAATTTCTTGCATTGCTAGAATCACCATATGTGAACAAGAGAATACCATCAAGTCCACTCTAGTCCATAGTTCTTCCCCCAATCCTGAGGGGACTGGGATGGTGATGTCCACTCCAACTCCAAGTGAGAGAGGGCTTATATCCCATGGATATGGTGGGTGGGATGATCCTGCCTGCAGATGCAGGCCCTCTCCATTCCCTGGGATGGCCATTGCCCATCGTTGTCTCCTCACCAGGTGACTTGGATGAGTCCATTGAGCTGTAGGGTAGGAGTTGCAGCTCCACCTAGATTTCATGCACACCTGGCACATAGGTAGGCGGGAGGCTCCAGTCTCTGGAAGTATACCTAAAAACTCCAGCATCACATATAGGTTTGAATAGAAGGGACTGGTGAACCATGTGCAGGTCGGGCCTGGTTAGTACTTGGATGGGAGACCACAACTTCTGATTTGCCTTCTGTAGGAAGTGATTGCAAAGGGAGTTTAATCTTCAAAGCCTTTCCCCCCATCATCTGTTTTTGCCCTTTGCAGGACCGCTCAGGGCTAGTCTGAAACTTGGGTAGTAGCTGATATCATAGTTCCATTCCTTGCTACGATGCGTGCAAGTTTTTCTCTATTTGTGCTACTTGAGGGTGGACCAGAGACTTGTGTTGGTTTGTACAGTAACTTGCATATTTCCTCCTGCAACCCTCTTCTCTCCAGGACTCTCCCCATCCTCTCCTGTTTCCAAGGAGCCCTATACTAGCCTCTCTTGAGAGTATGGAGTTTTGTTCCGTTTTAGCTGCCCATATTGCCAACACAGGTAACCCCTGGGGCAATGCCAAGAGAGATCTAAAAGGAGAAGAATAAAGAGAAAAAGGGCAAGTTCCCCATACCCCTGCTTTGCTGCACCTCCTCTCCTCGGGCCCTGGCCAGAATGGTGGGGCGTCCTTCTAGGTTTCTGTGTTTGCATCTGCGGTGCAAGTCGGCAAACTGGGGCCATGCCACAATCAAGCTAAAGATGAAACACCATGTTCTGAATCACTCTCCAACCTGCCTGCTGCTGGCTGCCTTTCAGAATCCGCAGGTAGTTGCTCCTTGTAATGTCTTGTGGGTTTTCAGTTTAATCAGTCGGAGAGTGTGGTCTAGCAGGCTTACTCCATGAAACTCTTCTATTCCAGAAGTTACGCTGATGCACATCACAGTGGGATCTCGTTGACTGCCACAGTAAATAGTGCCACAAAAGCAGAGCTCCTGAGGGCTCTGGAGACATCCAGACACTAGGCAGGGCAGACAGCTCAGGAGTTTGGTGCTCTGCCAGTGGGCCTTACCTTGGAGTTCACACTCCCCAGTGTGACAGAGTTGGACTCAGTTGTGCTTTCCCTACACATGCTCTTCTGCCCTTCTATTTGAACCTATAGTTAGCACTATACTTGATAGGTATATGTCCAAGAGACTTAAATCTTTGACCTGTCCATGCACTAGCTGGGCCCTGAATCCCAGCAGAGTCACAGCACCTACTCCCCAGCTCATCGGACTCACCAAGGACAACTAACAAGGTGATGCTGATGGACAATGCCCACCCCAAGGAACACAGAGAGTCTGCAACTGCAGGCAAGATAGTCCCATCCATCTGCCCCATGGGATCTAAGCCCCCTTTCAATTAGAGGCAGAGTGGGCATCACCATCCAAAAATCCTCAAGATTGGGAAATGAACGATGGACTTAAGTAGACGTATTACTATTCTACTATAGACTTATTGTTATTCTAGCAATGGAAGAACTCTTATCATTGATGTGGAGGCAGTGGCCACTGGAGGTTCTGAGGGGAGGGAGAGGGAAAAATAAGTGTAATAAAGAGGCATTTTGGGAACATTGGAATTGTCCTGCATGACATTGCGATGATGGATACAGGCCATTAGATATTTTGTCATAACATACAAAAATGACACGGGATAGAGTGTAAGCTACAATGTAAACTATAATCCACACTTAGTGGCAATGCTTCAATATGTGTTCATCAATTGTAACAAATGTACCACACTAATGAAGGATGTTTTTAATATGGGAAACTGTGGGAGGGGGAGAGAGTGGGGCATATGAGAATCCCCTATATTTTTTTATGTAACATTTATGTAATCTGAAGTTTCTTTAAAAAGTAAATTTTAAAAAATGTAATAGAGTCACTTTAACATCCCCTTGTCTACCCAGGGAATATGTTAGTGATCTGGTTCCAGGATTAAGAGTGGTAAAGAAAGTTCAACAAATACAATGGAGTGAAAAGTGTACTTTTTATTGAAAATAGTATAAAACAGTCTTCTGGCTCTGTGTATTTTTTTTGAGGAACGCTAACACTCAGATCGTATCTGCTGAGGAAAAAAGAGAAAATTATCCAGGCCTAAATTTGCCTTCAGGGATGATCTCTTGGTCACCAGGGATTCTACTGAGCTCTCAATATAAAAGGTATTACAGAGATGATGCTTAATTAAACATGTAAGACACAGTTTATATACTGCTAGATTATCACTCAATTTTAAATATCTTTTCATTGTGATAAATCATTCCAAGGACATGGAAAAGCTGATGTTATAAAATAATATAGTGAATATGGAAAAGTAAAGAAGGAACTTGGGGTTGGTAGTGACAAAATGGATGCCCCAAAGTCCAAATTTACAAACGTGTAATTGTTGGCAATGGATCAGTTACTGCTAGATCTAGCTACATACAGACACAGATGCTCACTCATAAAATCCATTCAGTACAAAACATTTCTATATAAAATGTTAATGAAGAGCAGAATTTGCTGGATATGCACATAATTATTTCATGCAACAGAAAATAAAAAGCAATTAGCCAACGGAGACAAATAAGCCAACATTGCTTAGAGGACCCTGCCTCCCGTTCCCACCAGTTGGGAGCATTTTAAAGCTGAGACTGGAAAGATGAATCTGAAAAATGAGACAGACCTCAGCAAATTTTAAAAACAGATGTTTTAAGCCTCTCCTGCTGCTGTGAATTCTTTGGAATTCCTACCCCATCCATGGAAATGGCTGTGCTCTGCAGGACAAATCACTAATGAATTCAAATATCTTCTTGGGACACTAGAAAAATACAAATGCAGCACACAACAAATAAAAGTGTTCTGTTTATACAAAATATACTCACTGTCTTCATCCTGAGGCTTAAAAAAGCTTGTTTACCAAAGGAAAGGTTATCTTTGAAATAAAGCATGTTGTCAGAAATATTAGATATGTTTTAAGAAAACAGACCCTGATATCTGAGAGTGAGAACTACCGATCTGTGCTCCTCAGCTACTTGTTGGAAAACTTTGGGGGAGGAAAGCATTCTTCCAGCTCAGCTCAGAAGGGGGGACTAATAAGCGTCCCCTTGCATGTGCTCATGAGGCTCCAGGGCTGACCAGGGAGTTGAGATCCCAGAGATCTCCCGGGTAAGCTCTCCAGGTTCAACTCTCTGCCCCCTTAAAGCCATTTTTCAAGAGAAGAAAACATGATCTATTCTCACGCTGGCTATTATTCACGGACCTCAATTATCTAGCCATAAATATTTATAAAGTACCTACTAGGTACTTGATAAAAGGGATTCAACGCAACAGAAAAAAGAATCTTTGGACTTTTGGACTTAGCAGGAGAGCCAGACACTGAGAATAATTACACAATAATTATAGTTATATTAGTAAGAGATGGCCAGCGAAAGAGTGGTCGGTGGGAAAGGCAGATGTTTACCAGTCGGCTTAGCCTGGTGCAGAGGTCAAGGGCGTCCTCCTTGGAGATGGGAATTTAAGATGAGGACTACACGGTGTGGGCATGGCCCAGGCGGAGAGGCTGGGGACAGTGGGCGGGAGCTCACAGCAGGACGCCGGGAACTCGCGCATAGTGGGGCCAGAGTGCATCCGTGGGCAAAGCACCCCCGTGAACTGATTTACAAAACATCGCTCCAGCATAGCTCCTCGAGCCAGGCACCGGGCTCAGCAGTCATCAGGCAGCCAGATCCCGCCTTCAGGGAGCGCGCCTTTCAGTGACAAAGTCCTCTATCAAAGCGTCCTTGGCCAAGAGGAATCTTAAGGACAAAAGAGAACTCTGCAAACTAGTGACGTGTGCAGAGCACTGAGTTTACCATGCTTCACAGCACTTATAATTTTGGGTGTTTGGTGTCCACCTTTCCCCCACGTCTCACTTCTGCACTCCCAACTCACAAGCAGCCGCCTGGGTTTGACGTGCGTGTCCTTGTGGAATGTGCACTGTTTCCTGGGCGGGTTTTACCTCTCAGCTGTACTGTCTTGATTTGTACGGCCATGTGCACAGCTTCCACGGCATCCCTGTCCTCCATGGGCCGCGGTGACCGCGCTTTGCTTATCCTCTCGGTCCCTGCTTGGCTATCTTCAGGACGTGTGTCCAGGAGGCGGATGGCTGGTTCCCAGCACGTTCCTGTAGCTCATGGGGCTAGGACTCCGGCTCCCGCAGTGCCGCAGGAGACCTGTGTCCCATGGCCTCTCCAAACGTGGCTTTACCTGCGCTGTCGTCTGGGCCTAGATTACCCACTAGGTCTGTATTAGACAATGTTGGCGTCTTTACTGAGCACCGAGAGCCTCTCGCCAAATGCTGGGGTGATTGGGAATCGCCGTCTGTCAACCACCTGCCCATACCTTTGCCCGGTTTTTTTCTAAAGAGGGGACGATTCATTTCAAGCTGTTTTTCAGGAGTTTCTTTTTATTTACATAGAAATCTTTTGTTAGTTTTAGACTTTGCAAATATCTTCTATGACTTTTCTATTAACTTTATTTGGAGTGCCTTTTTATTCAACAGAAAAAAAATCCCTAGCTTCCCTATTTTATATAATCAAATTCATCCTTTTTTTTTTCCCCCTAATAGTTTGTGGTTTTAACTTTTGCTAAGTCACAAAGACATTCTCTAACATTTTCTTCCATGAACTTCATAGTTTTCCTTTTTAAACTTAGGGATTTCACCCATCTGGAGTCAACCTGTTCGTGTGGCACTAGGCAGGGACCCAGTTTTAGTTTTCTCTACAGGGCGAGCTAGTTTCCACACCACCATCTACTAAGCAACGCAGCCAATCCCCACTGATTCATGATGCCATCCCGAGCATGTACCGACTTTCTTTACAAACACGGACCTGCCTCTCGGCGCTGTGCTGGCTTCTGAATGTGAGACCCTGAGTCCACACTGCTTCCCTTTCCAAATGTTCAGCTGCCAATCGGCCACAGAAACCCTTGGTCTGACATCACAGAAAGAAGCATGACTGATGCCAGGGTGGATATGGTCCCCTCCACCGGAGCCTCCCTGCAGCTTCTCCTTTCCCATTCCCTGGACTCCTAGCACATAGCCTGGGCAACACGTTCAGATGTGCTCATTTCTTTGGCCCTCTTTTCTTCAGGCCTGGAGTATGGTCTTTGTCTCTCTCATTTTATAGTCCCCAAATCTAGAACAGGGCTTGACATTTAGAAGGCAATTAATAATCATTTGGGTATTTAATTTACAGATTCATTCATTCTTTGTCCAAGTGTACCCAGTAAAATGAAAGAAGTGAGTAAATACAGAACTGTATCTTACTCTTTGTGGATTAGATAAATGGTTAAAAATATGATAAAAGTTATGAAAAATCATATAGGAAAATACACCCATACACATCCACAAAATGTCCTATGTAATGTTAGTAAATTCACAGACCCTCGCTCACGCCAGTCAATTCATAGACTTCTAGTTAAGACTCCAGCATTAAAACAAAGCAATCCCCTAGCCATACCGCATGGAATGAATTTTCACTTCTTCCTCCCTTTTTATATGGGAGACAGAGATAGAGAACAATTATTAAAATATAGTTGTGATGATGATAACAGTAGTAATTGATAGCATTTACTGAATCCTTACTATTTGGCAAGTATTTTGTTAGGCTCTCTATATCTATGATCACACTTTAAAACAGTTTTCAGAGACTTCGACTTCCAGCCATGATCCAGCCACTGATACCAGATTCTGCCTCTGCCACAATCAACTCTAAAACCAGGTAAATGAGAGGTGCCCCTGAAGGAATGCATGAGCAGCTCGTTGGTCAGACAGTGAACAACGAACAGCCCTGGGCAGTGATCCTTGAGAAGGGGTGAGCCCCCTGTGCCCAGGCTCTCTCCCTAGGATCAGGCGTGTTCTAGGCCAGAGCACAGAGAAGGGGAGTCCAGGAGGAACACGGCTGTCGAGCCGAGCTGAGCTGAGGAGATACATGTGGGCGTCAGGGCTGCAGAAGCAGCTGGATTTTTCCAGGCAGGTAACCAGATAGGCTGGAGAAAGGGGGAGTCTAAGACATCCACAGAGGGTGCTGCCCAAGTCCTTGGCCACATGCTCAGTCACAAATGCACCTGCACAGGTGGGACTCCAACAGGCTTAGGAGCAAGCTGATGTTGCACAGCCCAGTGTGGGGCAGGGATTTCAAACAACGCACAGTGAGGGGCAGGGTCCTAGGTCCGGCTCATGGGCAGAAACTCAGCCCAACACACTCAGCAAAGCCCAAGCAAGGTAAGTGCCAAGAAGACCAGACTAGCTCTATCATAGTCAACCTGCTGAAAACCAAAGATAAAGGAAAAAAGCTGGAAAACCACCCAAGAAAGACAAAACATTACACACAGGAGAACAGCAATACAAATCATTGCTGACTTTTTATCAGAAACAACGGAGCCCAGAGGACAATGAAGCAACATCATTAAAGTAAGGAAAGGAAAAAATAAGCCAGCCTAGAATTCTATACCTAGCAAAAATATCCTTCAAAAAGAACATTAAAGATATTTCATACAAATACCAGCTGTGAGAATTCATCGCTAGCTGAACTTCAGCAGAAGAATCGTAAGAGAAGTTCCTTGAGCTAAAGGGAAATGATATCAAATAAAGACTCTGATCTACAGGAAGGAATGAAAAGAACTGGAAATAGTAAATGTACAAAATATGACATTATCTTTTTTCTCATTCCCTTATTTTCTTAAAAACAGAGAATGACTGACAGTTTCTTATAAAATCAAACTTGTATTTACCTTATGACCCAGCAGTTCTAACCCTAGATTTTTACCCAAAAGGCATGTGAATATATGTCCACAAAAAGTTTTGTATGATTATGTTTCTAACAACATTATCCAAAATACCCAAGAACTGGCATCACCTCCATGGTCTAGAATACACTCCAAGGCAGAAAGGCTGACCTCATGTATATCCTTTTCTCAAGGATCACTGTCCAGTGCCATCTATTGCTCATTGTCTGACCAACCAATTGCTCATACATTCATACAATGGTATATTATGCAACAATTTAAAAATGAGATACTGATTCACACAGCATCAAGGATGCATCTCAAAAACCTTATGTCGAGCAAAAGAAGCCAGACACAAAAGGCTACATGTTTGCTTCCATTTCCCAGGTCCATCAATCTCTTTAACCTTCCTTGAGAGATCTACATTCTTTTATGGGCAGAACCTTTTCACCTGGGATTCCCTCTGTCCCTCTGAGTAAAACATCCTTCTCCATCTCTTTCTGTTTTCTAGTTCTGATTCAGTCCCTGTCTGACTGTTGCTTTCACAATAAAACCTTCCTTGACTTACCCAATCTGAATCACTCCATCTCCTCTGTTGTAATCTATCACATTTTTTCATTTAAAACATGCATCACCATGAAAATTATCATATTTTTTCCCATGATTATCTGTTCAACATTTATCTTCCACTCTAAACCATAAGCATCTTGAGTACAGAAGTATTACTTAGTCCATGTGACAGTGTCGACAAGTAGTGGGTATTGAGTTAATGTTTGTTGAGGATGTATTTGGAGAAAGGAAAGATGGGAAGAAGTGAGGGGTGGAGAGAAAGAGTGAGGAAGGAAAAGAGGAAGATGTCTTCAATTTCTTGCAGAGATGATGGAAGGCGTCCTATAGAACATGTCATATGGCCCATTGCTTAACACAAGTGGATGTCAAATGGCCCGTGGTCTCAACCAGGGCCCAGTTCTCCAGACAGAAGCCCGTATCTCTAAGCCCAGAAACTCTATAAATGATCTACATTTATGGAATACTCGTGGAACCTCCAACTAGATGATCCAAAGAGGGTTTTCTCTTGGATGCTAGATTGGGGGAAATGAATGGGTTTTCATTTTGTTTTGTTGTGTTTTCCATGTTTGCTCCAGTGATCAAGATATAAAGAGAAGCTATGGCGGTGGGGGCTGCTTGGAGGAGAAGGTGGAGCACGACTGATAGTGCAGCTTCATGAGTCGTGGCAACCCATGCTTGCAATGCTCTTGCCTTCTCTGGGAGATCCCGGCATCTGGGTAGCTGAGCAGCACACCTCGCCTGTCCAGGTCCAGGGTGTCCCCAGGAATGACCGTGGCCACCCTGACTGTGATGGCAGGAGGTGGATGAGGAAACAGTGGAGAGTGAAGCCTCTAGAGTCCGATGGGCTGAGCCCAGGCCTGTCACTCACAGCCTGAGATGAGTTACTCAGTGACCAGAACCTCAGTTTCCACACCTGGGAAAGGGGAGGATGCAGTGAGCTGATGCACATGTAATTCTTGGCACATAGTTCCTGCCCAGCCAGTGTTGCTTCATTCTTCCTTCTCATCCTCCTGGTTATTCTGATGACAATGATTTTTTTTTTTTTACTAAACCCAGGCAGACCTAAGGTCAGAGCCTGGCCCTGCCACTCCTACTTAGGTCCCATAGGTAGGTACGTTTAACTTTCTGAGTCTCTGTCTCGCCCTAAGTAAAATGGGGATAACTAACTCACAGGTTGACAAAAGGAAGTAGAAGAAAATATCCTTCCCACACCACAGCTCCCACCTGTCCTGATTCCTTCCCATCCTGGTCCATCCTTCTCTGCCTTCCCTCTGTCACTACCACCCACGCTCCTGATGAAGGCCGACCTCTCCAACAAGCACTGACTCCTTTTAACCCACCCAAGGTCAATATTCAAGCAATGGCCCCGCCTGCTTCGATTTTCCTGCTCTCATGAATCATTCCATTACTTTTAAGAGTAAAACCCTCCTCTGACCTCCTACACTTCTCAGCTATCACTTTGTCCTTTTGCTTCCCTTTAAGTAACAATCCTAGAAAATGTTGGCTAGACATTTTGTCTCCATTCTGCTCCCTTTCCGCTCCAAACATCCCCACCACCCGGAGCAAATTCAGGGTTTTAAGGATCAAAACTTTTACAATCTAAGGGGAGTGTTTTTAAAGATAAAAGTACATAATTATAAACATGAAATCAGGTATAAAACTAAATATTTATTTAGAATGAGAAAGTAAATCATAGCAGCTTTCAAATTTTAAGGTACTTGTAATTAGTATAATTGTCACAAAATCCAGAAAAATAGCATTGAGTTTTATTATTGAATTGCCTCCCACACGTATAATGCTTTTATCTCTGCATTTTTCTTTGCATAATCTTTGATTTCCTCTCCCTGAAACATGGAGTTTTTAACACAATTTTCTTTGGAGAAAATAGAATGATAATCCAGGCTTTCCTCTATCGTGGCTGATCAAAATTTGATTTTTACTATTAAGAATTTAGAAAGGTTTCTTTTCATGTTGCAACTCACTATTGGTAATGTTATGTGAAGTTTTAGAATTATTGTCACATTTGGGGAAACGTTTATCACACTTCTGTCATATATGAGCTCTAAAATTTGGAAGAGTTTTCCAGACTGCCTTCTGGATGCATTCATTTCAAATAGTCCTTCTCTTCTACTACCCACACACCCTCCATACTACTGGATGTGTTGCTATTGCAGTACAACCTCTGATGCTACCTTTCTGCCCAGACCTGGTGAGTGGGCACAGCAGAAGGGGGTACGTCTACAAGCCCCACCTGGAGCAGCAGAAAGGGGATGCTCCTGGAAGCCTCCCTGGAGCAGTAGCAGTAACATAACTCCCATGAAAGTGTCTTGATCCTATAACTACATTCCACTAAACCCCAGCTAAATGTCTTCCCAAGTCAACCTCCCTCTAACTAGATCCCAAAAAGGCCCATGACTGTGCTCAGGCATTACCAAAAGGACCGGAAGCATGACAGACTATAGTAAGCTGGAGGATCTCAAGACTGATCAAGGAAAAGACAGAACCAGGAGAGACAGTAACATAACAGGCTTGGATGGGTGGTGGGCTTGGATGGGATTGTGTGAGAAGGAATGTCCCTCCTCACTTGGGACTTTCCAGAGACAGCAGCATGAGGCCATACCCGGAAGGGGAGCAGGGCGAGGGAACTCCCCAGGGAGAGGGCTTAGGAGAGGCAGCTTTTGTGTCTAGGTGATGCTCTCAGCAGCACAGCTCAGTGTCCATGGGTAGAGAGCTCCAAAACACAGCAGCAGTTTGAGTCTTCACAGCCCTAGTGTGTCTTAACCATGACTAGCAGATGCTGTGTACAGTTTCCTGGGGTTTGCAAAGAAGGCAGCCTCCAAACGTCTAGGAACAAGCTTATGTGGGTTGTATTAAAACAATTGGCTCCATAGGAATTTAAGTTTTGTGACAGCAGGCAGTGGGCTGCTGGTCCCAGCCTGCTGTGAAGAAGTGAACAGGGGCCACTGGACAGAATACGCTATACACTATACACTTTAGCACTTTATATAACAGAGAGGAAAGTCAAAATGGAAAGAAACTGAAGTCTTAAGTCATTGTGTTGAAATAAGTTACTCCTCCAAATTTTACAAAGACATGTGATCACACTGTTAGGGTCCCTCCCAGGGCTTTGGATGGAGCCTTGGACAGAGCGGATGCTGTTTTGGAGGCCAGGACTCTTACCTTTAGAATCTTGGAGAACCGTCTCCGCCTAACACTCCACAGAAGCACTGGGTCACCGGTGTGCCCCATGTTGCCAATCACAGTGGGTGGGTCCCAGCCAGCCCTCATCTCAGAACCTTCACAGTGGGTGGGTTCCTCTGGGGATGGCTCTTGCTTGTCTCATCCCCCGGGACACCATTGTCCTAGTCCTCCTTCATCACTAGCCCCTCTTTCTCAGGCTCTACTGCTGGCTTCTTGACTTCTACCAACCTCTGCACATGGGGGAAGTCAAGGCTCAGGACACAGGCCCTCTCCCCCATACTCAGTCCCCAGTGAAACTTGAGATGTCCCAAGATTGCATCTCCTACCTGCACCTGGTCCCTAGAAGCTCAGAGCCAGATAGTCATCACTTCTCTGATGACTCATTGGCATTGAGAACTTACCGTGTCCAGACTCTGACTCTTGACTGTCCCCCCAAACCTGGTACTCCTGCCACCTCCCCCAACTCAGGAAACAGAAATCCCCGCTTCGAGGTGCAAAGGGCAAGGACCTCGGTGTGCTCTTCCTCCTCTCTTTGCAGCCCACCAGCCAATCTGCCTACTCTTTAAAACCCACCCAGAATCCAACAATTCTCTCTCCCTCCCCGCTGCAGCCACGGTCCATCTCTCCACAATGTACTGTCATGGACAGATCTCCTGCCTCCCAGCTGGCACCCTGTGATCTGGTCCCCATTCCACAATAGGCAGAGGGATCCTGTTAGCTAAATGTCCCCCCAGGCTCCTCAGCTCCCTCACAGGAAATGCCAAGGTCCCCCCAAAGTCCCCGAGGCCCTACAATGCCTGGAACCCCACCCCCCTCTCTAATCCACAGCCAACATACCCCCTTGCCTCCTTCATTCCAGACCTGTGGAAAATGTCTCCCACTAGAACGGTAGTTCCTTGGGGGCAGGGGCAAGTCTTCCTCGGTAACATGTCAGCATCACCCCTGCCTGGTACCTGGGAGACAGCCCGTAGGTCTCTGTTAAACGTAGGGCTGGGAAGGCGTTGGTGCAGGCCCAGCCACGGCGGTCACTGCCGTAGCCGCTTCCCACCACTACTTTTACTGTTCCCATCATCCTGGGTGAGAAGGAAGTTTGCGAAGACAAAGGAGAGGGCACCATTGTCTGAAGGGGCCGCGTCTCTCCTCGCCTATCCCCCGTACACCACGGACACGACACGACATCCATAACCACTGTGCTTTTCCCACAGAGCAGATGCAGGGGGGCGATTCTAAAGGGAAATCTTTAACTAAAGCCTCCACGGGCGCGAAGCTGCAGGCCTTAGCAGGCCACTGGCTGAATAATACGTTGGTCCCTAGGCAAATAGTCCAACTCAATGTCCTGCGGCAGGGTGCCCTTGGGTTCCCAATCTCATCTTATCTCCAAAGAAGGGACGTTACGATTAGCAATTCAGAAACCCTTTTGCATCTCAGTAACCATGCATAAAAATTAATTCAAGCAAAACCTAATTTAGAATAATAATAACACGCTTTCCTAATGTTTCCCACATTAATCATGGTTAAGACAGTTACTATAGCAGCACTGTTGGAATTTATTGAAAATAACGTAATTCACTATAGCGCAAGTTCTCTTCTGAGAATGCTACTATTTGCTTAAGCAGGAGAGAAAGAAATGAGGAAGAAGCCTGTTTCATTTGAACCAATTTAAGGTTCAATAGCAGACGCAGACAAAAGTCATAAAGTGTGCGGTGTACTCTGACGGGAGGTGGTAGTGACCTTTGTTTTTATGATTAGATTACTTTTAAATTTGTACTCTCAATTTCATCTTTTTGCTCATACACAGGGAAAAAAACATATGGGGTGGGAGACCAAGTGGCAGGGGCAGGCGGGTGGGGGGAAAGCCATGCGTGTGACTGATCCCATGCATGTAGCTGAGCCCAAGAGTGTGGCTGAACCCATGCGTGTAGCTGAGCCTGGGTGTGTGGCTGAGCCTGTGTCTTTTGCTGAGCCCGTGTGTGTGGCTGAGCCCGTGTGTGTGGCTGAGCCCGTGTGTGTGGCTGAGCCCATGCGTGTGGCTGAGCCCGTGTGTGTGGCTGAGCCTGTGTGTTTTGCTGAGCCCATGTGTGTGGCTGAGCCCGTGTGTGTGGCTGAGCCTGTGGGTTTTGCTGAGCCTATGCATGTAGCTGAGCCCATGCGTGTGGCTGAGCCCATGCGTGTATCTGAGCCCATGTGCGTGGCTGAGCCCGTGCGTGTGGCTGAGCCCGTGCGTGTGGCTGAGCCTGTGCATGTGCTGAGCCCATGTTTGTGGCTGAGCCTGTGCATGTAGCTGAGCCTGTGTGCGTGGCTGAGCCCTTCCCTCTCCGGGGTCAGGAGGACTCATCCTCACTTCTGTCCCCGAGGTTTCCCAAAGAAGAGCCAAACTCAGCCTTAAAGGACACAATGTGGCAGAAGTCATTGAAAATGACATCAGAAGTTGGGGAAAGTCTAGAGCCCCGTAGATGGCCTGCAATCCCCCAAGTTCCCTCTTCCATTCAGTTCACAGCTCTTGGATTAGGAAAGCACGGTCAGGACACCTGGGCTCCCTCCCTCCGGTTTGCAGGAGCTGTGCAGGCACCCCCTGCTTCGGAGTTTCCTGCAGGGTGGTCCTAGCGGCCGGTGTTGTGGGGGCCGCTTGGTGGAACATGGGGAGCCGGCCGCGCGGTCAAAACCTGACACACAGGGCAGCTGCCTGGGCTCCTGCAGCCCTGCCACGAGCTCTCACTTGGCACCACTGACCCCTCCTCCAGGCGACTGTGGCGGGAACTAGACTGTGAATTGTGGGGTGTACAGCAGCATCCTGCCTCCACCCCCCACATGCAGTACCCCCCTTCCCTGGTGGGGACAGTCAAAATGTCTCCAGATACTGCCAAGTGGCCCCCAGGGAGACAAAGTCACTCCCGTTTGAGAACCCCTGGACTGTGAAAAGAGACACTCAGCAGAGCTCCTCCGAAGGTGCTCGTGGAAATGAAACTTCGCCAGCACCCTGAGCCCAGGGGCAGAGGCCACCTGGCGGCGCAGGCCCTGACCGAGAGGAAGTCCTCGGTGAAGGTTACCTGCTGCAATTCCTACGGCTCTTCAAAGGACTCGATTTCTCCCCCAAAACTTCCTTTAAGCACCAGGCCGTCCTGGCTAATGGAGATTCGTCTCCGGGCACTCACCACCGTTTCACAACAATTAAGTGCCCTTCAATCCAGGTGAGCTGAAGAGCTATTTTTCAAGTCAAACTTTCTCAACCTAAGCAAGGAAATTAGGTTTTCTCCTTTCTCTGAAGTGCATCAGAGTAAGCACATGCCAGAAGGACTCTTTCTGTAAGACATTTTCACTTTTGCTTTCATACTTATTGGGTAAATGGTCCTTTCCACCTTCTTACTTTTTTTTTTTTTTGCTTTTCTCAAGTCCTAGAACAATTTCAAAGACAGAATTTGCATTTTCCAGTTCACTGAAGACAGATTTATTTAACCTAGCAAGTAGTACACATTTCAAATGATGATTGGTCGCATGTAAAAAACAAATTTGATTTTCTCTTGGGTTCTATGACTGAAAATGCTCTGCTACACTTAATCTAAATGGGAATCAGAAATGTTTCCCATATCAGCTATGTAAAAATCCATTATAGGAGTGATTTTTGTAATTAAATGTTTGCTTTTGAGATAACTGCAGAGTCACACACAGTTATAAGAACTAAAAGGAGAGAAGCCTGTCCCCTCTACCCAGTGCCCCCAGGGGTGCCGTCTTGAGGAACTGCAGGGCAATCTCACAGCCACGACACCGGTTCCCATGCGTGCGGAGGGTCTCCGCCATGCCCCTCGTGGTGCCCTTTGAGGGCCGTGCCCACGTCCCTCCAGCCACAGGCGCTCCCCTGGCCCCTGCCAACCACTAATCTGCTCTCCATTTCCATCACTTGGTCTTTTCAAGAACGTTCTATAAATGGAATCACACAGCATGTAGCCCCTTGGACTGGCTTTTTCTACTCAGCATAATTCTCTGGAAGTCATGCATTAAGTGCATCAGTAGTGCATCTTTCTACGGTGGAGTGATATTCCGGGGTGTGATGGACCACGGTTTTCGTGTCTGTTGTTGTTTTAACCATTCACCTGTTAAAGGACTCATGGGTTGTTTCTCATTTTGTCCTCTTAAGAGAGAAGCCTCTGTGAACATTCACATACATTAATATGTACATACACAGACAGATTTTGTGTGAACACATTTTCATTTCTCTGATATAAATTCCCAAGAGTTCAATTGGTAGCTCTTGTGGTAATGGCTTTTTTATTTTTGATCAGAAAATACTAAACTACACAGATAATCATTTCAACCACAAACAGTGGAAGTTTTATTTCTTTGTTTCTTATCCTTCTGCCCTTTATTTCCCTTTCTTGTCTTATTGAACAAACTGGAAATTTCCCCTCTATGTTGAAAAGAGTTGTGAGAGTAGACAAGCTTGACTTGATCCCAGTCTGAGGGATAAAGCTTTGAGTCTTTCACCATCAATACTGATGTAGCTGTAGGATGCTTGTGATGCTTTTCATCAAGTGCAGGGACTTCCCTTCTATTCCTATTTTTTTGAGGTGTTTTTTAAAATCATGAATGGGTGTTAAATTTTGTCAAATGCTTGATGATCATTTTATTATTATATAAAGTCCCTTTCTCTGTCGGTAGTTTTATTTGCTTTGAAGTCTACTTCCTCTGATATTTATCAAGCCACTCTTCTTTTCCTTTGATTACTATTTTAATGATATAGATTTTTCCATCCCTTTCTTGTCGCCTTGCCTATATCATTATATTTGAAGTGAGTCTCTAATAGAGAGTATATAATTGGGTCACGTGTTTTAATCCACTCTGACAATCTCTGTCTTTTGGTGCATTTGGACCATTCAGCTGAGTTAGTGCTCTCTTAGGACTTAACTCTGCCATTTTATTTTTGTTTCTTCTTTGTTCTGTTTTCTCTTTCTCTGTTTTCTTTTCCATGCCTTCCTTGGGCATCCTGTTAGGAGTCTCTGGATCCTATTAAAACCCTCTGCACTTTCTGGCTGCTCCCCCGGGAACTTTGTTGACCCTGGGTGGGGGGGGGGGTAGTGTTACTGCTGCTGATGGCAAACGTCCTGGCAGTCCTCTGGCTTCTTTGGTTCCACCCCAGCACTGTGGGATGGGGGCACCCGGCTACTGCTGGGTGGGTGTGGTAGTCCATCTCCCCACATGGTCTCCACTAATTCCACGGTGGTGGGGTGTTACCGCCTGCCTGGTCGGATAAATGTTCTGATAAGACCCTGGTGGGGGCTTTGGGCTGCCTCATTGTAGCCCGCTGAGGGCGAGAGTCTGGACCTCCACTCAGCCTTCTCTGGTTGGGAGACAGGGAATGTTCTTTGTGGGGTGTTTGGCTGCCATAGAGCGGCTGTTTTCGGAAAGTTTTCTGTCTTGCTAGGCTGCCTCTTTCCTGGTCCCTTAATTAGACAGAGCAGACCTCGCGGGGACTTTTTTCTGGTCTGCGCCTCTTAGTGTTTCTGCGTTGCCTGCTTCTTCAGCAGCATCATGGGAAATATGAGGCCACCACCGTGTTGTTCTTTGGGCCCTAGGTCCCTGATCTGCCCCTTCTCCCCACCTTCAGACTCTCCATGTGTTTGTGTGTGTACATGCACATGTGTGTGTGTGTGAGATGCCCCAAGTTTTTATTTGAACTTAGAAGAAGGAACAGGGAAAAGCATGCCTGCTCCACGTGCCAGGGAGCAGAAGACTAAGTGTTAACACATTCAGCAAGGTTGTGCAGCCTGGCACACTCAACCCAAACACCAGCTTACGAGATACCACGAGCTTAGAAGACATTTAACTGCTCTGGTCCTCAATCTGCACATCTGTAAAAGGGGATGCTCATAGCGCCGCCCCCTTAGAATTGCCTGAATTTTTCACAGGAGCAGCATACTCTGTACCCAGGACGCAGCCCCTCGTGTTGAACCATGGCCATCGTGACAAGGGTCTTATAAAATACAGGAAGGAGCTTCTCTTTGTTGAGTAACTTGTTCTTTTGCAGAGTCTTGCTAGGCAGGAAACTAATAAATACTTAGGGCCCGAGAGCTCCCTCCCAGCGGGCAGAACCATTCTTTTGTCAGTTGGTATCCACACAGTCTGGTTAGGGGACTGAAACCTCGTTACTCAAACTGTGAGCTGAGGACAGCAGTGTCCCGGTGCTGGTTTGCTGGGAAGACGTGCAGAAACTCAGGGGAGCCCATCCCAGAACTGCTGACTCAGAAGCCGTGCTTTAACAAGATCCCCAGGGAATCCACATGCACGATGCCCTTGGAAAAGTGCTACTCTGGAGCTTCCAGCGGCATCAGGGAATGAGGCAGGGCTTGGGCTTCCGGGGCTTCGTGTCGGCCATGGTGGGCCAGCAGAGGATCCTCAGCGAGCACGCGCGCCATCTTGCTGTCTCCTGGGCAGGCGCAATAGCCAAGGGAGAAGAGGCAGGGGGAGAGCGAGGGGAGCTGTGCATCCAGTCTGAGATGCTTCTGCGAGTCAGAAAAACGAGGGCAAAAGCAAGTGCCATCACGTGCAGGGGCTGTGCCCCTCTCTGAAGCCATCCCGCCGTCCGATCGCTCTCCCGCTGGAATCCTCACTCGTGGACTCAAGGGCACATTTGCATTCCCTCTTTACGATGCAAACCTTGGGCTTGCCTGGTAATCAGTGCAGACCCATGTTCCTCAGCGAAAGCTCCTGAGTGCTCCTTAGACTCAGCCCCACTTGCTCGTGGCTTTGATATGAATGTGGAATCAGTTTGTACAAAGACGCGGCTGTTGTGCTGGGGAAAGAGGAGCAAACCCCTGGATAACAGCCAGAGGGTCACACGCCCAGAGCCCCAAGACCGAGCAGGGCCTGCCCGTTGGGTCTGGCTAGCCTTGCAAGGAGCGGCGGGAGCACGATCAAGGAAGCATCTTAAATAGGTAAGACAAGACGATGTCCTCGGCCGCTGCCCCAGGTAGCAGCGGCTTGTCCGGAAAGCCAAGCAGACAGACGTGGCTGCTTTCGGAAGGGAGGCACTCGTGGTCTCGTGATAGAGAGAAAATGGTGGGGCCCACCCAGTGGCAGCGGCCGTTTCCTTCTCTCCTCTGTGTGAGGACAGGTCTGAGGCAAACCTCATCGTTCCCGGCCGTCCCCGCATTCGTGGGCCAGCCCCGATAAAGCAACCTTCGGAGCTGGTGACGGTGGCGGTGGCAGAGGGGAGAAGGTCTGCGGTGACCTGACGCTTGATTGTCAGCTAAAACCACCTGTGCAAAGAGTGATCTGGGGCGACTGCTGGGTTTCCTTTCTCACAAGGAACTTACAGACCCTGGCTGTAAACCATGAAAATGGCAATGCTTGGATCCAGGAGCCCTGCCCCTACTCCCAGTTACGCCCCCAGGATTTGCCTCTGACAACTTGTACAGCCAACATCCTAATGCCCCAGGAAGTGCCAGCGCCCTTCGTCGAGCCGGAATCCGGAAACGCGCTCCTGGTTTTACTGCACTTCTCAGAACCGGGCAGGGAGCTGACCCAGGGACAGGGACGTGGCGTGCAAACTCAAGGGGCAAGTGGTGCCACGTGTGGCTGGAACCATTTTGAAGTCTGAGCTGAACGTCAGATTATTAATTAATTATTTGTCACACGGAAAAGTTAATATCCAGTGAAATAAAGCAGCAAGGAATATGGCTAAGAAAGGGGATTCCCTGTGTGGTGTGTGGCCTGGCCTTCTTTGCTGTGTCCTTTCAAAGGCTCTAAGTTCAAAAAGAAACAAAGAACACAGCAAAAATGAAATTTGAAGTGGGGAGAAACCCTGGGAGGAAAATGGAGAAACACACCCCAAAGATATCCCTTTGCTTGGTTAATGATTTTATTTTATTTTCTGGTTGTCTTCATTTTCTAATACAGATGTATTTCTAGATTAATGACTAAACATGAGAAATGCTACATGGGAACGTCCTTTAGTGTTTTCCTCTTAAAGAAGAAATCAGCTCCTCTTTTAAAATGGACTTATTCTCGAATGGGTATGCTTTTGTCTTTTATTTTTTATTTTTATGATTATTTTCCATTTATTGGTTCCTGAGGAGAAACAGCTGTTTGTAATCAGTTTCTGTTTCCAGCCCCCATCCATGCACACAGTGGATTCTGTGTCCAGCAGCCATTCTTTTATGATGTCCCCAACACGGGCTATTTTATATAAATATATAGATATATGTATATTTGCAAATTAGAGAGCAATTTATTCAGAAGCTCGGCTAATGGCCTTCCTCCTCCACGTGGCTGGGTGGTCCATCCATGTTCTCCCTCTCTGCCATTCTTATTGTTGTGTCATTAGGGCATTAAAGAGATATTACTTTTGGATTTGAACACTATTGCGGTAATTATTTTCTACGGCAAAAAAAATTTTTTTTGGATATTTGGGCATAAGAGAAGAAAACCAATAAAAGTAGCCCCAGCCCCAAAGAAAAGCCAACAGTGGTTCACCTGCGTCTCAGTAGGTCATAGGCAGCCGTTTCTGCTACCCCAACCGGCCTTCACAGGGGTGGAAGAGGTGGGATCACACTCACGGGCTGCTGAGACTGCTAATCCCGAATGTCTCCTGACCCTTTCCGGGCAGTGCAGGGAAGGGGCCAGGGGCTTTGATTCCAAGTCCAGGTTGCCCTCTGAGCCCCCCCTCCAGGTCACCACATCCAAGCTTGAGGCTGAAGATTCCTCGGATGCTCCCCTGTGCTGGGAATACAGCCCCCCGCCCCCCACATCCCAGCCTTATTTGAGTTGTGACGGAAGGAAGTAAGCAAAATGCCCCTCAAGTTTGCTGCACTGGCTGGAACATGGTCTTTGGGCTCAGACAGATGCAGGTGCAAGTCGTGGCTCCAGGAAGGATAGATGTGCGTGGACAGGGGCACGTCCCCTTTGAAGTCCATCTTCCTGTCTGTTAAAAGATGCAGCATTGATGTTAATCTGCCTGGCGTGCTGCCCCCTCATCTGATGAAACACATGCTTCTCGTCAGGAAACCATCATCCCGAAGGCACGTGGTCCCGGAAGCCTACCTCTCGGGGGGTTCTGCCCAAGCGCCCCCGGGCTCAAGAGCCCAGGAGGGCCTGATGGACGATTCACCCCATACACGCCCAGGCTTCAGCCTGACCTTCCATAGGATGCAGCCACATCACCACCTTTCCTAACCTTTTTTTTTTTTTTTAGAGATTTGTTTTATTCATTTATTCCCCTCCCCGCCACTGCCCCATTGTTTTTGTGCTTGCTGTCTGCTGTCTGTGTGTTCTTCGGTGTCTGCTTGTCTTCTCTTTAGGTGGCACCGGGAACCAATCCTGGGACCTTCTGGAGTAGGAGAGAAGCTCAATCTCTTGCACCACCTCAGCTCCCTGGGCTGCCGCGTCTCTCATCGTCTCTCCTCTGTGTCCTGTTTTGTTGGTCATCTCTCTGCGCCAGCTCTCCACGTGGGCCACCTCTCCGCTCCGGTCAGCTTGCTTTTCACCAGGAAGCCTTGGGAATCAAACCCTGAACCTCCTACATGGAAGATGGAAGCCCAATCCCTTGAGCCACATCCGTTTCCCGTTCCTAACCTTTTAAAGTCTTTAACTGGTATGTCCCAGGTCTGATCCTCCTCACTATTAGTTTCTTTCTAAGGTTTTACTTTTCTCCTTTGCCTGTGTCATCACTTCCTTTTGTATATTTTGTAATCTTTTGTTGAAACTTGTGTCATCACTTCCTTTGTATATTTTGTAATCTTTTGTTGAAACTTGGACATGTTGATATTTTAATGTGTTGTCACTGGAATTTAGGCATCTGTTGCTTAAGTCTGTATCCTCCAGCTAGTGTTATGACAGAGCTTTCCTTGAATGCCAGGAGCTAACAGAACAAACAAACAAAAAAACAGAAAAAAGGAAAGGAAAGAAACTGCCTTTCCAGTCTTTGCAGACTGCCCTGTGGGAGTGCTCTCCTTCAGGGCTTATCCATACGATGAGTTTAGCGAGTAGCTCCAGGCCAAAGCACAGGGTCTTCTCTGGTCTTCTCTTTTCAGGCATCTTGTCTTGAGCTTATGACCCTAGGAATCCCACCCACACACACACACACACACGAATGCAAGTATCCCCTCTTCCCTAGGAAACTTTCCTCATGATCCTGGGCACTGTGCTGTGTGTCCCACAGCCACAGGAGTCCAGGCAGCCACTTGATTTTGCTCCCCGCAGCATCCTGTAGGAAAGCCCAGTGAGCTGCATTCTACACACAGGGCAGGGTTTGGCATGGCAGGTCCCTCAGGCCACCACCAGACAAGATTGGACCAGATGGACCTGTTCCCAGCATGTGCACGTGGGCCACTGCTCCCTCTGGAACTGGGACTAGGGGTCTGCAATGGGAGCACCTGGGCTGGCTCAACACTGAGCCGACAGGGGGTGCAGCCAGGGGGCCCTGAGAGCCACCACTTTTAAGTTGCCTTTTTTCTTGATTCAGTGCTTGCCATGTTACTGCAATACTTTAACTGATTTCTGGAGCTTTGGGAAAGGTGTTTTTCTTTTTCTTTTTTTAGTTCACTGTTAGTTTTGGGAGGGGTGTTTCTGCCAGTTCCTGCTGATTGCTCAAAGCTTCCATGGGAGCTGTGAAGCATCTCCCTCTGCCACCTTGATCTGGACAGGGCCCTTCCCTAACATTTTCCATGTGGAATCTCAGAAAGAGAAGACTTCTCGCTTTCTCTGGAATCAGAACAGACAGAGCAAGGTAAGCCCAGAGTTATCTATAGAATGAAGTCAACAAATGCAGGTAAGCTGAGTCAGAGGCGATGGCAAGGGGCCCTGGAGACCCCCCCAGTTACCTGAATCAGTGCCACTTCTTCCCCTCCATCTCTTGCCTCTCTGGTACATGAGCCTCCACGGTGTCCCCAGCCTCGTGAGATACCCTGTGGCTTCGGCTAATTGACAAGCTAATTGAGGCTCTCCCTTGCTCTTACTGATGGAAAACTGTCCATCTCATGACACCCATATTTTTGCATGTTTTTATTCACATTGTGTAGCTGTCTACATCCATACGTTATATAGAGCATGTTTTAATTTGTATATAAATGATATCTCACGATACGTACCCTTCTGCTTCTTGCTTTCATTGTCGATCCTGACGCTATTGATGCTGACCTGTGTGGCTAGATGTACTTTAGGTGTGTCCATCTTAATGGTCCCTTGGCATTTCATTGTGTGAGCACACTAACACATTACTATTTATTCGTCCACTTTCCAGTCGATAAACATTTTTCCAATATTTTGCTCTTAAAAAGAATGCACAGGGAAGCAGATGTGGCTCAAGCAGCTGGGCACCCACTTACCACATGGGAGGTCCCGGGTTCGGTGCCTCCTTAAAAAGACGAGCAAGATTGTGGGCTGATGTGACAAGCTGGTGTGGCAAGCTGACACGACAAGATGACACAATGAGGAGACACAACGAGAGACACAACACGCAGGGAGCAGAGGTGGCTCAAGCAACTGAGTGCCCCCTTCCCACATGGGAGGTCCCAGTGCCTCTTTAAAAAAATAAGACGAGCAGACACAGAAAGCACAAAACGAGCAGACACAGAAATAACAAGGGTGGGGGGAAATAAATAAATACATCTTTTTTTTTTTTTTAATGCACAATAAAGACTCAGTAATTGTCTCTTTTGCAAACACAGCCAGTTTCTTTGGGGTGGAGAATTTGGAAGTGGACTTGCTGAATTTCGGGTGTGTATGCTTTCACTGTCACTGGATATGGCCAGCTAGCTCTTGGAAGTGGGTGCAAATTTAGACTCCAACACAATGCAGGAAAGAGATTTCCTTGCTCTTCAACTTTACCAGTACTTGGTGTAACCGTTGGGGAATTTGATGTAATTATGAATTCCAAAAATATAATTGGATCATGCTTGTAAACTGATCTGTTAATCTGGGCATGATTAGGTTAGGATTAGGGCATTGAGCCCCGCCCCTTGGTGAGTGGGGAATCGAATATAAAAGGCATGGCAAAGGACAGGTGAAGCAGTCTTTTGAGAAGCAGTTTTGATGTTGGAAAGAAGGCCCCAGGAGAAGAGAAGCAAGCCGTTCGCCTGGTCGTCTACAGCTGACCTTGTGGAGGAAACAGGAGCTAAGCCCGGAGAGAAACGCAGCCCCGGGAAGAGAGGAACCCCAGAAGCCTGAACCCTGGCAAATGTTGGCAGCTCCAACACGTGGCAATGAACTGTGGTGAGAGAAGAAACTTAATGTTTTATGGCCTGGTATCTGTGGATGTCTACCCCAAATAAATACCCTTTATAAAGACCAACCCATTTTTGGTATTTCACATTAGCACCCCTTTGGCTGACTAATACACTTGGTATCATCAGACTCAATAACTTTTCTTAATCTGATCGACAGGAAATGTAATGTATTCATTATTTTAATTTACTTTTGGCTGTGAGTTTGAGCATCTTTTTACATCTTTATTGGGCCATTAGCATTTCTTCTTTTTTTCCTTTCATCATTTTTTTTCTTTTAGGCTATTAATCACTTTTTTCAGTAATGTGCATTGAAACTAGTTTCTTTTAGTTTTGGCTTGCGCTCATTTACTTATGGTTTCTTTCTTTTTTTTTTTTTTTTTTTTTTTTTGTACAGAAGTTTTATGCTTAGATTTGCCAATATTTTATTCCATAGAATGTGATATTTGCATCTTATTTAAGAAATTTTTCCCTGTCCAAAAAGTAAAAAGAAAGATACTTCCCCATATTTTCCTTTAAATATTTAAAGTTTCTTCCTCATGTTACTTAGGTCTTTAATCCAACTGGAACTTATTTTTTGCATAGGATGTAAGGAGGCTCTGCATTTATAGATGTTTGCTTGTAAGTGCAGCCAGTTATCCCAGCACCATTTGCTGAATAGTCAATCCTTTCTTCTGACTTGTAATTCCACCTCTGTCATATTTCACATTTCCATAAACATGAGGATAGATTTCCTGACTGTGTCTGGGTGTTGATTTATATTCCTAGTCCTGCTTGGGGATGGTGGTAGGAATTTTGCTCATGGGAATGAGCTCGGCGATGAGGCCAGACTGAAGGGACAGGAAAGAAAGCACGTAATTGTGGCAGCAACATTCTTGCGTTGGAAATGGAGAGAGCAGCCCGAGCAGGACTTCACCTGGACAGAAGCACAGACAACCTACACCTGGTGACAGGAAGAAAGACAATACACGGGAGCAGCGAGAAACAGGGTGGTGGCCTTACGGTCGGAAGGTGAAGAGTTCTCTACTTGGTTTGAATTTTTCCTTGAAAAGAAAGCAAGGTCATCAACAATACGGAAAGGGAAGGTATTGGACATTGGGAGAGAGAAAACAAATCAGGAGGAAAGTGCTAGGATTTCGATATTTACATTTTGTGTGTAAGTGTGAGTGTGGGGTGTGTCCATAGATTGATTATGCAGAGCCTACATTTCTTGTGAGATTTGTGAGACTTACATTTTTCTGAGCCTTGTTTGTGAGATTTGTAAGAATCCCAGAGCTGAAGGAAATCCTGAGCTTCTACAATACATGTCTGATATCCAAATCACCTGATCAACTTCCAACTCCTCATTTAACCAAATCCAAAACCGGCTTTTTGTTCAATCCCTATTCGTGGGTCTAAAAGTCTCTTGACAATTAGCAGTCACTACTTAAAGACTTTGTTTTTCTTTCTTGTGTGAAGTAAATGGGAATAACAGATAGTGATCATTTTCCAGCATCCTTATCCACCAAGATATGGCTGCCTTTTCCCAGAAAGATGAAAAGATAACGAATAGCTGCCAAAACACTGCCAGCCTCTTTAGAGCTTATAACGGGTCCTTTTTCTATGTGCCCCTTACGAGAACAAGAAAACCAGAGCAAACCTGCTCCTACGTGTCCAGAAGGAGACAAGAAATTGTGACAGGATCACCATTGGTCCCTATTTTTGTGGTTCTAGGGTGACAACTGTGGTCACAGCCCCTTCTCCCTTTGAGGCTCTCGCCAGGTCACCCCTTCAGTGCCCTTTGGGCTGCTGACAAAGCCTCTGTGTCTGCTCCAAGTGGAAGAGTCACGCTGATTCGGGATCCCACTTTGGCAGATGGCCAAGAAACCGTGGCAGCGGTTTAGCATGGTTTTGGATAAGAAATTAAGTTTCAAAAAATTCTCTAACTAGTCTTGGGCTCTGAAACCTGCCCCTCATTTCCGTGAAATGAATCAGCAAGAATCACATCCTTGATTGTGGCCTGCTTTAGCATACCGGGATAATTCCAAGAGAACCTGCATATTTCAGCTTAGGAACAGTGCTCATGCCAGCCTGGATGGGCTGAGCTCTAGGCTTTCTGCAGATTAAACCAAGGAGTATTCCTCTTTTCCTGAGCCTGAAGCAAAGAATCATAGACAGCTCCCCTGTGCTCTTTGCATTGGTCTCCTCTGCAGCACCGCCTCGGTGGTAACAGTTGCCACTAATGTAACAAGAGTCCTTGGTACACAGTAAGTGGGACAAGCTGGGATCAGGTGCTGCGTGATTTAAGATTATAGCAGACGCTCTATTAAAGGGGACACATTTGGTATCACACTTTTATTTACATGCAAAAGAAATATTTTGTTGCTCTTTAGTCTTCAAAATAACTGCCTTTCAAATGTTTGCTGAAAAGAATGATCTGGGTTTTATTTTGAGCATGATAAACCACGATTTTAAGTCTTATCTACCAAATAGCCGCTTTATATTGACAGACTATAATCAGCCTTCAAAATAAATAAGGGCATACCTGGAACAAAAAAGCAAGACAGAAAGCCTTAATTTCCCACCGTTAGTGGGGGAAAATCAATCTGATATGAATAGGCAAAACAGCAGGGCCATTCAAGTCTATATTTTTAGCCCAGAGTAATCTAGAAACATTTCCAGGCGAGATAGCCACTCTTTTCCTCCATTTTTCACCTCCATTTGTGGGTCCTTTTTCCATTAGTGGTGAAGAAAAATAAATATATAACTATGATTCTGCCATCTGTCCAAAAAGACCTGAAATCTTCAAGAATCCATTAATCAAGCCCACCATCAGGGAAATGTGACAGGGAAAAGCAATGGAATGGAATCCATGCGAGCAAATGGAAGGTTCGAGAGCAGGCGCTGGGAAGGCTGATTAATGCGTAAGATAGAAAGTGGTGTTCACTCAATGGGGAAGAATTCTTAAGAATTTGAACCCAAACAGATAGGACTGAGAAGGGAACTCTGGGCTGCTAAGCACCAGTTTTCCTTTCCTTGGGAGCATTCCTATTAAGACAGTATTCCTTTCCAGAACCTTCTAACTCAAGTGGGAGTGAGGGATTGCAATCTCTTTGCAGCCGGTAATCACTCAAAAGGATTAACATGGAAGGAGGCGGCCCGGGACTCAGGGGTGGTGCTCGCTCCCTCTCTCCCACTGGCTGCTGGGAATGCAGGTGCCATACGTAACCTCCGTCAGCCTGGTCTCCTCCTTGGAAAAGTCAGGATCATAGTCCTACTTCCTGGCCAGGTGCAGCAGGTTTGGATTCAGAAATGAAGTCAATCATGCAGCCCCATCCTCAGAGCATAGTAGGTGCTCAGAAAGCACTCGTCCTCAGGACAGCTGCCCTCTCCTGCTTTGCTGTCTGTCGGAGCCCGTGGACACACGCCTTCCGGCTCAGAGACAGACCTCAAGCCTCGATAAACCGTTTCCCGGGCTGCTGAAGTCACCAGCACAGGGCCTTCCATGCATTTATTTTTTAACACACAGAAGTTTCGTTTTCAACAAGGAAAAGTCACTGGCATCTAAACAGTTTATGTACAGCCTATAATGGAATGAAGGATACGACCAAGAGGGAGATGGACTTGGTGCCGCGCTGCCCTGCAAGGTAACGAGAATCATTAAAAATGCATTTGGCCCTGATAGGTTGAATTCATTTTAACTGGCATAAATAGGACAGATGAGTTATTCAAATGTCTGGAGAGCACCATATAATGAAATATTGATCATCTTCTCAGGGCTCCAGCAGGAGGGGCCAATAATTTGTTTTCTCTCGGCATTCGTATTTGGTGGCTCTGATAATGAATTATATATTGCAAGTTCATATCCTGCACCCAGTTTTATTTACCTATCTGGTCCAAAATCTCATTTATCAAAGTTTAGAGGGGGAGAAGATATAGCCTTAAACTCATGATTGTTAAAGAATTCTGAATCGACAACATGTCCATTCTTCTCGTTTTGAGTCCATTTTTAAAAGGCTTCTAAGATTACTCTATTGTAAAAAATGTTGTTAATGATACTTTTTAATTTAATAGTGAGCTATATGGGAACTGGCTACTTTCACCACTGGCCTTTAACAAAAATTGTTGCTGCTCTAGCCTCATCCCAGCTAGAGCTGTCTGAGGGGAAAACAATTCAGTAGCCCCTTGGAGGAGGCATTGCTGGTGCAGATTTCATTTCATGAAGTTCCTTTGGAAACAAAAATTCGGCGGGGTTTTCCATTACTTCAAACCAGAAACTCATCCACAAATGATAGCTCTTCCAGATCTCCAAACTATAAGATGGGAACCTGTCGATATGGATGGATTTTGTTATTTTTCTCTCCAGAGAACTTCTAAGCTCTTTCTCTGACACTGTGGATTTCCAATTCATGTAAAGGTGAGTTCTCAAGTAAAAGGATTGAAATCCTACCCGAGGCTCTGTGATCAGCCCCTCTGCATGCACCTCTGCACAGGCTCACTTCTCCTAAGTCTCTGGGCAATCCCCGAGCATCAGGCGGACTTCACTCTTGGGTCCTGCTTCACCAGCCGAGCGTACACTGTGTGTGGAGATGTGGGACTTGACTTCTGCACCACTTAGCAGAAGCACTGGGTAATTTATTCTGATCGTGCAGGTATAACTTAGAGGTCCTGGATAAATATTGCAAGGAGGATGCAGTGCCCACCTTTGATGTCAGTTCTCCTAGCAATGTTTTGGGAAAAGAAAAACACCAGTGTCATTAGATGATTCTGCCAACCTAAGAGATGTTTCCTCTCACCGTGCATGCCCACCCCCACCCCATGACTTATCAAGTACTGAGAACTTCAGGCTTTTTTTCCCTGATAAGAACCTTTGGAGCACGTCTGCCTTCTGCATCCTGCTGCCCCTGCCAAACCACACCGTGGGCTTCCTCATCTCAAACTTCCTCCTCTCCCACGTGAACCTCGGCTCTGGTGCTCACAGAGTCCCTTGCTCTGCCTTGTCTCTTCTAACCCATTCATCCTCCTCTAACCAGAGCATCTTTTATAAATGTCAGTCTGATGGAGTCCATGCCCAATACATCCCCTTAGTGGCTTCCCATCAAGTTGAAACTTCTGAAGAAGCTCCCAGGCCACTCTCTGGCAACGTCCCTTGCAAACACACTGTTCTTCAACAAGCTGTGGACTAGGGGCCCCTTCCAAATGGTCCATCTCTCCTGGACTCTCCCACTAACTCGTTCCTATGCATCCTCTGAATGCCACTTACCTCTCACCTCCTCGAGGAGGAAGGAGGACCCTTCGTTGCCCTGTCCTGAGTTCCTAGAGGCCCGTGAACCCCCTCAGGAATATCTTTTCATTCTTGGTCAGTAGTTTTGTCCCCTCTGGGCCAGCAACTCCTTGAGCCCGGGTCAGTGTCTGCCATGTTGGAAGCTTGTCCATCCGTGCAGGGCCCAGCAAGCCCTCTGTGCTCGGGGCAGGTGCACTGCTCACGGCATCTGGTCTAGCCACAGTGAAACATTGTTGCAAAATTCTAAATGGGCATAAATACTTAATAGAATCCTGTTAAAAATCCATTGTTGTCACAAACATGTGTTCAAAGTGACTTAAAATCTAATGAGAATGATTTTCCTTCAAAGCTTTATATACACATCAGCCAACAACTGAATGGGAAGTGGACATGTAATAAAGACAAGAATCAAAAACATTTTTTCACCAAAGGATTGCCTACAGAGTTTAGAGAAATACACTCGTTCACCAGCGGGGCATGCCCAAGGGTGGAAACTGCAGCTGAGCCTCTCAGCACCCGCTGCCCGCCATCACATCGGCGTCCCTCCAAAGTCCACGTGTGAAACCGTTCTGAATGCTTTTCATTCAACTTCCAAAACCTTGTAAGCCCTCAAAATGAAAAAGCTTCCAAGCCCTTTCTTCTTGACACCGGGAACGTCAAGTTTACCTCGTGATTCTATAGTGCATCGTGTCCCTGGGTGCCTCCCTGTGCAGAGAGGTGGGCGGGGAGGAAGGGCTTCTACCTTCCCTCTGGTCCAGAGTCTATGGCTTCCACAGCACCCGAGGCTTAGGGGGCAACTCTGGGGATCAAGGGACAGCCAGTTGGACCACCCCAATATGGTAAGTTCCAAAGGGACTAAGTAGGGTAGAAGGCAGGTTACTGTAGGAGCAGCCCAGGTGAATGGTCTGAGGTGTAAGTAATGAAGACCTTTGCAGGAACCAAACTATGGTGAGAGAAAAAGACATGCAGAGAGCCTGCGAGGGGTGCTGGCTAGAGGTACAAGCGGGGACCAAACGTACAGGCCTCGGGGTTTTATCTGAGGTCAGTGCCGCTCATCGAGGAGTGTTAGCAGAGGGGTGATGTCACTGAATTTTTGTTTAAAAAAGATAACTCTGAACGAAAAGACTTTGGGGAATGAGGGTAAATGTTTGAAAACTAGGGCAGGGGCTCTGATTCATAAAATGACTTTAGGGCACTGGTGTGTTGGTATGGAGACAGAGCTCTGTGAAAATGGCACATTCCAGAAGTATTAGCGCAGACGATGAGGATGAAGAATCATCAGCATCAATAGCTAGTGTTTCTTGAGCCCTGCGTGCCAGGTACTAGTCTAGGTTCTGGATGATTTTCAGATTTCTGGTTTGTACCACTAAGTATGTGGTTATCCAAATCACTTAGAAAAGAAAACTCAGAGGGTGGGGAGTGAAAAGATGGGGGGCCGGAAGTCCTTGGGCTTTGTTGGACATGGACGAGTCTTCCCGGCAGATGGATTCACTGCACTGGGGATAAAATCAGGGCCAGTGGCAGATGGAGGACAACTGAATACAGGGGAGTGTGATTAAGACTGTTGCCAGTGGAAGCCCTTTCTCTACCTGGCTGTGCTTCATCTCGGTGATTTCACCAACAAAATGCAGGCTCCAGCAATGCACAAGTACACTAGTTCACTAACACACCTAGTCTGTGGGGGTTCTGAGAAGATTAAAAAGGAAACCTCAAGGATGGTGGCTAGCATACAGTGGGTGGTCAATAATTGAGAGTGAGCAATATCACCACTAAAATCAAGAAGCTAAAAGAAAAGCTTGGGAAAATGAAGTGATTTTATTGAGAAGGACCAAACCAGCCCCTAACTCAATAGGAAAAGTCAAGAGGGAAGAAGCTGTTTCAGTCAGCAGGATCTTCCCAAAAGTAGGAAGGCTTCAGAACCCAAGTCTTATGTTCCTGTGGTCCCACACCCAGCCCCAACCCAGGGGACAAGAGGGGAGGGCGAGGTGACCCCAGAGATCGATCCCTTCTGGGGAGACGGCACACAATTTACAAGGTTCTGCACATCATTGTGAAAGTGGATATTCATGATTTAATCAAAAAGAGAAAAATAGAACTAGACCTTGAAAAGAGGCAGAACAAATAAAAACAGCCCGTCTCTCAAAGGACGCTTACCTTTGCAAGAAAATTAAAGTCACAGTAAACAATGGCTCGTTGATAAAACATGCAAGTCTGGCCTCTCCTCCTATTTGTGGGTCCAGCCAAAATGGTCATTCCATGATGACTGGGGGAGAATCCCGGTTCTCCCCCGCGACGTGGGCACGGAACCGAGGTGGTGCCCCGTCTAGGCCACATGCGACCCCGTGTCAGGTTTAGAAGCAGCCCTTGGCGCTTGCTCTGCTGCTGCTAAGATGTTCTCTGGCCCAGTTAGCTCTGCCTACCTACTAAGCTGGGCCAATGAGAGAGCTTTCGCTTGCCTCCCCTTTCTCTTGGAGACGACAGGATGATTGGGTGCCATGAGTAGAGTCAGAACGCCAATTGCCTGTTTTTCTTCGATTCATTAGGACCAAGAAGCAGAACCACATATCTAAAATCTCCCAAATTAGTAATTGCTTGTGTTTTTCCATATTTAATTTGGGTGATATGGGAGAGGATGAAAGTCTGTGAAACACTGTTTGATATTCTAATAGAAAGAATGAATGCACATCACAGTATTTGTCATTTTTTGTCTTGTTTATTGAAAAATTTGTTGCAGTACTGTGTATGCATATGACCATTAATTACACAGGAAGAGGAGAGGAGAGGAGAGGAGAGGAGAGGAGAGGAGAGGAGAGGAG
>JAKSZT010054277.1:1275004-1304851 GCA_026826555.1 Tolypeutes matacus | reverse complement strand
AGAGGAGAGGAGAGGAGAGGAGAGGAGAGGAGAGGAGAGGAGAGGAGAGGAGAGGAGAGGAGAGGAGAGGAGAGGAGAGGAGAGGAAAAAGAAAAGAAAAAAGAAATACTCGGTCCATCCCATTTTTTTGACCCACCATTGAGAACTGGTCACGGAGGCAATGAGGACTCCTGATGGCTCCTCCGTGGACCTGCCCTTGCCCTCTGCTCTGAGACACCAACTTGTTGTCCCCTGGACGTTCCCTTCCTGGGCCTCTGAGACGAGGCAGTGTTTGCTCCCAAGTGCGAGGGCAAATTCTGCCTGGTGTTCAGCGAGAGTCCAGCAGATGGCAGTGCTCCCTCTGACTAGTACCAACCCAGAGAGGGGTACCTGGGGGGGCGGGGGGCTGGCATCTGGGGTGAAGCCTTTCTAGGCTCAGGCAGCAGAAAGAAGGGGGCGTGTAAACTGCAACATGACAGAGAACTGGGGCATGTGATCTGCTCGCTGCTGTGAGGCTTGCAGGTTGAGCAAGTTTCCTGCATCTTGCTTGCATTTCCAACAAGTAAGATCACAAGTTTTGCGCATGGGCAAATACAGAAGTTTCGGCAAAACCTGTATTAAGTCCATGGTTTTCTGGAAGTTCATGCCCACTGAGATGAAGTCTGACTCTTCAGAGCCAGATTCTTTCAGATTCTAATTCTAACCCTCCCACTTATGAGATGTGGCAAGTAACCTTCGGCACTCAGTTTCTCATTTCCAGGAAGGGGATGCGAATGGAATCTCTCTCAGGCTCATGGTGACGTTTCATTGAGAAGGTCCATGGAGAGCTCCCAGCATAATGCAGACAAGAGCCGCCTAACAAGGGCAGCTCAAAGCCCTTTCCTCAGTGCACTCATGATGGTTATATTCCTTCCCACAAATGCCATCTGAGCTCTTGCCAGGTGCCAGGTCTATAATAAGCATGAGGAAATTATAGATATTCAATGACGTGGTCCCTATCTTCAGGAAACATACAAATCAATTTTCAGGGAAAAGACAAGCAAGCCTAACAAAACTATCAAAACGGCTCGAGGGGGGTTGGACAAACACAAGGAAGGATGCAGGAAACGAATCTTCGGGGCCAGGGGTTGGGGAGAGGATGCAGGCCGTGTGAGCTGAGGAGGCTGAGAAGGAGGGAGGAGAATTCATAGGAAATCCGTGGAGAGAAACAAGGAGCATAGTTGTGGCTGGGGAGAGAGACAGGCAAGAGCCTTGGCAGTAAACCAGGAAGGGGGAGCTGGAAAGCCCTCGCACTGGCCAAGGAGGGCTCCGAGCAATCCCGAGGCTGCACAACCTTCCAGTGGAGACTTTCCCCACGGGCCTTCGCATCCCCAGGACTCATCTTTCTCACCTTCCAACATTTCTGTGTGCACAAATTCAGGGCAACTTCACGACCTCACACCCATCCCTTGAGAGAGAGGAGGCAGGGATGGAGGCTTCCGGTTCTCAGATGGAAAGGGACTAGTCCCAGGTTGAACAGCGGTCGGGGCAGAGTTGAGTCTGGATCCAGGAACCCTTTCACTGCCTTGATCCTCTCCTGATTTTAAACTGAATTCTAGGTGATGGGAAGCTACAAGGGTTTGAGGACCAGGGATAAGTGGACCGTCAGACAGGTGGGCTGGTGGGAAGCAGGAGACTCTCCAGGCAGGGAGACAAGGGAGGAGGCCATTTCGATGGTGAAGCCACGGCAGAGTGCAGGGTGGAGAGCTGGGAACAGCAGGAAAATGGGAGGAGGGAGGCACCCAGGAAGTACTACGGCATGGCCTGCGGTGGTTTGGCCACTGGTTCGTTCAGTCAAAGACAGGCAGTCCAGAGACCACTGTGAGCATTTTAGCCCAGCCCTTGACAGTGGTGTCTGTTTATTAAGACCTAATGCCTCGCCGAGAGCCTGTTACCAATGCTGCCTTCTGCTGTGGAAGAGGCTGTGCCATGGTGATAGCAGAACCGAAGGACAATCTCCCCAAACGTGCACGGCTCCTTCGCATTCCTCCCCCCCTCGTGCCAGACGTTCTCTTACTTACTGAAGATGTTTCTTCTAATCAACCTTACATTGACATTTTTCAAAACAGTCTTCGCTCGATAATATACCTAATTTCATGGATTTGGTCTGAAAGGTGAAACTATTTTTTTCTAAGGTACACTATAACTGATGCAGAAATATTCCTTAAAAAATTAAATTTACTCCTGTATCCTCTCCCCCAAATAATGGGCCACAAGCAATCTGGATCCCAGACTTAGGGAGATGGTGGTCTCCGAGGCAGGACCCCGAGTTTCAGCCTTGGGGTCAGTGTCTTCTGGGATGTGTGCATTGGGGCGGAACAGACGCCACCTCGCTCGTATTTGCCGTTGCTTGAGGTGACTGTTAACTGCTGACCCACGCTGCATCCATCAGCTGGTTTTTCAGGCTCCACTGTCCTGGACCTGGAGCCTGCTTGTCGCGGAAAGGCAGCTGGTGGGGGTTGTGCCCCTGGGGGGTCTGGAGCAGGCGGGGTCCACGCACGCCCGGCGGGTGTCAATGGCGAAAACACAAGCAGGCTTTCTGGGGGCCTGGTTGGAGGGACCCTCTGCACCCACACTCCCCGTTAAGCTCAGAGGAGGTCCACCCCTAAAGTAAAAGTGTGCAAATCAATAAATTAAATAGTTTCAGATCAGCTCTTTAGGCTGTGAGGAAATTTAGCGATCGTCTCAAACCAGCCTTCATCTTACATTTGAGAGAGCCAAATAGGGGGGAAGACCACGTCACATCAAAAAGGTCTCAGGATTAGAGCCACTTCAATTCTACACAACTGAGTTTCAAGCCTTTTGTGTAAAATAGTTTATTTATTTTTAAAAACTGATACCACCCCATGCTATTAAAGCAGCAATAAAATTAGTTTACTCCTTCACTGGAAATGGAGAATGGAAAGCACTTGGTACTCTAAACTGAGGAACTGCAAGATTATCAGAAACTTTGACTCAGTAATTCCACTCCTAGATAATTATGCTCAATAAATAATTCAACAGAATAAAAAATGATATGCATGCAAAATTATTAAGTGCAGCCTTGTCTTTAAAAGTAAAATTTGTAAATAACTGGAATTTTCTTATTAAGGGAATACCTTCAGAAATTATATACACCAAATGAGGGAACATTATCTATCCATTATCATGCTGGTTACAAAAGCTATGGAAAAGGGCAAACACAAGATGGCATGCCCATAATGACTGGAATTATGAAAAGCATGCATTCCAATTAGCAGCAGGATCAAACTAGAAGTGAAATCTGTTCAACAGAAGACACCTGGTTCAGCAAATTATGCTCTACCCATTGGATGGGCAACTAGGCAACCCGTGGGAATCAATCAGTACTTTTCAGGAGGAGAAACGTTCCACTACTTGTCACTAATGAAATAAAAGAGGCTATGAAACGGTGTGTACACTATGACCCCTTTTGTTAGAGAAAAGTGCACACACACACACAAACAATTGTACCCTAACCAGTATCTCTTCTACCAGGCTATTTTTTAAACAAATCAATTATACTGATACATAGTAATAAAGCATACAATCCATCCAAAGTATACAATCAATGATATTTAGTATCATTAATAATAAACACCAGACAAACCAAAAAAACCCATCACCTCTCAATCTTTTCATGCTTTCCCTGCTGTCTTAGCTGTTATTCTTTTTCCTTCTCTCTAGTATATTTGTATTTATATTTTGTAAAAGCAGTCTTATATATGCAATATCACCCATATTTGTATTTTACATGAGATTTCACTATGTTATACATTCCGTGTTAGAGCTTTTAGCTTTCCTTCTAATACTATACATAACCTTAGACTTTCCCTTTCAACCATTGTCATACTAGTTACAAACACCATGATATGCTTTGAGCATTTCTGTTCACTTCCAAAGATTTACAACCTTTTTACCAATTCTGTACAGATTAACCCTCAGCTTCCATTCTTTAACGTGGTTCTATTTTCTGGTGACCAATATTCTAATTATTAATTCCATGAGTTTACACAATATATTTTGTTCATAATAGTGCATTCATACAGTACTTGTCCTTTTGTGTCCGGCTTGCTTCACTCAACATAATGTCCTCCAGGTTCATCCATGTTGCCATATGCTTCACGACTTCATTTCTTCTTACAGCTGCATAATATTCCATGGTATGGATACACCACAGTTTGTTTATCCATTCATCTGTTGATGGACACCTGGGTTGTTTCCATCCCAGAAGAGACAAGTGTCTTTTCCCTCATCTTACTGGGTACTGGTCATTTTCCTACGTGTGTGTGTGTGTGTGTGTGTGTTCTTTTCTGTGTCTTATAATCTCTAAATCAAGCCCATAACTAGAAAGACTATTATAAAAAATAAACTATGATAAAATTTTGATAACTATTTATTTTTTTACGTATTCATGCATATAAATCCTGAGATTGTAAATGAAAATATCTGTGCTAATACAATTTTTAAAAAATGGGAATAGTGTATTTAATATTGCTTTTCACTTGTATTTTAATTAAAAATACAAAATGGGTTACATGCATTTTCTTTCCACTTTAAGAAAAAACCTTCCCAGGAGTGCAGATTATGCATAAACATTGTATGTGTGTATATGCGAAGTGCAGATAATTTTATTTGAATTAATGTAGTTAGGAAGCTTCTTCCACGAACAGCTATCACACCATAGTGAAAACATTTAGAGCATAAATGGCCTAAATAAGCAAAATGAAAAAAATATTATTGTACTGTTTACCAACAGATCTATAATTACAAAATAAATTAACCATGAAATGAAACACTTTGGGTTTTCCGCAATATTGTTATGAGAGATTGGTGATTTTTTTTTTTCAAATTAGTTCTGGGAAAGCTTGAAAGTGAAATATTGCAAGAAGTATTATGATATTTGTATTTTTAAAATCAGCACATATGATTCAGAGATGCACATTTTCATTTGCAAAACCAAGGCTGCAAACCAGGCAGTCACTTTGAAGAAGAGCCTGGGTGAGCACCAAAGGGCAGCATTTCCGTGAGCAGAAAGTCCAGCCGGCTGCAGGGGACTAGGTTCAAAGTGCTCCACTCTCCTCCTCCTCCTGGGAAGCCAGAACCCTGAAAGCTCAGGCTGAGTTCCATGGAAACAAGAGGAAGAAAAACTGACCTGTTCCCCGTTTCAGATAGAGCAGACCTCTGTCCAGGCAACCGGGATGAAATCGGATTGCAGAAGAGATGCCATGGGCTGAGCGCATCTGGCATGAAGCAGAGGTGCTTTCCAGAACCCTATGTCTTCCAGAACTGCCCCTCCATCCATCCTCTCTAGAAGTGTGGGGACAGGCAGGTCTCAGCAGGAAACTCTCAGAGTGCTTATGAGATACACGTTCCCAAGGAAAATGTGGCTTCTGGCTTGTTTATCTCTAAGATAAAGATATGCAGAAACAAAACTGGTTGGGAGACAAAAAAATGTTCAGTCCCCTCCCAGAAAACGCACAGTGTATGTCACACAACTAACTTAGACTGAGTTCTGTTCTCTTGTGGGTCTTTTCCCCCTCTTTCCTACTTAGGTTTCACTTCCATTTGGTGTTAAGAGTTCGGGTTTATGACGTGCATGCTTTTCATTGTAGCAGAATGTGCCTGAAGCCCAGTTGTGCCCTCTACCAGGAAGAAAATCAGTCATCAATCGGTAGTGACACAGCCTTTGAAGTTTCTCTTACCTACTGAGGATGCTGGAATCTGCCATGGAAAGCTTCCCTCCGAGGGAGCCCCAGCCCTTTCAGAGAGCTCTCGAAGAAGCTTGCCACACACGGGCTTCTGTGGGAGAAGAGCACGTCGTCATCTTCTCTCTTTCGCAAGCCGTGCGACTGCAAGGAGCTGGGCTCAGGACTTCTTGTACAGTGTCTTTTTAATGCTCCCCGAAGCTCGAGAAGGAGGTACCATTACAGTAGAGACTCTCTCATCGGACACTGTCAGAAACTGCTGTCAGGAGGTTAATTGAAAAAGTCTGTTAAAACAAGAAATCATTAACAAAGATACATACCCACTAAATGTGTACATTTTAACTTGAAACATGCTGATGCACATTTATTAACCAACCTTTTGAAATTAAACCAAAGCTTTTTCTTTAAGTTATGGGCTCCCCGATTAGAGTTCTTGTGTCTCTCAATAAACCCTTCACTGCTGTCATGATGCAGTGTTAATGTTTTACAATTCCAATTTCTTGGCAGTGAAGAAATAACTGAAAAACCACTTGTAAGTCAACCTGAGTGCACAATTCTTGTTTTTTTTAACGGCATCACCCCCCAATCTTTTAAACATTTTGCTTCTCACCTTTCCAAAACATTTAATTTGGTTTTCATAAAAACAACTCTCTTTTTGCACTAACATTTTATTGGTTTTCACAATATTTAGTCAGATTACATAATCACAACAACATGTGCAAATGCTTAAATTGATTTTGGAACAAACGCAACTGAATCTTGTTAAGGAAACACTTTGGCTGGTGGAATAGAAGTACCTGGGTGAACAAGGGGGGGGGCAGTTCTCCACCTGGATTCAGGGAGAAGGGTCTCCGACTGCACCAGGAAGTGGGATTCTGCACCCACATTCGGGGAGTGGGGGTCTCCATCTGTGCTTTCACAGAGAGGATGGACAGTGCTAGTTCACTCGGCAAATCAGTTCCAGGAGGAGCAGGTAAGACAGCTCCAGCTGCAAGTCCATTTTACAATCAGAAAGCCAGGGCTGAGACCAGAGAGCCTCGGGCCCAGGGAGGGGCTGTGCGTCCTGCATTGCCTGGTTCTTCCAGGTCACCTGAGCCACATCCCACCTGGGTGGTCAGCTACCTGAGCCCCTCAGCAAGCACACGTCGCTGCCCTGTCGTCCTCTGCCTCTGCCCTGAGCCCTCCACTCACATCTGGACAGCAGGGTTCAGGGGCCCTGAGCTGGATTCCCCATGGCTGTGGGGAGTGGGCTTGCTGAGAAGGTGGTCCTCAAGAGCCCCTGAGGGAGAAGCCCGGGAGGAGCAATGCTGGTTGAAAATGCAGGTTCCTAGGCTCCAATCTGACCTTCTGGGCTGGAATCTCTGGGAGCGAGACTCCGGAATCTTCAGAAGCTCCCCGAGTGGTTGGGTGATTGCTATGAGCACTAAGGCTCATGAGCAGATGCCACGTCCGACCTAATACCTGGAGCAGATCCCTTAACTTGCATGAACATCATCAACTATTTCCAAGAGACCACTGGGCCCTGGCTGCAAGTGCCAGCACTTGCCTGTTTAAGAAGCTAAAGCTGCCCTAACAATATTTTCCAGACCCCGTGCATCCCACTGTTTCCAGCTCGCCGCGATACCAGAGAACGGGTGGTGCAGCATTCTGTCTTGACTCTGGGGTCAGGTGAGCTCGTGTTGGATTACATTCCTATGCTTCCCCAGCCGGCAACCTTAGCAAGGTGTTTAACCTTTCTGAGTCTCATTTTAAGGGTTAATTTGTTAAAAGGTGCTAACATCAACCTGATGTGAAGACTGGAAATGTAAAGCATGAAAACACTTAGCACAATGCCTGGCATTTAACAGGTGCCTGAAAAATCGTAGACAGGATCAGACCATACCCTATAAAAATACAATTATTTCAACAGTTTGCTACTGCCATATGAATAAGTCCTGGAATACCTTGACAATATTTAATAAAGGTAACCAAAATCTGTCAAGAAAGGGATGGTTCTGGGAAAAAGGCTAATTTTATGAGGCAAAATGCAATACCCCTTCATTTTCACCAAGGAGATCCCAGGTGGATCTAAAAGTTAGAAGTGAAAACATAAAACCTTTAAACACCTAAAGAAATGATAAGGAATGAACGTCTGTCTGGGGCCTGACACCACATCTTGTGGTAGACTAACCCTCTCATGGAGAGGGATTTTAACGCTGGACGAGCTCTATATAAAAGGAAAGGAGGGGCCACCATGGTTTGCAGATCCTGCAAAACTCTTTTAAGCACAACATAAGGCATGGCCCAGGCCCAACCAGTCTGCTCAATAAAGACATTTCCACATTTAGATTCACAAGGTTTATTACTGACATAGACAACAAAGGAAGATATTCCAAGGTGCCGGCTCCCATGTGCCAAATGGATTCCATCAAAAGAAAAGGGGAAGAAGGCTACAATCTGAGCTGAAGGATGCCCCGTTGCTGAGGAACAGCTGATTTAGCTCAGCAGTGCGGGCAGAAAGCCCCTTGCCTCGTCATAACCCAGAAGGCAATGCCAGCCCCCAGGGGAGACAGGGGGCCGAGGGGGAGATGGACTCGGAACAGCCCCCAGCCTCTGCAGGTACAGGAGGATAGCAATTCAGCCTTTGTCTGCACCATGTACATGGACACACTCAAGGTCATCGGGGAGCCGTGGCCACGGATTCTCCTTCGATCTCCCCCATCATTCAGTTGAAATCCCACGAGGGATATGCTCTTGGAGAAAGCACAGGCCAGAAAAAAATGAGTCTTACCCATGTCTGAAACCCAACCTCGCTTGGATCAAGGGGAGCTGCCAGTACTTCATCTGCTGACCAGATTTTCAGCAGATGGGCAAAGAAGCACACTTAATTACTATGTAGAGCTCGATTACACTAACCAAATTCTAAACAAATGTTTTTACACAATATTGTAATTTCAATTAGAAATTACCAGGCTTGCCAGGGAGCAGGATCACGTGATCACAAATCAAGGAGAAATAAGACCTACAGCTGAGTCACATATTGAATTTAGTGTATTAAGAACCACCAAATTTCTGGAATTTTTAGAAAAGAATCAAAAAGAAATTCTAGGGATAAAAATAATTGTTATTAGTGTTATTCAGGATTGCCAAAAGTTGGAAACAACCCAACTGATGAATGGATGAACAATTGTGGAGCAGCACAATGGAGTATGATGCAGCTCTGCGAAGAAATGAAGTCGTGACGCATATGCCAGCATGGATGGCCCTGGAGGACGTGATGCTGAGCAAAGCCAGCCAGACACAAAAGGACAAATAGTGTATGATTGTGCTACTGTGAACTAAATATATTATGTGAAATAAGAATATGGGGAGAATTGCATATATAAGACTGTTTTTTTTTGAAGCTGAACAAATGTAAGTTAATACTATGAAATTTTAACATCAGACCAAGAAAAAAAAATTATACAAAGTGAAGGAGACCAGGCACAGAGTCCTACATATTGTATGATTCCATTTATATAAAATGTAAACATTAATCAATTTATAAAGATGAAATGAGATTAGTGGTTACGTGGTCTGAGGAAGGAATGCAAAGGGGGGTGGAGTCTTTCTTTTTGGAGTAATGACATTGTTCTAAAATTTTTGACATGATGAATGTACAATACTGTGATGATACTGAAAGCCATTGATTATACACTTTGGATAAATTAGCCAGAAACAGCAGCTCTGTGCAGTGGGGGAAGCACAGAGACTGAGAGGTGAGGAGTTTACTTGTTTGTTTGTTTGTCTGTTTTTTGTTCATTATTATTGGAATAATGAAAATGCTCTAATAATGATTGAAGTGATGAACACACAACTATGTGATACCAAATACCATTGATTGTACGCTTTGGATGACTTGTATGCTTCATTAATATGTATCAATAAAATTGATTATAAAAATTCCTAGTAAAATTTCAATAGTTGAATAACAGATTAGAGCAGAAGAGAGACTCTGGACTAGAAGATGGGTCAGAATAAAATATCTAAGTCAAAACACAGAGAAAACATGGAAAATATAGAAAAGAGTATATAAAACACAAGGGTATGCATGGAATTGAAGTTCTATAAGGAAAGGGGAGCGACAATGGCATAGAATGAATATTTGAATTATTACCCAGCAGAGAATTTTCTAAAACTGACTCAAGTCTCCCAGCACCAGGTTTTGCAAGCTCTACAATACCCAAATAGGGCAAAAACAAAGTAAATCAAAGAGAAAAATCTTATAAGCTATCAAAATGAGGAAAACACAAACACATATTACTTTCAAGGGAGTCAACAGTAAAACTTGACAGTTGACTTTTCACAGAAAGACCTGACTACTAATAGAATAATATCTTTGAAGTGCTGAAATAACTGACAATTAAAAATTCTATACCCAGAAAAGATAGCCTTCAAAGATAGCCTACAAAATAAAAGGTCTATACTCTGTTAAACTGTCAGGAATATGAAAGACAGAGAAAGACTGAAAATCTGTACCAAACTGAAAGAGACTGATGGGACTTGACAAATGCAATGTGTAGTTCTGCATAGGATGCTGGACCAGAAAGAAAACAGAGGTGTAATTGGGATTGTTGGGAAACACTGATGAGGCCTGTGGACAGGGTGGCAGACTGTGGCAATGTCAACTTCCTGATCTTGAAGGGCTGATGGTGGCAAGTGTGTCCTTGGTCTTGGAGACACACAGGGAGTACTTGGTGATGAAGTGACAGAGCAAATGGGCTCAAATGGGTAATATGGGTGAAGTGGAAGCATAGGTCTTTGACTGTTCTTGGAAAATTGTTGCAGGTTTGAAATAACTAGAGAGAGAGAGATAAACTGGCAGAAATAAAGTCGTGATAGAGAAACTGGCACATTTACAATTAAAGTGTCTGAAAGTGAAAAAATGCAAATCTTAAGCAACGTGATTTACCTACACCACATGATATATGTATATATATATAAATAGATATGATACATATGCGTATAAACATTTACTAAAATATCTCATGTTCTGTGCTATAAAGTAAACCTCAACCATTTTCAAAGGATTGGAATCATATGTTCTCTGCCCATGGGAAAATTAAGCTAAAAATAATAACGAAAAGATAACTAGAAAATACCCACATATTTGAAAAATAATTAATGAATTTTAAAATAAGCCATTAGTTAAAGAAGACATCATAGTGGGAACTATAAAACATTTTGACTCAAATAATAATGAAAATGTAGCATACCAAATCCAAAATGCAGCTAAAGCCACAATCAGATGAAAATGTATGGCCTTAAATATATGTATTAGAGAAGAAAAAATGGTGGGAAATTGTTTGTATCTGAAGAATCTAGTGAAGAAAACAATGATTTAAAATAGGCAGGAAAAAAAGTGAAAATAGGAGCTGATATCAATGGAATAGAAAATAAGGTAGATAGAGAAAATCAATAGAGGCAAAAGTTGGTTATTTGAAAAGATTAATAAAATTGATATATCATTAGCAAGACAGGTCAAGAAAAAATAGGATAATCAGAATTGAAAAATTAGGTATCATGAGACAATTAATTTTTTCAGAAAAATACCAAGATTGTCTGAACAACTTCTTGCTAATAAATTTGAAAATATAGATGAACAAATTTCTTAAAAAACACAACTTACCAAAATTGACACAAGAAGAAAGAGAAAAGCTGATATCTTTAATTTGTTAAATAAAGAGGATCTTTAATTTTACCCCTGACCCCCAAAAAGAAAACTCCAGAAACAAATGCCTTCACCAGTTAATTCTTCCCAATATTTAATGGATATTAAATACATAAATTCTTGACAACCCATTATGGGCTGACATAAACTCTATATAAAACCTGACAAGCACATTGAAAAAAGGAAAATTACAGACTAGTTAATTTCATGAACATAAAGACACCATTCTAAAGAAATCATTAGCTAATTGAATTCAGGGTTTATTTCAGGAATAAAAAATTGGTTTAGCATTCAAAGATCAATTATTAGCAGAATAAAGGAAAATGTACTATGTTATTACCTCAGTAGATGCTGAAAAAGCAATAAGAAAAAACTTGTTCCCGTTCAAAATGAAAGCTCTTACCAAAGTACGAATAGAAGGGAACTCCCTCGTCTGGGAAACGGCCTCTTTCGACAACTACATAAAAATCATATCTGGTGATGAAATACCAAAGTCAGAGGCAAGATAGGATGATCCATTAAAGCCGTTATTTCCCCACTGCAGCAAAGGCTCTGGCGGTGCGGTAGGGACACGTGTAAGTTGGTGCCACTGCTTTGGAAACTTTTTGGCAGTGCCTGCGAAAGCTCCTTCCAGGCCGGCGTCTGCCTCCGAAACCTGCCTAAATAGGCGAATACGAGAGGGGGTATGAGTATGCTCATGGCAGTGCTGTCAACAACTGCCAAACTCAGCGACTATCTAAACGCTCATCAAGAGAAGAGAAGTGCTGTATATCTGGACAACGGAATTCTACAGAGTATTCCAAGCTTTCTCTCTAAGGGGCCAAAGAAGATACGCCAGGCTTTGTGAGCCAAGCGGGAAACTTGAGGCCATGACATAGATACTGACCCAACCACGTAAGAACAGAAAAACAATTCTCAGCTTGTGGGCCGCACAGAGACAGGCGGTGGGCTGAATTTGGCCCCTGAGCCATAGAATGTTGAAGAACAAATCACCGTCCCATACAACGGTGTGGATAAAGGCCGTAGGCGTACGCTTGAACGGAAGATGCCGGAAGCAAAGGAGCACGGGTGATTCCATTTACACGAGTTCAACAACAGGCAGCACTTCCATCGTGGTAGAGGTGGGAAGAGCGGTCACTTTGAGGGGTCATCCAATAGGACGGGCTCCTGGAGTGACGGCAGCACCTCAGAGCCGCACACGGAGATCCGCTTCACGGGTGTGTGCATGTGCACCTGTGATGCGTGTGCAATTTTATGTACACGCACTTAACGTCAGTTACAAAGTTCGCCGAGGAATTGTAGGTGAATGTTTGTCACTTTCGGTTTTAGAAGCAGGTGTCACAAGCACAGAGGAAAAGGAAGCCCCCACCAAGGAAAGACCCCGCTATTCTGTAACCAAGGGGCACTGCTGGGGCCGTGATCAGCAGCTCTCAGCAGGCTTTATAGAGACAGATCATTATTTCAGCATCACACAAAAGAGCAAAAATTGGAAGCAACTTAAATGTCAAAAACTGAAGAACTATTATATGAATTGTGGTATATACATATGGTGGGATATTACAATTCTATGTGAAATAATATTATTTTAAAAGATTTAACCTTATGTGATAATTCCCACATTGTAATAAGTAAAAAAGCAGTATACAAATTTATATAACCATACATACTGTATATGAGTTGGTAAAACATCAAATTGTCAACTCTGCTTATCTCTGAGTTACAGACTTACAGGTATTTTTTTTTCTTTGTAGACTTTCCAACTTTGTACAGTAATATCACATCTATAGTCGGGAAAAAGGTATTTTGAAAGAGACTGGTTGGGGTGAAGAAGACCTTTTTATTATTATTACAAGTCAAGGTCTTTACCTTGGGAAAAAAGTGTCTGCACATCCAGAAAGAAAATGGGAACACCTAAACTTCTTTTTAGAGAAATGACTGTTAAAATAAATTTTAAAGGGTCAAATATAGAGAGCACTGTCCTACAATGGTGACAAATGTGAATCTGAATCACATCAGTGTAGACATTTATTTCGAATCAGGGAATTCTGCTGATAAAGGTGAGTATAATATACATTCTTTCCATAACGATTTTCTGCTCGCCTATTCTGAGCCTGGCACTGCATTAGGCAGCCGGTATATAATATTGATTAAAAACAGATTGTCATACCCTGAAGGATCTCACAGACTCGTGAGAAAAATAATCATCAGATAATCACAAATAAAAATAAAGCTACTCAAATACATGGGGCAAGTGGGAGAGGACCAGTACCAGGCTCTCAGCCTTTACCTAAACCCACAATGTGGTCGTGGAAGTCCCTCCGGCACTGCCGCCTTTCCAGTGCAGAGACGTGTATGCCTCACAGCTGGCCAGTCGCCACCTTTCTAGCTGCCTTGTGTTAGGGAATGAAGTTAATCACACACGTTTTAGATCTATTGGAATCCAAACCCACACACAGCACCTGCCGGGAGCCGATGAAGATCGGATGAGGGCCGAGGACAAGAGCGCAAGAGAATTCGTGCCCCCAGCGTGCGTGGAGGACGCTGGGCAGAGCCAAGGTCAACGGACATTGACACCTGCTCCAAGCCGGGGAAGTGAGCACTGTACATGCTCGATGTCATCAATCCGATGCGCCAGGCACCCTCCAGCCCTGGGAACTCAGGTGACAGCAGCATGGCTCTCACGGGGTAGGGAGAAGGAACTTAGAGAAAGCGCCACAGCGTGGTGCCATCCATATAAAGTCGTGGGACCACGAGTGAGGACCCCCCAAAGTGGGCGGCAGAGCCTGATCAGAGAGGAAAGGGCATGGGGGGCATGAGGAAGAGACACCGGGCAGTGTGCAGGCCATGGCCCTCATGGTCTGAGGGACGGACAGGCATTGAGGTTCAGCATCAAGGGGAAAGGGGGCGTTTCAGAAGCCAAGGGGGCTGGTGAAGGGGCAGCTGCAGGCTCGGATCGGGGCGGTGCAGGGCCTTGTCGGGCTCAGGTGAAGCCTGCAACGAGGGCCACGCCTTCCCGGCCATCCCCTCCTGGCTCTGTGCCCCAGATGCAAGCTGACCCCCTCAGCCTCCTCCCGCAGGGGCCCAGAGCATCCCCCTGATCACAACGTCTTCCACGACCTAAGGCAGACCTGGCAACCCCCAAGCCTGGTGTGGCAGCGCCGCACCCTCCACGCAGCAGGGTGAGAAAATGCCAAAAGGACGGCCTCGGGTCCCTCCCTCCCGTGCCAGGGCCTCTGGACCTCTGAAGAGGACATTCCCAGCATGCCCCGTTCCCAGGAAGCACTCCCTCGGGAGCAGAGAGCAGGTGACAGCTGGAGATTAATTATTCCGTTTCCTGTCCAGGCCCGAGAGGGCCTCAGTGCTGCGTGGGAGCTCGTTGGGTTTGTCCTGAGTCACTCGCCCGAGGCTGCCACCGCAGGCTGAGTGACAGCCGTCTCACAGCGCCCTGGTCTGCGGGAACGCCGCGGCGACACGGGAGCTTTGATTCAGATGCAGCTAACGTGTGCCCAGCCGCCTCCGCGTGTTGAGCCGGAGCCCTTCCCAGGCACCTGGAGAAACCGTCCAGGTGAACCTATAGGGCGGGAGATGGTGGCGAGAACAGACGGGAAGCCCGAGTGCTGGCCAAGAACGTGGGCCGAGGATCCTGCAGGGGCCCAGGCCCCGGGTCCTAGGCAGAGGCCGACACAGCGTTAACCGCGACTGCGTGGCTTGACCCTCACCTACGTGGAACCGGGGTTCAGCAGCTTCTTCAAGACAGTTTCCCCTCGGGGAGCCCGGCAAGGCAGGTGGCAGTGGAGCTGCCAACAGCGGGACGGGCCAGCCCCCGGCAGTGGCGTTTATGGTGCGCAGGCGAAAATCCGCTGAGAAGGGGCACGGCCCAAGGGTGGGGGTGCAAGCACAGCCCCAAGGGGGGGCAGTGGGCAGGGGAGAGGGGGGCGAGGGAAGTCCATAACGACTTAAGAACCGCTTCCGGGGAGCAGTCCATTCGTCGAGCATCCCGTGGTGTGCCGGCCAAGACGGTGTTGGGGCGTCTCTGGGGAGACCCTCGTGGACTGGGCTTTCCTTCCTCCTTCAGATCTAGTTGCTATCAAATGTCCCAGATGTCTGCAAATCCCCCAGGCAGGAGGGAAAACGGGGTAGAACTTCTGTTGAGCTCCAGCCTCCAAGTTAGTAATTATTCACCGTAACTCAGACGGGTGACTCTGCCCCACCGGAAGGCGCGTGCACACACACACACACACGCATGCACACGCATGCACAAGCACCAGACTTTGCTGGAGTTCTGAGGACTTGTGTGTTACATGGAGAAAAATAAAAACCAGCATTCCTTTGACTATTGAATTCCACTGACCTTAAGGGCCAGTTGGTTTCTCCTCAATCCCTCCTCTGTTTGCTCATTGCCCCTGTCCTCTCCTGACTCCCCTCCCTGCAAGCTCCCACTCAGAACTAACGTAAACGCTTCCAGTGACGGCCGGTGAGGGGCTGGACAGGAGCAGAAGTGCCTGGCTTCCACTCCGATGTACGTAAATGTGCTGGATTTGCTGGAAGGATGGACCTGCAGGCGCTGACACACCCTTCCCCCTGCCCACCCTCCCAGGGGACAGGACCCCAAGTTCTCAGCCCCGGTCGAGGCCCTCCCCAGATATGCCCCAAAGCAGCTCCGGAGCCCGTTGCAGGTGGCGCGAGCTCGGTGAGATGGGCTGGACGATGACCACATTGTTCCGTGGCCTTGAGGCCCCCATGAACAGGGACAGCAGGACCCCAACCAGGCCGGGGACGGAGGGGGAGAAGGGTGCTCTCTGGCCCAGGACCGCGTTTGGCCTTGGCCTGAGAAGAAGCTGAAGGAAATACTCCCCGAGGGCTCGTGGACTCCAGGTGAAGGCTTGCTCTCACGGTGCCCGAACACATGGAGCTTGTCGCTGAGAAAGTCTCAAGCCGGCCCAGTGCACCCCCAGCATCTGCTCACAGCACTCAAGAACCCCGGACGGGGTGCCCGGGGGGGCCTCTTCCTGTCCCGCCATCGCCCAGGAATCCTCCAGGCAAACGAGCTCTTCACAGCCAGAAGCGGGCGTCCCCGGGGGGCACGGCGCTGTCTGCCTATGAGTTCTCTGAGGACACTCTCCTCTCCCTCCCCAGGGCGCAGGGCCTTCCTGGGCCTGGCAAGCACCTGCGTTTGAAGACGAGCAGGCACCAAGCTGTCCTAGCTGAGGCTAACCCCGAAGCCACCGAGTGCACCGTGAGAGGACAATTCAGGACGGTCAGGGCCACCTTGGCGGATTCTCCGCAGGCACAGGCCCTCCTCCACGCCCCTGGGACGCGGACAAGAAGTTAGTCTAACCACTAACTTCTTAACAACGTATCAATGACGGACCCAGCGGGCGCCCCTGCCCCTCCCGTTTCACTCTGCTCCTTTCAGCCTCAAAGCCCCGTGGCCAGCTGCCAGGCGGCCGGGAGAGCCTCGCGCTGACCACAGGCCACTGTTACCTGGGCCTGGTTTTTGAGATGCTCCGTTTTCCCCGCGTAACGCCTCTGTGTAGCGCACGAAGGCCCCCTGGACCTGTCCCTGCTTCGGGTGTCACCTGCTCAGCCCTCACTCAGGAGCTCGTTTTCTCTAGAGGGGTCACTATAGAAACCTTGGAAAAGGGAACTCGGAAGGATTTTGAGACGCCCTGTTTTTGCTCTTCTCAGCTGAGCTCTTATATTTTCAGAACAGCCTGTAGGTGAAAACCCAGATTCCTTTTCTTGGGAAGAAGATGTTCTAAGACAAAAGCAGATGGACAGGTGTGGTGGAGGGAGGGAGAAGCCCCCCAGTGACCCACCCACCCTGCCCTGCCTCCAGGGCACACCCGGGGCCTGTTAGAACCTCGGCAGCGTTTTCTCTTAGCCTTTACTGTCCTCACCAGCTGCACCGGCTCAGAACCAAATCCAGTTCCAGGCCAAATATCCCTGAGTGTCACCTCGCATTATCGAAGGCCAGGTAGCTTCTCAGAGCAGTCGGTGGAGAGGACAGGCAGCTCCAAACCCACCGTCACCATCATTCAAAGGATTACGTGGATTAATACTATTATTATTTACTAACAACTAACAACAGTTGGAAGTAACTGAACTCCCTGCACGTCCAGCACTGAGTGAGGGCTCACCCTCACCATTTACCTCCGCACAGGTACTGCTATTACCTGCATTTTCTAGATAAGGAAACTGAGGATTGGGGGGGATGAAGGAGTTAGGCGCAGGTCCTAGAGCAGGGAGGGTCGAGCCTGCATGGCCCCAGAGCCTGCCATCCCCACGCCCCTAAGTGCCTCTGACAGTCAGTGGGGCATCCTCGAAGGGAAGCACGTAAGATGCATTTGATCAACCTCAAAATTATGCAAAATGACTGCGCATTTCATATTATCCAGGGCAGCCCTGAAGGAAGTATCCCATGCCCTTGCTGGACCAGGCATCCTAATTTTGGGGTGTGAAAAATGTGATCAACGTAAAATTTGCATTACGCCAGCCGTTCCCTCATCCGAGAGGACCAGTGCCTACACAGCAGTGGGCAGAAGGGCTCCGTGTGATTTGCAGTCACAAAGGCCCCTCTTCAGAAATTTTAGCCCGATGCCTGCCAGTCCCCCACAATAGATTTACTCCTTTGAGCCCTGGAGGCATTCTGGTTTTCAAGTCTGGCCTAAAAAATTACAAATATCCCATAAAAGGGGCACGGCTTGTGCTCTATTGGCTGATAGGCTCAGTCTATTCTCCTAGGTTGTTGCAAGCCAGGAGCTCAGGTGAATGGGGGTCCTTGGTGGGCAGCACACGCGTCCCCAGGGTGGCCCACATCCTTTCTTTTAGCCCAGACAAGGGCCGTCTTCCACGAGGCCCCCAGTAAAGGCCCACCGCCCTCTGACACCGCCTCTTCCTGGGAGTGCTGTGGCGACTTGCCCCCGTCTCAGTGGCTTAAACCACGTCAAGCTACTGTTTTACAATTTTGGAGGTCAGAGTCCTAAATTCAAGGTGATGAACGGGGCAGGGCTGCATCCCTTTCTGCGGCCCGAGGAAGAGTCCATGCCCTTGCCTTTTCCAGCTTCTAGAAGTTGCCTGGCTTGGCTCATGGCCCTGCTTCCACCTTCAGAGAGAGCAGCGGCAGACCAAATCCTTCCCACGTCGCACTCTCTGTCGGCTCCTGCCTCCCCCTTCCATGTATAAGGGTCCTGGTGATTTTAGTGGACCCGCCCCGACAGTCCAGAATCCTCTTCTTGTGTCAAGGTCTTTGACGTCTGCAAAGCCCCATTTCCATGGAAGGTTCGATAGCCACACATTCCAGGGACTAGGAGGTGGCCACGTTCGGTGTCTCATTGTCCTGTCTGCCCTAAGGTGTTTCATACGTGTGTGTCAGCGTGTGATGTTGAAGCAGTTAAAATCGGCATTCTTTATCTTCCACTTATTTAATTTTAGAATATATGTCATCTGGGATTTGACCTCATCTGCTAGAGCTGGGCATTAAGGGAAATCCTCGAATTCTGAACCATAGACTTTGGGCCAAGAGGACAGCTTCCTTTTGGCCCTTGGCAGAGGCCCACGAGACCAAAGGGTGCGAAAGGTGTGAATGAGCTGTGGAGTCTGCATTTGTAGGCTTGAATCTCTGAATTATTTTGCCTGAATCGGATGATGCACTTGCTTATCATGGAGTGTAGCTTGTTCTGATGAAGGCAATCAGGCTACACATGGGGGGTATTGACAGGAAGACCCCATGGGGATAGGATGTAGCTTCCCCAACACTTATTTTGGGAGATTCTCTTGAGTAACCTCTCTGAGCTCAGAAGAACTTTTTAGATTCTAAAACAAAAGAGGCCATCTCATCGTTAGGAGGCATCTTGGAGAATCCAGAACCACTGCAGGTCCTTCTGCTTCTCCTAACATGTAGCAGAAAGTAGCAAGGATGGAGCACAGAATTGATCCAAGGAGCTGAAAGAGGGGAGGTGGAACGATACTGGGGAAAGAGGGAAAAAGAAAGGCACTTGCCTGGGGGAGAGGCCTCTGCTTGCAAAAGATGCCAAGGCTTAAGCCTTACAGATTAACCCAGGGCTCCTTCAGCACTAGAGAGTCGTCTCAAGCCTGGTTTTCCATCCCCAAATATAGATGGCAGTTTCTAGGAGACCTGCCGTCCCCTTCGATGGCCAGCCCATTGGCATAGTCCTCCCAAGTCATTGCTCTCCAATGACAGTGCTTTCTGGGCCTCACCTCTGCCTCGGATGGAGGAAGTGTGTCACCCGTCTCTGCACCCTCCGTCTCTCCAGCCATCCAGCTGTCCACTATTCGTGCAACAAACACTTACTGAATAACTGCTAGAGACAGAAATAGCGCCAGGTGCCATGAAATCTGTTTACTTGACATAATCTCTGTCCTCTGGGAGAGCACAGTAATTTTCATTACTGAGCTCACTAAAGGCTTCTCTTTTAATACTTTTATGGCACTTGTGATTTAAGGAGCTTCTTTTGTGCCCATTTTCCATAATTGTGTGGGCCTTGCATTGCTTTCGCACTTAAGCATATTCTTCAATGTTTCTAGTTCAAGTTATTGAGGCAAAGAAAAGTAAAACAGCTTCTGGTCCTTGTTCTTTTTAACTCTTTTTCTTTATAAGAATACATAGTTATGGTTTCTTTCATTTGAATTAAGAAAGGCCATCTTTTATATTGCTAGAAAATTCACATTTTAAATCTATAAATGTGGTTTCCCAATCTCCCCAAGACCTAGAAGATGTAGATTTAGCCATTTAATCGGAAGATTATAAGGAGAGAGGATGATTTTCTTTATTTGTGTGAACAGACAAAACCAATTCTTCACGATAATCACCCAAAAAATTTTAGCAGCCCATAGATTGCTACAAGCTCCCCAATGAAATATTGCTAAAAGTATTGCTGATTCAATACAAATTCCAATCTTCCAATCCTGTTTGCACAGTTTCATTAAAATGTTCATTTTAAATAATGCTTTGGCAATAGGAATCCTGACATGCAATTAACGTCCATCTGCTCCAGCCTGAACTTCTGGCGGCCAGGTGTGCGGCTGGGGGCTTCAGGCTGGGGGAACGCCAGACTTGAGTGAGGAGGGCGACACTGATGCCACCTCCTGAGACGTCCCCACGAGGGATGTTTGAAATATGAGAGTAGTGAGCCTTGCTAGAAGCTGGAAGATACATTTCTACCTTCCCTGGCTAATTTTTGGAAAGAGAATCTATGAAAAGAAGATACGACAACGTCGAATCTTCCAAATTACTTTTCTAAAACTGACAGTGTTCTCCGCTTTCATCATATGAACATTTTTCACTGTTTCTGCAAATGAGTCTGCAAAGCCCAGCTCTACGCTAGGAGAAAGCTAATTTAAATATTTCAACAGTGAAATAAAGGAAAATGGGGAGGGGCCTGGAGCACGAGTCCAATCACTGACCCTCATTCCACAAGGAACAAAGGGGCTTCTGCCCAGGCTGCGAGTCCCTCCTTCTCAGCCTGGCAAGAATGATGCTCGCCTGGCCCTGGCCTGGCCCGTGGGGGTCCGCCCTTCACCTCCCGGCTCCACTGCAGACCCCAGGCTTAATTCAGCCCCACTCATTATGCACACTGGCCTCCATTCCAGCCAGGACCTGTGGGCAGCTCCTTCTCAGGCCGTCCCGTGGCTCCCTCCACGGACCTGTGGGCAGCTCCTTTGCCGGCTGGCCTATGGCTCCCTCCACGGACCTGTGGGCAGCTACCTTCTCCGGCCATCCCGTGGCTCCCTCCATGGACCTGTGGGCAGCTACCTTCTCCGGTCGTCCCTCGGCTCCCTCCACGGACCTGTGGGCAGCTATCTTCTCCGGCCATCCCGTGGCTCCCTCCACGGACCTGTGGGCAGCTACCTTCTCCAGCCGTCCCATGACTGCCTCCAGGGTTCCTTCGCTCTTTCATCTAGCCTTAGGTTCCTGGGGCTCCTGTAGCAAAGTCCCACAAACTGTGCATTGAAACAACAGAAGTGTGTTGCCTTGAGGTCCTGGGGGCCAAAGGCTGAAGCCAAGAGGTGGGCAGGTCCACTCTTTCTCTTAACCCTGTGGGGAAGAATCTGCCCCGGGCCTCTCGTAGCTTCTGGGCGTTTCCCGCACTCCGTGGCCTTCTCTCCCGTGTCTCTCTCGGTCTCTCCTGTGTCCAACTTTCCTCTCTGTTCAAGGACTCCAGTCGTATTGGATTAGGGGCCCACCCACTCCAGTCTGACCTCATTTTAGCTTGTCACTTAGTTTATTTCTGCCCGTTCTGATGACCTGGGAGCAGGACTTCAACGCACCTTGCAGGTGGGCACAGTTTCTCCATAACACTCGTGGCAGCTCCCCAGCCCCAGGTCTGGGTGAAAGCACCGTCGCTCTCCCAGATCCTGGCCCGAGGTGGCCTGACGTTTCAGGAGACTGTGATGGGCAGAGCCAGGTGGGCAGCTCGACGTCGGCTCTGAAGCCCTGTCGGCGTCCCCAGCAGCTCCTGCAAACATCTCCGTCCCCTCGTCAGAATCCACCTCTCGTCCTCACACTCTGCATAGGCCTGTGCTGTAGAGTGCGGTGGGACCACCTGAAAATCTCGTCAAAAACAGATTCCTGGGACCCAGCCTAGAGGTTCTGCTTTGACGGGGCTGAGAGGGCCACAGAAGCCATGCCCCTAACAAGCCCCCGGTGGCATTGACATCAGCGTCGAGGGGTCCAGGGCGCCGCAAACTCTAATTTCCTACGAGTTGCCGCGGGACCTTGCCAGCATGCAGGTGCTGGCTCAGGACGTCTGGAGTGAGTCCGAGATGCCGCGTTTCCACCCGCATCCTGGGTGATGCTGGCTGCTGGTCCACAGGGCAGGCTTCGGGGGACACGAAACAGTCTGGCTTCAGCTTTCAGGCCAAACGCCTTTGCTTTCCTCCCTGCATCTCAGCCTTTCCCCCTGTTTATACCAACCCCAATGGCCCTTGCCGCACCCAGTTCTATGGCAATGGCATAGTCTTAGCACAGCAGCAGGATATCCATCTTCCCTTCCCACAGCCGTGGCAGGCACTGCTAATTCGCCATGGCACTATTCTGTGCTGAGCCACGACATGCAAACATCATCCTTCTTACTGGAGTTTTCCAAACAGCCACCTCCACGCTCACTGGCCCTGAGATGTGCCCTCCCTCAGATTGGAATCTGGGCCTTTGTGATCTTCCCATTGCCTTATTCTCCCTGGCAGGTGACCCATCCCAGAGAAACTAGACACTAGGCAACGTAAAAATGCCACAGCTTCCAGCCACCTTTCATCCACCGTGGGGGTTAGGAAGCCGACAGACACAGCAGCCCATCCCCCTCCCTCCCCTCTGTGTCTGGGAGCACGTTGCGGGCTCGGTGACCAGGTGCCTCGCAGTGTTGGTTGTTAGTGTGTAAGTATGTGCGTGTGCACGGGTTGATGTTGGGGCCCTGCACGAGAGCAAATATAATTTGATGCCAGCAACGCCCCCTTAATCACCTTTCTGTCCCCTGTCCTGCCAGGCTCAGCTCCTGGCTCGTGACACAAGAATGGCACATCTGCAGTAAGGCTGACTCTTCAGCCTGGCCTCACAGTGTGCAGCCAAGCACAGGCCCAAGGTGCGCCTGATGGAGAGTTACCTGGCTGCTGCTTGGGAGTGGTGGTTTCCTGCAGCGTGTTATCTAGCACAGCCCTTCTTTTTCCTGGGGTCTCAGAAGGGCTGAAGGGAAGAGACAAAAAGTCCACTGCCCGTAAGAAGGTCACAGAATGTCTGGAGGGCTGATTGAGCCAAAGGAGCCAGCTGGCTTGCCTTTGCAGGGTGCCCGGTGACCTGCTGGGATCTGGTGACAGAGGTCTTAGCAGGAGAGCCACATGCAGCGGGGACAGGGGATCAGAGGCCAGAGGAAGCGGAGAACTGGGATAAGGTAAGTCCCATCTGGAAAGGGGCGCAGGATCGGCAGACACAGAGAAAGCCAGGCAAGCCACATGGAACCCCGGGTGCCATTCCACTGTCCCCAGGGAAAGCTTACAAAAACCCTGCAGGCGAGGGAGAGAGAAAAACCTAAGATGGGGGGGGGGGGTGTTAACTTTGAATCTGACTACATTTTAAACCTGAATTAACTGAGACATTGCATTATTGGATAAAACCCACTTACAAGTAACTCCTTTAACTTTCTGTTATCAGAGGAAAATGTGGGTTTGTGATAGACTCGGATTGAGATATGGAAAATGTAATAAAGTTACACCTTTCCTCACCTACGTTTTTACAAAGCGTTTAGCTGTGAGTGAGACCCATCTCAGCTACAGCATATTTCCCCAAGCTGGGTCTTAGGCATTTGAAAATTCAAGGGCTGCAGAAAAGGAAATAATCTCCCCCTGGGAAATTGACACAACCTATTAGGGATAAAAATCAAAGAGCTTCTTCTTTTAGACTATTTCCCCGTGAAAAAGGCGCAGTGCTTCACCTCAGAGGGAACTTGCCGCCAAGTAGTTGGAGGTGCTGAGTCTTTTTCCAGGAGCTACAGTGATGCTGACAAATGCTCCTTTCAAATGATTGATTCCCCAACATGTGAGCCTCTGAGCTGAAGCTGAGCCTCAGAGCCCAGGTTCAGAGGCCCAGCTGAGAGGCTCACGCCCCAGGCCCTAGCCAGCCTTCTGCCTGGCTTGAGGGAGCTCTGGCCTACGGAGCTGACTTTATGGACGCAGGAAGCAGGTGACCATCTCTCTTTTTCTTTTTTTTTTTGGCAGTTCACACAGTGGCATTGGGCCCAGTGGCCATGAAGATCAAGGATGTTTACAAGTTATTTTAGCCTCAGCTGCTGGTCTCCAGATGGCAGTCCTGCCTGGGAGGACAGGGAAGGCTGGGCCAACAGGCCCCACCAAAGGCCGCAGCTGCCCTAAAATGGGGGAGTCCCTCCGGGAAGTCTCCAAAGAACCACTTGACTGGTGTAGATTCAAAAGTTTTCATTGGATGCTCATGCTTTCACAATTTTTACTTCCTATTTCAGTGACAACGTGCACTTTCCGAGCTCAAGTCTTGGGGGGGGGGGTAATTTCAAATCTGATGGTGACAAAGGTAATAACTGAAGCTCTCCCTAACGAATGCACACGTGGCAAGATTTCCCTGTTTCCAGAGTCTCCGTGACAGAATTGGAAAGCTTCACCTAGCCCTCCATCTACCCTTCTTCCTTATTTCACTGAGATTCTCTGTTTTGTTAAAATCTGTGTGCAAAGCATTAGTGAGACAGCTGGAATATTAGCCTGAGATAGCAGAGGAGGCAGGCAGGCAACACATTCAGGGCAGGGAGAAATGTTTCAGCCCCAAACTCACAGACCCCATTGCAATGTTTTTCTGACAAGGGTGGAACAATGGGAAGGCGTAGAAGGGGTGGAAGTCTTGGAGGGAATTGTCACAAAATTGGAATGCTCCCACTGGACTCACAAGAGTTCTGTAGATGGGTGTAGAATGAGCCGAAACGTTGGGTGGTGAACCCCTGGGAATGACTCGGAACTCTTCTCAGGGAATGAAAGGGAACGACATCAACTCCTCCAGGCCTGGGCCCACTGGGCCCACATGATGGTAGCTTTGATCATCGGGAATAATTTGGGTCGATCCTTCCCATTCCCGGCTGGTCTCCCCACATGTCTCTTCAACCCATTTGAGGACTAGAGTCACGTGAGACAGTGAACACTGACCTGGAGATTAGCCCACCCGTCCTGGACGCAGCCTCTGCCTGCTCCAAGCAGCTTGGGTAGCCCCACGGAGGTCGCACTTGACCTTGAGCGCACGTGGGCTAGAGGCAAGGCAGCGCCTGGACTCTGCCGGGAGCTGGAGGGGAGAGGAGCGGGCGGCAGCGCGTGTACCAGGAACCTGCCCCCTTTATGCCTTAACTCGTGTTCGCAGAGCAAAGAGCATCACGTGTACAAGCCCTTGACTTCATGTGAAGGTCACTCTGCTTCTGCCTAATGGCTATATTTGTTTAAAGAGGAGACTCTTTGTTTAGTGCTCATAGGATTTGCTGAGGGCAAGACATGGGCAGGAAAAGTCCAGTGTGGCCGCTCTCAAGCCTGGCTGCACATCAAAGTCACCTGGCAATTCTTTACGTCCCTCAGCCAGGGCCTCGCTCCGGAACAGTTAACCTAGAGCCTCTGCAGGCAGGAAGGGAGCATCAGCGTGTTTGCTGACGTTTCTCGGGTGACTAAGATCTGGGCTGGGCTGAGAACCGCTGACCACTGGAAGAGAGCCTGGGGGACGTTGGGAGGAAATTCTGCCTCCAGTGCTGCCTTTGCTTTGGGGAAATTTATGGAAGGGATGAAGGGCTGGAAATTCCCATCAGAGGCTCAGCTGGAGGCCGAGGGCCCTGCCCCTGGGTTAAAAAAGTCTCTGGCAGGTGAGTGAAGCCACTCCTATGGGGCCAGGACCAAGTGCATGGCCGACGTTTCCCACCTGCAGACAGAGGGTGGAGGCAAGGCAGGTGGTCTCTAAATATTATCGGGCGTTCACTCAGAAGGGATCAAGGAGCGTAGGAAGACTTTGTGTATCATTCACTCTTTTTAAAATTTTTTTCATTTGTTTGCTGGAGCAGTTACAGGTTTACAGAAATACCAAGTAGAAAGTACAGAGTTCCCATATGACCCTCCCCACCCCCCGCTCATTTTCCCTATTATTTTGCATGAATGTGCCTTTGTTATAATTGATGAAACAGTAGTATACTATTAAATGCACTCCATAGTTGACGTTAGGATTCGCTCTTTGTGTGGTACTGTTCTATGGGTTTAAACTTTTTTTGTTCTGTTAATATATATACACAACGTGTAATTTCCCCTTTAAACTGCTTTTGGTTATACAGTTCAGTGGTGTTAATTATTGAGGTCCTGACATTTTATTTCTTTGTTTTTAAAATAATTAGAAGGTGGTCTACAGAACAGGGTGGAGTAGCCCTGATTTTAGGTAGATCCCAAAACTCAACAGAAAATCAAACGCACCCAGCAGGCTCCTGCACAACTTGTCCCTTTGTCTGAGCTCTCTCAGGAGTTGGCAGCACGATGGCCTTTCTGGTCATAGACACTAGAGCCTGAACCCCCCTCACCCCTTCCCGCTGAATTTAGCTTCTGTCCATTCCTCAGATCAGCCCCCTCCTCCGCAGCCCTCCTGCCACACTCTGGTTTAGGAATTCCTCTTTCCTTCCATTCCTGCCCGCATACCCATGCTTCACAGTGGTGGAAATAAATCAGTGCCTCTCACTACCTGCTGAAAACCCTTCAATGCCCACAATTCATCCCCAGCACCCACGGCAGAAGTTTCCAAATGGTCTGGGTGATGGAAATCCCCTGGGGTGCTTATTAACAGTACTGAGTACTGGAGTCGACATGCAACATAGGTGTTCTGAATCAGAGCATCCAGGGCAGGTGCCTAGGGACCTCTTTCTCTCATTCTCTCTCTCTCTCTCTCTCTCTCTCTCTCTTCCCTGGCCCAGGTAATTCTCATGACCAGGCATTTTGGTAAATATGAACTTCAGGATCGAGGCCAGGCAATGGAAGGAAATACGGAAGGGTCTCCAAACTCAAGCCCCTGCTTTCCCTCGGGCATCATCTCTCACTGCTTCCAGCACTCCTTGTGCAGAACAGGAGTTATGTTGAATGAGTGAGTGAATGAATGAATGAATCACAACTTATATACAGTAGCACTGATCTATTTTATCCTTCCCCACACTTACCATGCTGTTTTTTATCTCCACACTTGAGATTCTCTTTTCATCTGTGTTCTGCATGTTCCTAGAACCATAAATTTAGTTATCCCTCCTCTATGCTTTTGCAATACCCAGTGCATTGAGCTGCCTCTGTACATACCAGATCTATATGTAAATTTCTGTTTTTGTGATTTTTCCCATTCAAACTGGAGCTTCCTTTAGGCAGGAACTGCCTTCATCCATGTATCCTCAGTAACTAGCACAGAGACCAGCTAATAATAGATGCTCAACAAATATGTGTGAGTATCCATGGCAATACCCAGGCCTTCTAAACCACCTGTGCATGCTTTCCAGATGAAACCCTGACCCATTGGTTCTGTGACCTCCATAGGTAGCACAACAAAAGGAAAGAAGAACCAGCAGGGTAGGGCACCTGCTCGTGCCGGGAGCCAGCAAAAGAGGCCAGAGAGGGCACGGGGAGGCTTGTTCTTGCTGAAAGTGTGAAACTGCTCCAGCAAGCGACAGTGTCCCTGAACACACACACGTGAGCCCAGGACATGTGGCCTCTGCTGGAGGCCAACAGAGCACGGTTTCCCTGCAGGTAGCCTGGATTCTCTAAAAGGCATAATAATAATAATAAAAATAATAATAATAATAACAACAACAACAGAACAGCCTTATAATAAGACTTAAAGACCAGCATAAAGCATTGCAGGAGAAGCTGCCTAGAGAGTGGGCAAGCGCATGCACACACACACATCAAATATTTATTGAGCTCTTACCACTTTCCTGGTCTTATGATAAGCACATCAAATCCTTAATTTAATGTCATCATTATAACAACCCCCATTAGGAAGATGTTATATCCTGTTTTTCAAATGGAGAAACTGGGAATCAGGGTGGTCAGGTGACTTGTCTAAGATCACACACTAGTGTGTAGTGAGCCTGAGATTTAAAGCAGAATCTGTCAGGATTCAAAGCCCAAACTCTCAGCTTCACCATCATCAGCATGGTGATGATGATGAGGATCATGATGATGATGATGGTGATGATGGTGATGATGGCGATGATGGTGATGATGGTGGTGATGGTGGTGATGATGATGGTGGTGATGATGATGGTGGTGATGATGATGGTGGTGATGATGTTGATGGTGGTGATGGTGATGATGGCGCCAGCGGTGGTGGTGATGATAATGGTGATGATGATGATGGTGATGATGATGATGGTGGTGGTGATGATGGTGATGATGGTGATGATGATGATGGTGGTGATGGTGCCAGCGGTGCTGGTGATGATGGTGGTGGTGGTGATGGTGGTGATGGCACCAGCGGTGCTGGTGATGATGATGATGGTGGTGGTGATGATGGTGATGGTGGTGATGATGATGATGGTGGTGATGGTGCCAGCGGTGCTGGTGATGATGATGATGGTGGTGGTGATGGTGGTGGTGATGATGATGATGATGGTGGTGATGGTGGTGATGATGGTGGTGGTGGTGATGGTGGTGATGGCGCCAGCGGTGGTGGTGATGATGATGATGATGGTGATGATGATGATGATGGTGGTGATGGTGGTGATGATGGTGGTGGTGGTGATGGTGGTGATGGCACCAGCGGTGGTGGTGATGATGGTGATGATGGTGATGATGATGATGATGGTGATGATGGTGATGATGATGTTGATGATGGTGAAGGTGATGATGGTGATGGTGATGATGATGATGTTGATGGTGGTGAAGGTGATGATGGTGATGGTGATGATGTTGATGGTGGTGATGGAGCCAGCAGTGGTGGTGATGATGATGATGATGATGATGATGATGGTGGTGGTTGTGATGATGATGATGATGGTGGTTGTGATGATGATGATGATGGTGATGATGATGGTGGTGGTGATGATGGTGGTGATGGTGTTGATAGTGATGGTGGTGATGATGCTGTTCATGTTTATGACGACGTCTAACATTTACTGAGCACTCACTACATGCAAGGTAGTCATAAGTACCTTAACTGTAACAATGAATTCAATCCTCTTAGTCACCTATTTTTGTTCCTATGTTAGAGATAAGGAAACTGAGGTACAGAGTGCGTGTCTAGCTTGCCAAGGTTACACAACTGATAAGTGGTCTGGCAGGCATTCAAACCTAGGTTGTCTGGCTCAAAGGCCTGGCTCCGATGCTGCCCCCCATTGCCTCTCCTGATATGAATGCAGACTAATGGGAGACAGGGAGAGAATTGCACCTCCAGCATCCTAGTAAAACGCCAAGGGCTGAACCAAAGGCTTGTACTGAGAAGCACTTTTCTGAATGAACAGGGGAGGTCCAGAGTGAATTTCAGAGCTGGTAGGAGAGCACATACATGGTAGTGATAGTAAGGACCCCCAAGGGGGAGGTTGGGGTCTTTTGCGCCCATCTTTTCAAAGGACACTGTTGAGAAAAATTGCAGTAAAAAACAGGAGAGCTGGCAAACAGTGTAAAATGTTCGTCGTGGCTTTTGTGCTAAGCCAGGGCTGGGGCCCGTTCCCTGCAGCTGCCTGTCCCAGTCGGTGCATGGCCTCCTTTAGGGTTAAGCAGGGAGGACTCCAGCTCTGTGGCACCAGCAGCACCAAGCACCTGGAGGCCAAGCTAGCCATGGGGAGGGGGAGCCGTCTACCCCCTGTGCCTCCTGAGCCCCTTTCCCCTGGGTGCCCTGAGCAGGTGACAGAGCATAGCTCAGGCCCAAGGAATGAGCAGCCTGGTCAAAGCTGAGACGTGGCGGGTGACGCC
>JAKSZT010054277.1:1257106-1274994 GCA_026826555.1 Tolypeutes matacus | reverse complement strand
CGGGGAGACACAAGGAATGAGCAGCCTGGTCAAATCTGAGACGTGGCGGGTGACGCCACAGGGAGACACAAGGAAGAAAGTGGCAGGGCCCATAGCATCACCGAGGCCTATAGAACCAAGCCGGGGCCACTTGCCTGGGCAGTTCTCCATCTGCAGCAGCAGAGTGACGGGGCATCTTCATTGGACGAAGCACTGGGGTGTGTCAGTGTGTGCCTACCTGCCTGTGTGTGTCTGCGTCTGTGTCTGCCATGTGTGTGTGCCCCTACTCATGTGCAGCCGTGATGTGCTTGGACACACGGGAGCAGCTTCCCAAATGTTGCTCTGAGTCAGGCCCCTTCCTCCTTTGAGCTTTCATGTGGCTTCCAGCTTTGCAAAAGTTCAGCCAAATTCCTCTTTTACCCCTATTAACCTGGGGTTTCATGGGATGGAGGAAAAAGATGTGCAAGCTGAGACCATGTTCTGGTTAAACAGGATTTCCTTTAAAAATCTCTTAAACACAATTGGCAGTTCCCTGGGCTTTTAGGGTTTTTCAACAATAAAGGCAATACCAGGTTGTACTAATCAGCCCAAGGGTTGCTAATGCAAAATACCAGAAATCTGTTGGCTTTTATAAAGGGTATTTACTTGGGGTAGAAGCTTACAGTTACCAGGCCATAAAGCATACGTTACTTCCCTCACAATGTCTGTTGCCACGTGTTAGAGCAAAATGGCTACTGACGTTCAGCCTTCCTCTTCCTCCTAAGGCTCCATGGTCCCAGCTTCTTCCATTATCAGCTGTAGGCTGGGGTAAGTCTCGTCTCTCTCTTGGGGCTCAATTCTCTCCACAAGGCCAGCTGTAGACTACCAGGCAAATGGCTCTGTCTCTCTCCCCGGGCTTCTGCCGTGTCTAAGGAGCCGTCTCTATTTCTCTGTGTTCTTTTCCTGTGTGTTCACTTCCCAGGCTCCAGCTCAACTCCAGCATCAAAACTCCAACTAACTCCTCTGCTCTGCCGTGTAGTTTTCTCTGTGAGTCCCGGCTCACCAAGGGGGTGGGACTCAACATCCTACTGACGTGGCCCAATCAAAGCCCTAATCATAATTTAATCACACCAGTTTACAAACATAATCCAATATCCATTTTTGGAATTCACAAATAATATCAAGCTGCTACACAGGCCAATAAATACATTTTAGAAGAAAAGGAAACTGAAGATAATGAAAGGAGAAAATAGGGAAGAACAAAGGAAGAGTAAAAACACTGAGAAAAGAAGCCCTGCGTCCAGCAGTGTGCAACCAGACACTTTAGCCTTCCAGCCTACTTTCTGTTGGTGGACTTTTGTTTGGTTCGGTTTTAGTAAGACTTGTAATCAGAATGGATATACATCTTTGCAACAGGTTTCTTTCATTAACCTTTTGTAAGCATTTTCTAAGTTGTTGTATGCGCCATAAGTATTATTTTAATAATTCTATTTTTTTCATTATTATGCTCATAATTGCATGAGAAAGTTAAAAAATTGGTAAGCAAAAAAAAATTAAATTATAACCTCAACACTTGAAAATAAGCACTATTATCTTTTTGCATGTATTCATTCAGTATGCATGGAAGAAAAGATAATATCCACATCCGGATGTGTCCGTAGAGCCGTGGCTGCCTTTACACACAGCCAAAATGGGATCATAAGGCATATACTACCTGTAGACCATTAAAATGCCATTGAGTGTTGATTTTTGTTTAATCACTATGTTTTCATCCATTTCTATCAGAGATAGACAAAATATAAGCGAGTAATTAGATAGTAGCCATTTACTCTATCTATATTATCTATCTCTATATCTACCAATCGATTGATCAATGGATCGACTTGTCCATCTACCTGCCTATCTATCTACCTATAACTCTTTCAGGCTCCCAGCTTTCTTTTTAAATGTCTATCCTCTTACCTAGTGCTAGAGGTAAAGGAAGGAGAAGCCCCTTCCTCCTGTTAGAAGTCCCTGAGTGCCTCACCTGTCACCTTCACTCTTAGGACCACCTTGAGCCGTGCAGCTTTGTGAGGCAGATGTGAAAACCAGTCAGCACAGGTGAGGCCCAGCCCTGCGTCTTATGCCTGGGCAGTGGTCGAATTAGATTGCTCTCTAAAGGACCCAGTGACTGCCTGCTTCTCCTGAGAAGCCACTGTGCCTCTCCACGTTTCTCCTAGCTGTTCAGTTGACTCACCTAAGGAAGGCGTGTGGAGTATGCTCTGTGTCGGATGCTCAGACGATGTAATAAAAGCCTATTGAACTTCAGAACTCACCTATAAGTTGTTCCTATTTTATCATTTGATGAATAAATACCTGCTGTTGAAATTTATGATGCAAATAACTGACAAAGTGTTACATCTAAAATGTAGAGGGAATTCTAGAAAATCAGCAAGAAAAAGAAAGAAGCTCAATAACGAAGTGGGTGGGAGCAGACGTTTCAATGAAGACTAAATCCTGGATAATCAGGGTTTTAGCTCTACACAGACTCTCTCTTAAAGAAATGAACGTTGAAATCACACGAGATACACTTTTACACCCAATGGGCAGAAATTGAAAAGTCATGTGCTAGTAAAGGCTGGAGGGGGGAAGGGCGAGTGGAGACCTTCCCAACAGCTGCTGGGAGTGAACCCTGGGGCAGGTACACCGAGAGCCTCAAGTGACACCCAGGTGGCCCTTCCTTAAGGACTTAGAAATCCACTCCCATGTCTGTACCCAGAGAAACTTTCACAAAGATATACACACACAAAAAAAATAATGCAAAGATGTCTGTCACAACACTATTTTGATAACAGAGTTGGGGGGGGGCGGAAATAAATAGCTATTGGGACAGGAAAGGATAGAATATACAAAGGATGGGATACTCTGTATCAGTTAAAAGGATGAATATGAAGTATGAATGAATACAATATCTCTCAAAGACACAATGCATGAGGATGTGAAAAGCAAAATGCAATTCATGGCACCTGAATCTTTCAAGGTATTTAAACACACACAAGAGGGAGCCCCTTGGGAAGAAGCCTGGGGTTGAGGGTGGGAAAGGAAGACATAAAACTCAACAAAAATTAGCCCATGCCTGTACTGATGGCAGTGCAAACTAAGGCTTCCACTCAGTCCAGTCTCCGTGCCTAAGGATGGGGGGTGGGGGTAAGGATTTGATATGAATTTGTTGCCTCGTTCCCACTTTCCTTGTCTCTAGCTACTAAAACCCATGTACTTGCTGGGCAGGAGATTCCCAATCCCTTATGTTCCTGGTTGGTGAATTCTGCTCAACTGATATTTTTCTGCCTTTCTCAATGATCATATTTGGAGTTTGGCCTTAACCTATTATGTTTCCAAAAGTACCAAAAAGGAATAATAAATGCCAAGAAATTATAAGTAGCTCCCTTAACTTGTGACTGGGTGCTTGCTGCTAAGACTCTGAGGCATTCATTTGAAAAGACTGCCAGGAGCTAATGACTATGATTTGATCCTGACTTTGCAGGGCTCTTGTTATTGGAAGGATTCATCATGCATAAAAATTATTTGTGTTTTAGCTCGAGGCCAAATGGTCTGCACTTAGCATTCGGCAGGAAGCACGCGGCCGCCATTTCTACTCACTTACCCAGGAAATAAATGACAGCATTACCGGGACAGATGCAGTCTGTTTGCTGGCTTCCATCTGGTTTTTAAATCTCACCAAGAAAACTCTAAAGACATGTTTTTATGTTGCGTAAAATCCATAGAGGAAAAGAAGGGCTCAGGCTTCAGACATTCATTGTTTCATTATTTGTGTTGCCTTTATGAAAGAAAAATCATGAAATCATTCCCCGATTCTTTTGACCTCTGAGTACTCATTGCTACCTCTTAAATTTGATGTCTCCTTCCTAAATGTCCTTCCTGCAATTGCTCGATTATTCACTCTTCAGGCAGCGTTGACAAGGAATGAGAACATTTCTGTTCCAAACAGCTCAGGGCTGCCGAGGAGGGAACTCAAAAACACATGCAGTGAATCAGTTTTGAAAGAAAATGCAAGGGTCCTGGCTAGACCGCTCAGGTCCAATTCCTCTCTCCTGTGTCCAGGCTAGAGAAGGGAGCTTCCTTCCTTTACGTGCTGCGCGTCAAATGGACCTGCAGCCAGGCTCTTCCCTTATCACGCCTCCTGCCTGCCCACTCTGGTCAACTCAGAGCCACGACTTACAACCCCTAAACACAGACTTCCGGAGCTGCTGCTCTGGGCCGAGGTCACCTCTCAGCCTGGGGATCCAGCTCTGCTCTTCTATAGACGGCAGAGAGACAAAGTGGGAAAACGACGAACAAGGTCATCTACACTAGCGATAAATGCTATGAAGAGAATTAAGAAGGCTTTTGGGACCAAAAGTGGTAGTTGGGGAGAGCAGAAGCGAGGAGGAAGGGAGGATATTTTTGATTTGGTGTCAGTCAGGGCCTCTCTCAGGAAGAACTATTTGAACTAGAACCTGAAAGATGATAAGAAGTCAAAAATGCAGAAACACTGGGGAAGGAGGGTTCAGGCAGAGCTAAGAGCAAGGGCAAGGGCCCTGTGGTGGGAACTAGTTCAGAACGTTCAAGAATCAAGAAGGCCAGCAAAGGCTGAGATGTGCTGATCACAGAGGTTGACGTAGATTAGACTCATGTCCTGCAAGGGCCCTCCCGCAGCCACCCAGCCCAGGCTTGTTGTCCAAATGGGCACACCTGTGGCTTCATGTATTTCTTTATTACAATTGCCATGTTTATTTGGACATTATGAGCTCTGTAGAGGCAGAGAATGCGTCTGTCTTCCTCAGAATTCTATCTCTAGTTTCCAATGTAGGATTTAATAAAGAGTAGGCAGCAGGCACTTTGTGCATATTGAATGAATGAATGAATGAATGCATTACATAGTACACGTCAGAGTGATCACTAACATGTTCAAAGGCGCAGACTGTAACAGTAGCTTATGCAACTGGGTCCCTGTTCTTGCCAAGAGCCCTGGACTTCCCAGGCTTAAAGGGGATCCCCTATGTCCTCTGACCCCTTCCAACCATGGGAAAACATCAGGGGGTCCCTGAGAATCATGAAAAGGCTAACTCCTACAGAATGGCCACTGTGTGCTCGATTCCAGGCCCTTACCGGAGACTTTCTGATTTCATCCTTACACTAAACGTTCCCAGAAGAGGAGCCGTGGCCCAGAAGAGGTAGGTAATCAGCCCAAGGTCACGCAGCAGGAGGCAGAGCCTGGGTGTAAAGCCGAGTGCTCCTGGCTCCTCAGCGCACGTGCTTGGCTGCTGCCCTCAGCCTTTGGAAGGCCCTGGCTCCTGAAGGGGATGGGAAGGTCAGGGAATGAGGCTGGGGATGCCAGCAGGCGCCCGGGGTCCACTGGTGGGCAGGGTGGCAGGGCTGGAGCATGCTTCTTGGCGTCCGTGCTTAGCTTGACCTCGGCTTCTGCTCCAAAAAGCCTGAGTGGGGTTAGCACTCAGAGGCTGAGGCCTCCAAGTGAACTGGGTGTGTTGGCCTGGGACCGCCTCGAGGCAGACACATTTGTGATGGGGAGTGTATTAGTCAGCCAAAGAGGGCTGATGCAAAATACCAGAAATGGGTTGGTCTTTATAAAGGGTATTTATTTGGGGTAGAAGCGCACAGTTTCCAGGCCATAAAGCATAAGCTACTTCCCTCACCAAAGCCCATTGCCACGTGTTGGAGCAAGACGGCTGCCGACGTCTGCGAGGCTCAGGCTTCCTGGGTTCCTCTCTTCCCGGGGCTCCATTTCTCTCTGGACTCAGCTCCTCTGCTGTCTCCACAAGGCCAGCTGCAGACTAGGATTCACCAAGTTCAAACCACCACAGCATGTTTTATTTATTTTTTTTTTTTTTCCGTAAAGGACCAAAGAGTAAATATTTGAGGCTTTGCAGGCCATTCGGTCTCTACTGCAACTATTCAAGTTTGCTGTCATGGCTTGAAAGCAGCCATGGGCAATACAAAAGCAAATGACCTGGTCTCAAAAATTTGAAATAAATCCAATAAAACTTTATTTACAAAAACAAGCCAGGGCTGGATTTGGCCCATGGGCCACAGTGTGCCAGCTCGGCCCTAGGGGAGCTGCAGCTGCAAGAGGGAAGGCCGCTGGGCTCCTGAGCCGCCACGTGGGTGCCGCCACACAGGTGCCAAGTTGCAAACCCTGCAAGGTAAGTAAACTGGTGGTAAAGCCAGGTGCCATGGGGGTGCTCGCTGCAGAGCAAGCCTGCCCTGCCGGGGGCTGCTAGGCTTGTAAGCCTCTTTCTAGTGTTTTGTCTTTGCCTATTTTGTTCTTCACACATGCACTTGATTAAGGTAATTCTTTGGGATCCGGTTGTTTGTGGAAACAGTGACTTCCATTTTAAATGGATGCCTTATTAGTGAGCTCTCATTCCCAGAACTTTTTGAAACTTAGAAAATGAGCCCCGGTGTAGCTCCTGCCCCCTAAAAGCTCCTAAAAGCTCTCTCCTCTGAAAGTACCACACATGCAGCAAGACGCTTAGAATTAGGGCTGAAAGCCATCGTTCCAACTTGGATTACATTTGAACTAGATGAGTTTGCTGTTTTGCTGAGTGTTGGTTTCTGCAAAGGGTGGGGGTTTCCAATACGCCAAACCAAGAAGTGTCGGTGAAGTCAGCAGCAAAACTCCTGTGTTGATGGGGGCATCGTTTGCCATTTGCACTGACTGCCTCGCGAGTAGTGGATAGACCCCCAGGAGCCCTCCAGACAGGAAAAGTGCTTCCATGAGCAAAAAGGGACCAAGCTTCAGGAGATCTATCACTGTTCCCATTCTCCAGTTCAGCCCCCAAAAGAGAACTGTGCGATTTACACCTATGCAAATGCTGGGATCCCGAGGGGCCGCTGCAGAAAATGCGAAGCTGGCCAAAGCGAGACACTAACGGGGCTTTCAGGGAATTATTCGAGTTCTGCCTCTTCCTGGACTCATCTAAGCATGACCCCTGAGCCTGGGACTTGAGGGCTAAATCGTCGTCCAGTCGTGCATCACCGGTACCCTCAGAGCCAGCTCCGGCCGGAGTCAGGCCTGCTTAGCCATTTAAATGGTCAAACCCAACAGCTCTCTGTTTTAAGTTATTTGCAGTCTTTTAGAACAGCACATAGCTCTGACCGCTCAGTCTCTTTCTTCTCCGTTTTTCACAGTCCATCCTCCCAGACTGGGTTGAATGGTGCCCCCCCAAAATGGTCTGTCCATTCCCAAGATCCAGGGACCCATCAGTGTTGCCTTATATGGAAAAAGAGCAAATATTACTTTACGCAGTAAAAGCTGTGATTAAGTAAAGGGACTGGAATAGCAGAGTTTATCTGGAATTATCCCGGTGCGCCCCAGAGCACAAGAGGACGGGGCCAGAGATGGAGGCTGCAGCCCCAAGCCACGGGCCCCCGGGGCCCCCAGCGTCCGAGAGCGGTAAGGAAGGGGGCAGGCCCGTGCGCAGCGTGGTTTCAGCTCCCGGCCTGCTGCACTGGGAGAGGAAAGCCCTGTTTCTGGTTAAGGACGCCAGTTCATGGTAATCTGCTACAGCATCCTCAGGGGAAGAAATGCACCCCCAGACAGAAAGAACTCACAGGCTTTCGAGCAGCACGTGTAGAGACCCCGCTGTTTCCATAGCCCTTCTGCTCCACCCAGCTCTGCTCAAAGCATTTTCGTTCAGGACGCCACGTAACCCTCGCAGTGCAAGTTTAATGACTTGCTCAAGATCCCGTAGAAAGTGGCAGAATCTGGATTCAAATTTCCGGCGGCCTTTCCCCAAAATGCCCGCGCTGGTGACCTCGCCGGAGCAGCTGGCATTGGGGCACCTTGGCCCTGGCTGAGCCGCACCCAGCCTCCCCGCCCTGCACCTGCTGCTCCTCACCTGTGTGCACCTTACTTGGTGCCTTGGGCCCGTACGGACCAGATGAGGCAAAAGTGTTCTCGAGGCCTTTACTAGGGACATGGGAGAAAATGTTCTCTACCCATCAACTGTTCTTCCCTCGTCCCCTGACCAATCGCCTCCTCTCTGGCCCAGCTTGGAGTCAAATGAGAGAAAAAGACTTAGCAGTAGCTTCGCCAATACTGTGGCTGTCTGGAGATGCTGTGAGTAAGGCCACTGGTCCACAGCCCTTGCCTGCTCTCGGGGATGCCCCTTGGGTGTGACTTAGAGGAGCTAGCCTGGGCTCTGCAGGAAGGGAGGGCGAGGCTGGCCCCCAGCTCCCCCCACTGACCGGCTGCGTGAGCTGCTTAAACTGTCAGCTGCGACAAAACGGGAGGGCAATGACGTCATCTGCACGGAGTTTGTGTGTGCATTTCATGAAAATGTTCCCCACAATCTAAGGCACGGTGGCTGGTCAAGAAGCATCAGTTTCTTTTCTCTTCTGGGCTTCCAGGGAAACTAATTAATGTCACCCACATTTTTATCATCTTAAGGGACCGTGATCCAGGAACAGTGTTTGCGTAGCTCTGATTCCCACATCACATGCAGGCAATGAGGGGGACCTTGTGGGAACAAAGACCTAATCATCGTGGGACTGTGCTTCTCATCCTATTGCCATAGCAACGCAGAGTGCCGTGGGGCCTCCACAGAAGCACCCACCGGCTTCGGCGAACAGGCCCGGTTTGCCGGATGCATCACCGGATGCATCTTGCGGGGATGCTGTTGAGCTGGGCATCAGGCAGGACCCTGTGTGCTGACTCTCAGGTCGCTGTGAGCAAGTGATAAGTGATGAGAGAACAATTACACTGGCACCACCGAGCATCGAGCACGGTCGGGGAAGCCAGTAACTCAGTTAGAGCAGCGGTGACGCCGCAGGGCTGTCAGATGCCAGGCGGAGCTGCAGGCGGCGCCAGGCAGTGCCAGGCCAGCACGGAGAGCCCGTTCCATGCTTGTGGACCGGCGGAGAGGTGCTTGGAGCTCTTCACTTCTTCAGTGAGTACACTGAGAGTCTAGGCCTCAGTGCATTGCGCCCGAGAGGAAACGTCTGAGACGCTCTTCCCTAGATGGTGTGGAGTCTGGCAGGTGAGGTAGAGATAGTCAGGTGGGAGGCGGGGCCGCCCACCAGCAGCACTAAATGTGGCGCCTCTAAGAACATCAGACTGTTGAATTAAGCTGGGATTTGTTCTTCAAAAATAAAATCTTGGTTTCTCCTGACATGGGAAGGGGGTTGGGAGTGGAATTTATAAAAGATTAAGCGTCCCGAAGGCCAGGCTGGGGTAGCCTCTCCTAGCAGCCCAGTGGAGGGACTTGGACAGCCACTGCCTCCTGGCACGAACAGTTCCCTCAAGATTCTTGTGTCAGAGCGATCTACGTTTTCTCTGTTGGACCTCTGGGCCTTGAAGAGAGTCTTCTTTTCTACCCAGAGTGGATGACCAGGATTAGTACTGAAGGGCAGACAAGTTAGACTCCATAAAAAAGGAGGTGGCAACATTCCAAAGAGGTGGAGAAGAGTAGCACTGAGCCCTGAGAACACGCTGAGTCTGTGACTGTTCTCAAACAGTGGTAAGAATGGTGGTGGTGGTGACGATGGCGATGACGAATATGGTGACAATGGTGCCCATGATGATAATACGAAGCTGAAGTCCAGGGGGGGGCTGCAAATACTGACTGCTTTTGTAAATAAAGTTTTATTGCCACACGGCCCTGTCCATTGGATTGCACCTTGTCTCTAGCTGCTTTTGTGATACTTACTTGTGATAGAGACTGCGTGGCCCGCAAAGCCTAAAATAGTTCCTATCTGGCCATTTCCAGAGAAGGTTTGCTGACCTCTGCCATGGAGAAGAGAGGATTAGAGTCCATGCATTCAGCAGCCGAGGTTACCCCAAGCTTCCCTGTGCATAAGAACCCCTTGGGGGCTCTTCACACTAGATTCCTGGGCTGCCCCTATAGAGATTCTGATTCAGTCCGTTTGGAGTAGGACCCCAGGGGATCCTGATTCTGGTGATCCAGGGACAATTCTTTGAAAACCCTTCCCAGGGGTCCCTACACGGCTCCCTCGGATGTGGCCCTGTGGCCGTAAGACAGCACTAAGTGTCTCTAATCCTCTAGTCAGTCAGGGGAGGCTGACGTTTGATCTAGATTTGTTGGACAAATAAACAGATGGAAAGTTTAAAAGTTCGACATTAAGTAAATTTGAGCAGAATTAAGCCAGTTCAATCCTCCTAAAGAGATAAACCTCTTCAAGCTTCTTGCACAGCCCAGGATAGTCTTTTAAGTTTGCCGGTCATTAGGTAGACCCACTGGAGAAAATTTTACTTTGCCTTTAAATGATTTATTGCTGCAATTTCGCAGAGAACTTAAGTACTTGCTATTGTCTCAAGGCAGTTAATTCTCCAATTCTGAAACTCATTCTCTCAAAAAGAACGACTATTTTCAGTTTGTGATTTTTTTTTTCTGGCATTTTTCTAGGAAGATACGGCTAAATTAAATTCTCCTTCATGCCATCCAATATGAGTTATAGTCTCAGTCTCAGTTAGCAACTTTCCTAATTTATCACCGTTAAAAATGGTCTAAAAGGGCTTAATTTAGGTAATAGATTCCTTTGCTCCAGAGTCTGCTCCCCTCTGATTTGAGCTGCGTCTTCCAGTGCCACAGAAAGGCAGAGGATCTCTCAGAAACAGATATTACCGATTCCCAAATAATGTGTCTGCTGGCTGCACCGACTTCCCGAAGGGAGAAGGATGGGCGGCCCTAACGCCAGCCACCTGCCGTGGTTTCAGAGCGGCGTTTTCACCCAGATGGAGAGCATTTGACAGAAATCCCCAGCCATTCTCTGAGAAAGAGGAATTTTAGCCAAGATGCCTATAATAATTTCATCATTTTTCAACTTCCATTACCACTAAATCCACAGGCAAAGGGGAGAGATCATTCTTGGATTTGTTGGCTATAAAGGCAGAGATGATGACACACGGCTGAGATCCGAAAAGTTGGGTTTGGGTAGTTACAGTAGAGTAGACAAGTGCTGAGAAGTGGCAGGCACGCTTAGGGAAAACATATTTCAATTTGATAGAGAGCTTTATGGAAAACAACTTTAGTGTTTGAGCTGAAGGGAGATACGAGGTAGCCTGCAAGAAACAGAACTTCTGGAATGTTCACTTGCTCCATTTCCTCCTCTCTTCTTCTAATATTTGGAGCCTTCTTTCCATTCAAAAAGTTGTGTTCTTTCTGTATATAAAATATTGTATGTTTATTGTGATATGTGTGTTTGTACATGTGCATGTGTATCCAGAGAATGTAGAAAGTAGTAATAGAGAAAGCAAAGAGCTCCCAAACCCTGACACAAGGATATATGCATGTTAACATTTCACTTTTTTTTTTTTTTTAGGTACCAGGGCTGGGGATTGAACCTGGGACCTTATATGTGGGAAGCCGGCGCTCAACCACTGAGCCACATCAGCTCCCCTGAGTTAGTTTTTTTGTTTGTTTGTTTGTTGTTTATTTTTCTGTTTGTTTTTGGAGGCACCAGGAACCTAACCCAGGGCCTCCCATGTGGGAAGCAGGCGCTCGACCGCTTGAGCCACATCTGCTCCCCACATTTCACTTCAATACCCTTTATGACTGCTTCCTGTATACAGATAAAATCAAGGTAGGGATATATGTAGATCACAAACTTAGATCTGCAGCTTCTTGACAGCTGACTTTCCGCCTAAACAATATCTCCAGGAAACATTTTCAAATCCATTCCACACTCTCATGATCCGTTTTGAACAGCGGCCTGGTGTTCCATCGCATGGACCGGTTGTACTCCATGCCATCAGTTGCCTGTGTGGGACGCTTAGGATGTTCAGCTATGCCCATGCTTCTGTTTGCTTGTGTTCTGCATGAGTACAGCCCTGGTGATCAGCTGGCGGCAGCAGTGGGAATCTCTGCAAGCCTTTTCTGGCCATAGAACCGGGGAAGGGCGGGCTGCCTCCACACTTGCCCCTCCCACCCACCCCTGCCGAGCCAGCTCGCGTGTCTGCACGAGGGAAAGCCCCCCGGGGGCCGTCCATGCTCCTTCCCACTTGGCCACAGCCTCAGCCTACAAACCTCCGCTTGCAGACACACAGAGAGGTTCAGCAGCACTTCCTCAGCCTAATTCCTGTCCCCTGTGTTTGCAGCCAGCTGAAGCCTCCTCCTTCCAGGAGAAATGTCTCAAGCCTGATAAGTCCAGATCAGCCTCTGCCGCTCTGTGAGAGTAACGGGGCCCAGCTTCCTCCATGTAAAAGTATACAGCTCCCTCAAGGTCACACCTTTAATGGGTAAAATCGGATCTTGGGTGTGCTGGCTCCTTACCTGGGTCCCCAAGTCCTGCCAGGTGTGTCTCATGGGCTATCCACAAGGAGAGAAGGCAAGCTCCAGCCACAGCAGGTGGAGGTGCAGGAGGTGGTTCCCCGGGCATTTGGAAATGGCCTCTCCCGAAGGCCTGGCCTCGGCGGCCATGGGACCACGTGCCTAGGTCAGAGACTTTGCCTTTGGTTTGCAGCTTTACAGACTCATTGGTAACTGGGGTTTCAGGAAAACCACGGAGGCCTCACCGCAGAATACTTGGGCAATGCTATCTGATCTGATCCCGAAGACAGAGGAACTCGAAAATTAAGTACTTGAAAAATGCTCCAAATACAATTGTTGAAGCTGGCTGATGGGTATATGAGGGTTCATTTGACTATTCTTGCTACTTCTTTGTGTTTGTGAAAATTTCCATGGTAAAATGCTAACCAAAAAAAGTATTCCAAATAAACTTAGCTATGAGAATGTAAGTGCCTGAATGGATTTAAGAACAAATCTACTTAGAAAAAAAAAAAAAAAGGAAGAAAGAAAACCACGTTGAGCTTCAAATTGCATCTTGAAATAAATGAATTTTCATCTCTGTTCACCATTCCATTACAAATTACTTCAAACGTTGCCTTGGATGCCCCACTGTCTTCTTCCTGCCAGAGGACGTGGGTCTGTGGGGAAAAGCCCATTCAGCCATCGGTCCAGGGGCCTGAGAATTAAGCCCCCAGTAGGACGTGTTTCGGGGAAAGGGGGAGAGGAAATACACCTTGCTGTGGTGCCCAGATAGGGCCAGGCAGAGAGCCAGGTGGGCGAGGGGGAGGCCGCCCTGCACACAGGTGTCCTTTCCTCAAGGGCCTCGGCCTGCACTTTCCTGCTCCCCCAGTGAACTCTTCTCGCACCCAGGGCAGGCAAAGGCTCCTGGTTCAGCGTGTGCCTGGGAACTTTACTAGGGCTGTCAGGAAGAGCCGTTGTTGAGCTGGTTTGAGCAGAGTCCAGAGGAAGCACCTGCCGGGGCCTCCTGCAGCTGCCCCCAGTCCCCTATCCCCTGAAAGACAGGGAGGGGTGTGGCTCAGAGCAGGTGGGTGTGGCTCAGAGCAGGTGGGTATGGCTCAGAGCAGGTGGGCGTGGCTCAGAGCAGGTGGGCGTGGCTCAGAGCAGGTGGGTGTGGCTCAGAGCAGGTGGGCGTGGCTCAGAGCAGGTGGGTGTGGCTCACAGCAGGTGGGTGTGGCTCAGAGCAGGTGGGGTTCTAGAGCCAGGCACCAGGTAACCATCATCTCGGATCAGCTGGCAAGCAAGAAGGGGGCACAGAGGGGCAGCAATAGCTCTCAGGCCTACTCCCTCCTCTCAGCTCCTCAGCAGCTTCACCCTGTCCTCCAGCCGCCTCTGACTTGCCCAAGGCACTCGGTGGTTTTTGCTCAGCTCACAGGGGCTCCCTTACCAGATTTTGTGCTGGAAACATGCCACCGAGCCCCAGTCATTTGAAAGGTGGTCTTCAAATGGCACTGGCTTCTTTGGGAGGGGAAGTGGGGGGAAAGGCTGCAAGGGAGGAGAGGAGCAGGCCTCCACTGGCCCTGTGCATGAGAGATGCGCTGTCTCCATCCAAAGACAGACGGGTTGTCAACCAGGTGCCCGCCTCCGACGTGCAATGATGTCTGTGCACCTGCAGCTTCCCCGTGTGCTAAATCCACAGGTGCACACCTTGAGTCCACAGGCGGCCCTTTTAGATCACGCTGCTGCAGATAAACGGGCGAATCCTGTTAGAGCAGGGAGGCTGCTGAGAGGAGAAACCCACCTGGGAAGCGCCGCTGTGTCTTTTTTCCACATTTTGTTGTCCCTTCATCATGGGACACCTTTCAGCTCTGAGAATTTAGAAGATGTTGGCATCTCCATGGCACGACTCCTTTTCCAGTGCACAAAACAGGCGAGTAGAGGAGCATTTGTTTCTGAGTGGTTATCTGAACACCTGCCTCCAAGGAGGGAAGAAATCTCTTCTGGTTTGTCAGTCTTTGCCTGGTGCCTCAGCTCCATTACTCGATGCCTCTTCCGTTTTAGGGGTCCTTTGACCAGGCACCCACAGTACAGAAAGTTTGCCTTAAAATGCAGATACCCTCCCTCTGCGCCCACCAAAACCTGCACCCTGTCCTCCTCCATCTTCCCAGTCCAGCTCACAAGCAGCCTTGACCCAGAAGGCGGCCGGACCACCGGCCAGTGGCTCACCCTCTTGGCTTTCTCCCTGCACCTTGAGCGCTGATTGGGCTCCGTCCTCCTTTTGCCCCTCCCCTCTCTCTGCCATCTCTGGTGGGTCACTGCACGCTCGCGTGGCCTGCGTTTTACCAACAGCCACGCAGGAGCTAAGGTTGGGAGTCCTCCATGTGAGCGGCCGCTGCATTACCGGGGTTACAAGGCTTGCCTCACCTCATTCTCACGTGCCACTATCCACCCCGTTTTACACAGGAGGAAACTGAGCCTCAGAGACACGGGTTCATCCCTTTAACAAGTATTTCCTGACTGCCTGCTAGAGGGCAGATTCTGTGCAGGCACCGGAGATGCAGTGGGAAACAAAATCCAGAAGCCCTGCCTCAGGTGGCCTGCCATCAGCTCGGAGCAAAAGAGCCACAGACAAGGAAACAAATGACCCAGATAATTCAGATGATCGTAGGTGCTATAAGGATAAGAAAACCAGGAATGCAATACAGAGTCACGGGGCGTGGGGTGGGGGAGAAGGGAGGCAGGGTCAGGGGAGACGGCCACCCCTGAGCTGAGACGGTGAGGAGACATTCAAGATCCTTAGGAAAACCCTGCAGGAAGTGGAAAGAGCAAACATGAAGGTTCTGAGGCTTGGGGGACTGGAAAGTCCCAGGGGAGGGGCAGAAGGGGAGGGGGCAGAGGTGAGCAGAGGCGGGGTCCCGGGCGCTGGTGCTGCAGTGAGGTGTTGTCACGTCCACGTCCACATGTGGCCAGGCAGGGGTGGCAGAGCTGATGCCCAGGTGGTCTTCCTGGCGGCTCAGGGTGGGGAGCAGCCTACCCTCTCCTTGTCCACTCCCAGCAGCAGCCAGGCCCGGGGCCCCCAGGGACCTGGCGTCCACCCGTAAGTGCCAACGCCGCGCCAGCGCCGCGGGGCTGCTCTTGTGACCGCACTTGGCAGGTGGGCGTCCAGACACAGGACGCTTCTCGGGCACGAGTGGGACTTGGACCTACGTCTGCGCTCCTGACCAGGCGGCTGCGTTGGGCAGGGGGCTTCGTGGCCTTCCCAGAGCATGGGCCGCAAGGAGCTGCAGCTCCCCCCACCCCGGCACGCACCCTGGTTCTGGCCCTGGAGGGGTGTGACAGGAAAGCCACGTGGGCAGGGGATGCTGTTTCTGAAAGTGGGAGTATGAGTGGCTGGAGGGTGGAAGCACCTGAGCAAGCGTGTAGGATCCCAGAGCAGCTACAGCAAGGGCGACCACAGGCCATTTGTTCAGCTCTTCCGGATTACAAAATACTGCCCTGTCACCCCTCTATTAGCACTGCCTGTCTCCACACAGTCCCAGCTGAGCAGGTACCAGGCATCAGCTTGGGTGGGCCAAGGGCTGAGCCCTCCACATGTTCTAAAAAGACTTTATTCCCCTGAGGCCTTTCAAAAACGAGATGTTTCCCGCCACTCCCAGTGACGGAAGACCGTGTCACGTATTGATTAGATGCTGTTTACGAGAGGAGGACCTGAGCTTTCTGAAAGCTGTCTCTGTGTGGAGTGCAAGCTGACAGAGGGTCCTTTCCACGGCGCCCTGGAGAAGGCGGCCTGGGGAGTGAGTGCAGGGATGCTTCCATCAGGAATTTTTAAAAACCTTAACAAAGTGGGTGACAGAGAGGGCTCCTCCAAGTTCTAAGCCCCGTGGGCTTCTTTACGCCTTTGGAGAAGACCTTGAGTTCATGCCTTCAGGAAGAGCTGGAAGGATAGGGAAGCAAGTCACTATTAGCAGGGGGGATAGGTGGTAATTGCTTATCTCCTCTTTTGAAAAAAAAAGGAATCTGTGCACACTAAAGTTCCGCAGTGGACTTGCAATACTCCTGAAATGAGAACACTAAACCAGAGAAAAGTGGCTTTCCAAAGAAGGTGCTGTGGGAATATGAACACGTTCGGCTAAAAGCTGAAGCCCACGGAGCACCTCGTGCCAGGAGATCCTCCTGTCCTGCCCTGTGGCACGCTGGGCCAGGGCAGTCTGGGACACGCAAGGCACTGTCCCACGCAGAGGCGCCTCAGCTTCGCGCTCGCTTCCAGGGGAACACGGAGGCTGGGCTGCTTGTTTGACGGCTCATCAATTTTGGGTAACAGTACCCTCAAATCCTGCTCCAGAACCCTCTGAGTTTGAGCCAATGAGACTCTTACCCAGGTACCTTGCCCTCCCCTGGGCCAGGAGCTTGCTTCCAGCCTGGAATCTGAGTCTGGAGCAGGCAATGAGGTGACAGGAAACGCTGGCTCTCACACTCACTCCAGCAGGGGCTTCCAGAGGGCTGGCTAATTAGTCTCTGCCAGCAAGACCCTCTGAACTGAAGGCTGCCGTCCTTTCCCTATCTGCACCCAGTTTTCCCTTGGACCTACAATTTTCCTCTGCATCCTTCCAAAGATTTCCTCTCTGTCTTGATTCGGCCAGATCCAGGCATATTGCAGACAAAGAAAATTCCTTCCGTGATTGCCCATGATCGGGGTAATCTTCCCGGCCTTTTTAAGCTTTCATTTTGCAATGATTGTGGGCTCACAGGAAGCGGCAGAAACAGTGCAGCCACCAAGGCTCTTGAACCGTGCACCCAGCTTCCCCAAAGCCGACATCTTAGGTAGCTGTCGCATGATCTCAAAGTCAAGCAATTGACATTAGCACAATACCACTAACTCTATTAAAGGCCTTAATCTCGTCAGTTGTCACCAGTTCTTACATGAACTCTGGCCTTTTAACTCTAGAAACAACCTATAATGGAAACAGACTTCACTCTATTATCCCAAATTATGGATGAAGAATCTGTGGACTCAAAACGATTGAAAGAACTCGACAAACACAACAGTCGTTTTCCTTTACTGTGGGTAAAAGATACAGTGCATCTGCTTAGAAATAATTGCATGGAGTGGGAGTCAGGCCAGACACCTTGCATCCCTGGGGCAGTCAGCTGGAGACACCTCTGCTCTTGGGATGAGTGCCGCAGGCTTTTCACCCTCCTCGCTCTGCAGGCTGCTCTGCAGGCTCTGGCTAGTGCCTCTTTGCTTCCCAAGTACAAGTAATTGGCAACGACCCCCAGTGCACTTCTGAATGTTGCCTGTGAGACTAGGACAATGGAAGGTCAGTCTTGCAGGTGGTCCAGTGCCCTGTAAGACCAGGTTACACACCTGCTTGAGACCTGTCTGTATAGGAGCACAATGGTGTACACTAGCACAGCGCTTCTCAAACTTCCATGTGCCCTCAGCTCACCTGGGCATTTTGTTAAAAGACAGATTTTGATTCTGTAGGTATCAGGGAGGGACGGTGGGCTGAACTTCAGCATCTCCTACTAGTTCCCAGATGATGCTGAAGATGCCGGCTCATGGCCTGCACTTTGAGTAGCAACGGCCTAGATTGTATTGTATTGCATTGCATTGCATTATATCATATCATATCATATCATATCATATCATATCATATCATATCATAT
>JAKSZT010054277.1:1210459-1257096 GCA_026826555.1 Tolypeutes matacus | reverse complement strand
ATCATATCATATCATATCATATCATATCATATCATATCATATCATATTATATTATCATTATAGCTGGTTTTTTAACCAAAACTTAGTCCAAGTGAGAAGAGGATATTCAAGTTACATCATGAGCTAAACAAATTCACTTCTTATCCAATTAATTTAAGGTGGAAGATCCTCATGTAATTTTGGGCAATTTACTTCTCCTTTCTCTGCCTCAGTTTCCTCATCTATAAAATGGAAATAATGATAGTACCTCTTGCCATTATCATGAGGTTTAAATGACACAATACACATAAGCTCTGAGCAGAGTGTCAGATTCAGAGGAAACACACAGTAAATGCTAGGTGAACGTGCAATTTTTGGCAAGGACAATGATGGTGATGAGGAAGATGGTGGTGACAGAGATGGGGGTGACGCTCTTTATAAAGAGTCAAAACTGGTGTGTGGCCTAGAAGAATGAGTGATTCCATCACTTGCTTCCAAGAAGAGGTGATATGGGGACTTGTCAGGTGAAGAAATGGGAAAAAGGAATGACTCAAGGCAGGGAGAACAGTGTCTCCAAATTATAAATTCATGAAAGCCTAGTGCTTGGGGGGTATGCCTGGAGCTTCTAGTTTTTGAGGGCACACTGTCACAGGCCCCTGCAATCCTGCTTGGCTGACCGGCCTTGAATTTCAGCTGCGCTTACAGTTGTGTCCTTGCTGCAGCTACCCTGAGAAGAAGCCTGTCTGCAGAGGCTCAGAGGAAGAAGGGGATTTCTGAGATAAGCCTGAGATTTCTTCCCCTAGCTGTTGAGCTTGATTTATTGGTTTGGTTCTTTGCATTCATTTCTTGGAGCTGATTTATTGAAGGTTATTTGCTTTCCTTTGTCATAGCAGCCACCTCACAACAAGACATCCTTCCAAGTCATGTGGGACGTTCGAGGCTTCCCTGTCAGATACGACCCTGCAGAAGTGATCTTCCTAGAAATCCAGGCACTAAATAACATGAGGAGGACTATTTTGGAGTTCATCTGCTCTTTGGTCCAACAAAAATACACGTTTGAATTTAAAAATAAATACATCTGTTTTGTGGATGAAAAAATGAGTAAATTACACAGCAAATGCTACAAGACTCACTCCACACCCCCCAAAAAAGTCCCACCCAAGGACTATAGAAATGTGAGCTTAATGTGTGTTACATCTATTTACTCACATTGGGGACTAACTGTAGCTTAGAGCATAAACATCACTGTTTAAAGATAGGGAAAAAGGCCGGAGAAAGCCTAACAGTAAAATGGCAGTTTACAGCGAGTATGTTTTTTCACTGGAAGACTACGTGTAACTTAAAAGGAAAGAATGGCATCTGTCTATCAATATAGCGAGGGCTACAAGCATAATGTAGAGTAAAAGAGGGGGGAAATTTCTGGATTGATACTTAAAGTGTGTATTTTTCTATGGAAATATATAGATGTATATAAAGGTATTTTTAAGAACTTAGAAAAATATATATAGTGACCTTAGTTTTATTTGGAATATTCTATTTTTTGACAGGAGAATTTATTCATCTCTTACTTATGTAATTAACTTTTTTAAAGTACAAAACTTGAAAACTGGACCAAGTATCTTAGGAAACGATCCTCTTCTGTAACTTAGTTCCTCTTTTCCAGTGGTAAGGAGGCAGCTTGCCAGAACAAGCAGATGCCATGGTTGTCACATGGGGTCCTTTTGTGAGATGGTCAGAAACAAGAGGGGAGTCAGCATCCAGGGAAGAGGAGAAAGTGAAGGAGCTGTTCTTGAGTACAGTAGAAGAAATGCTAATGTGTGTCTTTAGCACCTTCCCATCCAGAGCCCACTGGTCTCTGAGACTCCTTTCCTAGCTCTGCTACTCTCCCATGTCCATTCTGAAGGAACAATCCCCATGTTCAATTCTGCAGGAGCTTTGTAAGAGAAAGCACTTGTGAAAATATTATTGCTTAACCCAGGGGTCTTTTCAGAACACACATTTACATTTTGATGGGTGGCCTTTCAGAACCCTCTGAAGTCCATTGGAACATGATTTCCATAAAAGCATACCTCAAGCATTGTAGTAATCCAGTGCCTTTCACCACTTCAACTATTATTGAATTATCTCTTTCTCCTTTCAATTCTGTCTGTACTTCATGCATTTTTCCCCCCATTCAGTCAATCTCTGCCTTTTGATTGGGATTGGAATGCTTAGTCCATTTAAATTTAAAATAGTTACTGATAAGGTAGGATTTACATCTGCCATTTTGCTATTTGTCTTCTATATGCTATGTCTTTTTTATTCTTCTGCTCCTTCACTGATACCTTATTTTGCATTAAATAGATATATTCTACTGTAGAATTTTATGCCCTTTACTGTTTCTTTTACTATATTATTTAGTTATTTCCTGAGTGGTATCCTGGGGAATATAATTATCTTCTTAACTTAAAGCAATCTTGTTTGAATGAATATCAACTTAATTCCAATAGTTTACCAAACTTTGCTCCATCATATCTTTCTCCCCTTCCCCTCCTTTGTGTTATTACCACTGTACAAATTACATCTTTAGAAATGATAAGTCCTTCACACAGATTTGTAATTGTTGCTTTTTCAGCTCTCTTTAAAATCACACAGGAAAAGAAAAGAATTAGAAAAATATACTCGTAGTGCCTTTTATACTCTACCTATGTAGTTACCATGGCCAGCACTCTTCTTTCTTCATGTAGATTTAACTCACCATGAAGTGGCCTCGTATTTCGGCCTGAAGGACCCCCGTTAGTGTTTCTTATAGCTCAGATCTGCTGGTGATAAATTCTCTCTCTCTTTTTTTAAATCTGAAAATGTCCTAATTTCTCCTTCATTTTTAAAGGAGAGATTTACTAGATATAGGATTCTTTGATTGACAATCTTTTACTTTCAGCACTTTACATATGTCGTCCGCTGCCTTCTGGCCTCCGAGGTGAGTGGCTCCTGGAGCTCAGTAGAAGGGGATGGGAGTAGGGCAAAGTAAAAGCCCTGCTGTTCTTACTGAAGTTCAGTCGCTTTTCTTGAATCAGTGCTTCTCAGATTGGTTGAGTCCTTTGGTTATTTCCAGAGCTCTGAAAAAAAGCTGATTTTGACCGTTTTTGTCAGTTTTTTCACTGCTATTATGTTGAGATGGATTTATGGAGGTCCTCACACCAGTTTTCCAAATGCCCCACTTCTCAGCCACTCTTTATGGCATCAGGGTTTCCCAAAAGGTGTGCTAGCCACAAAAACACGTTTTCCTTGTACCACAGGTTAGATTTGGGCCTGATCTATTCCGTATCAGACAGTCTGAGCTTCCTGGGGTAGAGATGAATTGCCTTACAGTTTATGGAGAGGAATCATGCAACATCTATTTAAGTTTTTATTTTGTGTTGCTTTTAAATTGCATCCCTTCAAGGACTACTCTTGTTGAGTATTTACCTTATACAAAACATTGTACAATATAATGAATGTATGAAAGTGATTATTACAGCATTGATTACAGTGACCAAAAGCTGGAAACAAATAAATAAAAAATAAAAATGAGATAATACAGAGCTATTCAAAATAATGAGTTAGCTCTATGGTTCTTTGGTTAGAGTACTGCCATGGGTAGACTTGTTGAGTATTACATACTGGTTATAGAAATATGTGTCGAGTATGATAAAATTCATGTAAAACAAACCAAAAACTATTACATGGATGTGCCTTAGTATGTGAATGTATGTTCTTGGAGAAAGTCATGTGAGGATATTTATAACACTAGGTATTTGATGGCGTCGGGGAGGATGCTAGAGGCAAAAAGCAGCTTTAAGAAAAACCCCAGGAAACCAGAAGACGAAGTGTAATATAATGTTAAATGATATGCACAATATAAAGTTGCCTATTTTTTTTTTTTTTTAAGATTTTATTTATTTATTCATTTATCCCCCCCTTGCTGCTTGTGCTCACTGGGTCAGCTAACCACGCCATGCGGGCGGGCTTGCCTTCACCAGGAGGCCCCGGGAACCGAACCCGGGGCCTCCCATATGGTAAACGGGAGCCCTACTGATTGAGCCACAGCCGCTTCCCTAAAGTTGCCTATTTACCACAAATATTTAGAGAAATTGAATCTTCACATTCACTTCTTCATTTATCCATTCACTAAAGGAATTTTGTTTGAAAACCTACTGTGTGCCAGCCAATTCTAGATATTAGACATAGCACTGAGAAAAACAGGGAATTCTGCCAGGAGCCATGGGAACTTTTCCACCAAGAGAGGATCAGCCTACAACCATTAAAAATGTTGTGTTCACAAATCACTACAAAATAGCTCTTCATCTACAAAATCGCCATGGCAAATTTCACCCCAGTGAATTAGGTGTTCGTATGTTTTGCAGAAAACGGTATCTTTTCTAAAAGATAGCTACCTAAATAAGAATGCTCTGGAGACCCTAATACAGAAATAAAAGGATGGTTCTGTCAACTTTGGTATCTCTTTTAAAGAAGAGAAATGTGGTGTTGTGTTCTGCTTCTCTCCTCTCTTCCTAATGCCCCCCCCCCATCTCCGTCTCTCTCCCTCTCCCTCTCTCTTTCTCTCTCCTCTCTGGGCTCTTCTCCCTCCTCCCTAACTCTCTCTCCCTCTCTCTTTCTGTCTTTAGTGCTAGAACTGTCATAAGGTCCTCACATCTGAGCAATCAGCCTAGAGAGCTGCAGGCTGTGCATTCCACAGAGCCTCTGTGACATATTTACATATTTTAAGGGAATGAGCCACAAGTGATCTCAATGGGAACATGGTGAGGCTTTTAGCTTTCTCGGGAAGAATCACCTATTCCTGGAAACAATTAGAGTCTCTCACAATAGCCCCCATGCAAACTCAGCAGAGACAGGACAATGAAAGGAAACAGAATAGGGGTTTTGTGGAAGGCAGCCTTTTACTCAAGCACCACAGGAACATCGCAAGGGTCTCGCCACAGGGGCTCCGCCAGCGCTTTCCTCTGGCAATGCTGAGCAGAGCCCAGGAAGGCAGTGTTTTGTGATGGACTTCCTGTGTTGATTATGCGCTGTTGACGAGGGGCCAGCTTGACCTGCCCTTTCCCAGGTAGAGCCAGTTAGGAAATGATGGGGGGTTTGTTTTTGTGCTTTGGAGGGAGAGGCACTCGGTGGGTACTGCCCACGAAATAAAATCAAGCTAATATCTCTTCGTGCAGGATCTGGAGGACTAACGTACATTTGTGCGTTCAGCAAGCGGCTGGAGGGCTTGGGAGCTGATAACCCTTCCCTGGTCCTCATGTTTAGATACAGTATCGGATCCCACCCACCAAGAAGCAAATCCCAGACTCCTTCCTAGGTTGCCTTCCTCGCTAAACTAAAGCAAACCTGTGATATTTTGTTACCACAAAAAACATTTCATTGCACCACAGCATCTGTGGCTGAACTCAGGGATCACTGCAGCCCTGGCCAGTCCCTAAGAGTCCCAGGTGTCAGGCGTTTGCTGCAAATAGTGGGCTTCCATAGCTAGAGAAGCACAGGGGAAGCCCCTTGGTTCCACATCCCCTCGCTTGATTTCCAGCACCTTTACTTTGCATCATACCTGTTCCTGGTCCCTGGATGAGATTTGACCTCAAGAAAATTATTTAAAAATCGAATTAACTCATAACTGTCATTTTCTGGGTGTGTCCAGATGCCGAGCACTGTGTTAGATCCTTTGTGGACGTTAGTACCTGTTCTTTCAACACAGCAAGCTAGACTGGTGAAGAACCAGAAATTCAGAGGAGTTAATTTTTTTTTAACTTTTATTTCCATTACTTTTTTTTATCTCAAAGTAACACAGCTTGTGAGTGGCAGAGCTGGGAGATGAGCCCAAATCTCCCCGGCTCCAGAGGCTCCTTCCACAATGAAGAGGTGCCTCAAGCAGGGCAATCGACCTGCATCAACTCTGCAGGGAGCCCCTCATCCCACAGCAGAAGCAGGCGGCCTGTGGAGCCCTGCATCCAGCTAAGGTGTCCTTGGCTCATTATCAGGCTCTCAGAGAAGGTGTAGTGCCTGGATGGATAAATTATTATTTTATCTATGTCAGACACTGAGAGCTCATGTTGGGCCTCAGATTGTTAGTACTCGAGTCTGCGTTTTATCCCAAGAATGGCTGCTCCTCCTGGAGAAGTGTGGAGAACAGTTCTTTCATAGCCATCCCGGTCCTTGGCTCCTGGGATGCTGCTGTTGGGAATGCCAGGTGAGGTTGTCCTTCCAGCCACACCTTCCTGCATCCAACCACCTGCCCCCAACCTCTGCGCTGCCATTCCCAGCCATTCCTGTCTAATTGTATGAAGGTCTATGCCCCTTGCCTCAGCTGAGCCCACAGTCCATACACTTCTGACCCCAACTCAGTGCCACGCACAGGCTTCTGTGCCAAAGAAGCTGCAAGCCTTAGAGGTGATGGTGCCAGTAAAATGGTCCCAGCATGTCCATTTGCACTCAGCTCCGTGGACTGAAGCCTGGACTTCTCACCTCCAGAGAAAAGGGAGCCGTGCCTGGGTGGAAGACATGCATTTAAAACAAAACCAAAAATGCAAGAAGGAGCCAAATGTGGTGATGGTGGTTCCCAGGAGAGTGAATGACGGTGCAAGTGCTGGGGCTGGGTGGGGAAGGGAGGCCAGTTTGGCATGTTCAAGGCTGAGGAAAGGCCACAGTGGGGCTGGGCAAGGGTCTGATTGTGGGGAAACCCCGGGGGAGAGCAAAGCAAACTGGAATAAGACTTCCCTAAATTCCGCAGTTCTTCATTTTCAGCTGCAGCCCTTTCTGGACTAGGATGATGATTAGAAAAAGGGTTAACTTGTGGGCATTTCTCCACCCCTTCCCCGTCTCCACGAGCACTGTCGATAAATTCGCATGATCTCTCTGTTATTAGTGCCAGTTTATTATAACAAAGTCATTATCCATCGAATTCACTGCATTTGGGGGCATAGATGGACTGAATCATGAGTCTCCTCCCAAGGAAACTACCTGTGTAAATGCCATTGCCATGAGCATTTGGTGAAAATCCTTTGTTCTTTATAACTCTCAGTGGTCATCATATTTTTACAGGGGTTGGTCCAAGTTGTTTTCCCTTCGTGCATTTTGGCCCAAAGGGAGAGGCCTGGGACTGTGTCCAAGGTCTTTCCACCATGAGTTTTGGCTCAGCACTGACCTCTCACAGAATAGCTGTTCAAGAAGCATTTGATAAATGAAGGAAGGAATTTATTAAGTTTATGAATCACATGCTCTTTGCCAGGTGCTGCCTCTAGGCGTTGGGACTTTACCCTGAAAAATGGGCAATACTATAGAGGGGGAGGTTAAGACAAACACGGGCACAAGTAAAACACGAGGCGGAGTACTCAAAGTGCCACTAGAAGCACTGGGGTAGTGTCGTGGCACGAAGGAAAGACTATGAGCCTCCTGACGGCCAAGGGCCTTGGTCATCGTTCGCTGCTCCTTTCCCAGAGCCTGCGAGTGTGTGTGGCAGTCATTTACTACATTTTAGTTACATGAATGAAAATCAAATTTTACTTTTATCAGAAAAGTCTACCTGGGGCTTCAGAGCAATGCCTATCGACTATTTCAAGTAGAGGGCATTTTTTATTATAAAATGTTTTTTTAGAAAAGTTTTAGATTTACAGAAAAATTGAAAAAATAACACAGAGTTCTTGTATACCTCTTACACAGATGTTCCCGATTATTAACGTCTTACATTGGCATGACATATTGGTTACAATTAAGTGATATTGGCACATCATTAAGTGAAGTCCATATTTATTCAGACTTCCTTCGTTTTTACCTAATGTCCTTTTCCCGCTCCAGTATCCCATCTGGAATACCACAATACGTTAATTGACCTATCTCCTCAGACTCCCCTTTCTGTGACAGTTCCTCAGAATCTTCTTGCTTTTGATGACCTCGACAGCGTTGAGGCGTGCTGGATGTGGGATGCTCCACCCTGGAAATTCGTCTGATGTCTTTCTCATAGTAACCGGGGCCGTGGGTAAGTGGGAGGAAGGTCACAGAGGCAGATGGCGTCTCTTCACATCCTATCAAGGGCAAATGCTACCAGCATGGTGCATGACTGTTGATGTTGGCCATTAGCACCTGGCTGAGGTCGTGTGCCGGCTTTCTCCACGTAAAGCTACTCCTTGGGGCCCATTTCTATTTTGCACTCTTTGTAAGGAAGCCACTGTGTGTACCCAGCTCCTAAGCAGTGGGGAGCTATGCTTCCCATCATGGGGGCAAATTATCCACATAAATTATTTGGAATTCAGCATAGATTTGTCTCTTCCACCCCCTCTTTGTTTGTTTGTTTTTTGTTGTTTATCCAATAATTAATCTATAGAAATATGGACTCATGACATTTATTTTACATTTGGTTTATAACACTGCACTATTTTATTTAATTGATCAAATTTTTCTGGCTCTGGCCATTGGGAGCTCTTTCAGTTGACCCCTGTGCTTTTTGACTTACCACCATCAATGCAGATTTTTTTTGGAGTACTTCATCACTTTCTGGCACTCCAAGAAACTCCAGACTCATTTTGCATTTTCCCCAGTCCCATAATTAACCTTTTCTCCTGGGGCCCTGGTTCCTTTTATTGGAGCATGGTATTAGAATCCAAGATCTGGAGCAGGTGTGCTCGGAGCTACATGGGCATCATCTCTTTTGTCTTCTCAGTTGACAGAGCACAGAAATATATGCATATGTACTAACCCGAGTATATTCACATGCCTAGAACTATTTCTATATGCATTCACCTGTGTCTCTCCTAAGCTAAACATGAGCTCATGCCGAGGTTTCCAACTCGAATCCATCATCCCTTGGATCACACTAACCACCTAGTAACCTCTGTGTGTAACAGTGAGCAACCTGAACCTCACCATCTGTTTAGTTTCTTGGCCAATTCCCGTATACATTTATAGCAATATCAGAATTGTTAACCCACAAACCCACGGGAAACATTATCAGCTAGATTGCAGTGTTTGTGCCATTTCTTTTGCCTGTAGTCTTATAGACTCCACTCATTTCTAAGTTACTTAGGTTAGCACCTCTTCCCCTAGCCCCTTCAGCAAGGTCCTTTCACATATTTGCAATACCATTAGGTTCCCTTGCCACAGTTTGCATTCTTTCCTGTGTCCTTTGGCCACCTAAATGATTTTACTTTTCAAATTGCACATATTAAGGTTCCATGCTTGTTCTTTAAAGTTTGATGGATCTTGACAAATGTGTAATGTCATTTGTCCAGCATTATGGTATCCTAAAGAATAGTTTTATTGACTTAAAAGTCTCCTGTACTTCACCCCACTTCCTCCTAAACCCCGGGCAGCCACTATTCTTTTTACCATCACTGTAGTTCTGGCTGCTCCAGAACGTCATACAGTTGGAATCATATAGTAGGTATCCTTTTCAGATGGATTTCTTTCACTTAGAAATTTGTATTATGTTTCCCCCATGCTTTTTCATGGCTTGATAACACACTTCTTTTGATTGCCGAATAATATTCCATTGTATATATGTGCTACAGTTGTTTATCCATTCACTTATTGAAGAGATCCTTGGTTGCTTCCAGTTTTGGGCATGTATGAATAAAGCTCCTATAAATCTGCATGGTCAGGTTTTTGTGGGGACATAAATTTTCAATCATTTGGGTAAATACCTAGCAGTGCAACTTCTGGATCCTATGGTAAGACTATGTTTAGTTTTGTAAGAAACTGCCAAACCATCTTCCAAAGTGGCTGCATCATTTTGCATTCCCACCAGCAAGTCTGAGCACACTGTTGCTCTGCATCCTGCCAGCATTCTTTGTGATCAGTTATTTGCATTTTAGCCATTCTAATGTACTGGTGTCTAATGGTTGTTTGATTTTGCAATTCCCTGATGTCCAATGATGCTTAACATCTTTTCATATGCTTATTTTCCATCTCTATATCTTCTTTGGTGAGGTGTCTGTTCTGATCCTTTGCCCATTTCTTAATTGGGCTGTTTGTTTTCTTATTATTGAGCCTTGAGTTTTAAGAGGTCTTTGTTCATTTTGGACACAAGTTCTTTATCACATATGTTATTTGCAAATATTTTCTCCCAGTTTGTGACTTGTCTTTTGATTCTCTTAACATTGGCTTTCACAGAGCAAGAAGTTTTTTTTTTTTAATTTAATAAAGTCTGATTTATCGATTATTTTCTGTTAGATCATGCTTTCATTGTTGTATCAAAAAACTCATCACCAAGCCCAGGGTCACCTAGTTTTTCTGCTGTTTTCTTCCAGAGATTTTAAAGTATTATGTTTTATTTTTAGGTCTATTATGAACTATTTTCAGTTTATTTTTGAGGAAGATATAAGGTCTATATCTACTTTCTTTCTTTTTTTTTTTGCACGTGAACATCCAATTGTTCCTGCACAATCTGTTGAAAAGACTATCCTTTCTCTATTGAATTGCCCTTGCTCTTTGGATCAGTTGACTCTCTTTGTCTGAGTCTATATCTGGTTTCTCTATTCTGTTCCATTGCTCTCTGTGTCTATTCTTTACTTAGCACTATTCTGTCCTGATCATTGTCGATTGACAGTAGGTCTTTTGTTCTTCTACAGTATTGTGTTGGCTATTCTAGGTCATTTCCTTTCCAAATAAACTTTTAAATTAGTTTGTCGATTTCTACAAAACAGTTTGCTGGGATTTAATTGTGAATGCATTGAATCTATAGATCAAGTTGGGAAAAATTGATGTTTTGACAATATTGTATGTTCCAATCCATGAACATGGAATATATCTCTATTTTTAAAGATCTTCTTTGATTTCTTAAGAGTTTTTGTAGTTTAGGCATGTAGCTCTTATACATATTTTGTTAGATATATACTTAAGTATTTCATCGCTGGCGCTATTTTAAACTCTTTTAATTTCAAATCACAATTATTTTTGCTGGCATATAAGAAAGTAATCGAGTTTGTATAACAGCCTTGCATCCTGCAGCCTTGGGATGCTCGCATGTGTCACTCCTTCCGGCAACTCTATGTGCACCGCGAGAGCACGGCCGCCTCTGTTTCCCCCGCGGAGCCTGGGGCAGCGCTTAGTATTTTTGGAATGAAAGAATCCAGCCAGAGGGGCCGGGCCAGCTTATTCGAGGAGTGAGCACCAGTCTTAGGCACTGAGAAATGAGTAGGGTTCATTTCTGCTGGAAATGCTGGAGAGGAGGAAGAAGGCTAAGGCAGCTTGGGAAAACTGCCGAGACGGAGATCCAGGTGCCCTCAGGGAGGCTGAAGCTCAGCCCCTGTGTGAGAGGGACGAGGCTAAGGGTCAACGGGAACCTCAGCTGGACGCCCGCATCAGGAAGAGACAAAGGCTGGGACTGCCGGCAACTCCCACATTTTTGAAAGCCAACAAATTACTCAAATTTTCGAGAAATAAAACAGCATCTCATTTCATGAGGAAAACCAACAAAAGAGTGAAGAGTGTGGATAATCTGGAAATGGAAGCAGGGTGTAGAGAGAAACAGGAGCTGTGATATATATATATATAGATAGAGAGAGAGAGAGAGGTCACTGCCGAGGGAAGACACGGCCCTCTCGGCACTGGAACCCCAAGCCTCTCCCCTCCCACCCCCACTCCCTGCAGCAGCGCTGGTGCTGGGCCGGGGAATGTCCCCGCTTCCTTGCACCCCCTTCCTTTAGCAGCCTGGAATGGATCTCCATTTCTTTCAGTCGCCATAATCCCAGATTAAAATAGCTGGTTCCTGAAGGAAGGAAGGGACTGTTTCGAGGGAGGTGGTGGCACTGAGCTGTAACCTGGGCTTGCAGCCGGGGACACCAGCCCAGCCCGGGATGGTAAGGGGCTATTTGAGGAGAAAGCGAGAACAAACCGAGCCCCGGCCAAATAAAAAGGGGCTAGAGAAGCAGAAATGTGGGGTTCTGGGAGCATAAATCATGAGCAAGGTTGTAAACAGAGACACAGTGAGAAAGCTAGGCAGGGTGAGAAAGGGGCAGATTGTCAGAGAGGGAGCTGCTTGCCACCTGAGTGCCAGCTCCCTGCGCTAAGGCCCCCCTGAGGAGATACGGAGGAAAGGCTGGCTGCTCTGAAAAATGTGGCACTTCCACTCCAAATGTCTCATTTTCCTGATAATTAAAGTTTGCTTCCATTTTCCTTTCAAATAGTCACTTGACATTTTCCTCAAAACAAGGCCGATCTTCCCTGCATGGCTGTGTTCCCCGGTGAGTACTTTGGTGCCCTTTTCACCGCAAGTTTGCCACGGTTCTCCCTGGAGCAGCCAGTCAGTGCCGCCCATGGGGCCACCACGGCAGGGCTGATAGGCCACTGCGCCACGCGCTGCTGCGTGCCTCCTGCGGAACCAGGGCAGTGAGCAGCCTGGGAGGTGGGCACCTCTGCTGCCTAGGCAGGGAAGCGCCCCACAGGGCAGCAGGGACGGGCACCCAGCTCCTCCAGGGAAGCACAGATGCCCAAAGTCTCTGTTCCAGAGGCTGTGAGCTGGCCCGAGGGTTTGTCTCTAATTGAGGGCGGCTCAGGGCTTCTTTCAAAGCCCTGGGAGAAAGATAGAGCAGTGTGAACTTGACGTCAATAAGACAAGAAGGTTTCCACAAGGTAAAAACCTAAATGCAATTTGGGTCACCGTTTCCAGTGGGTGTGCTGGTGAAAAAGGCACAGTTCTCTTCAAAAAGTCCTTCCTTGTAGAGATGACATAAATGGCAGGGCAGCCCCTTAGCCGGAAAAAAAAAGAGGAGACACAGTGGATCCAGGACGCCTTCCTGGCAGGCGTGTGCTGAGGGTCGGCAGGCTGCTGAGGCCCCTCGCCTCTCGCTGCTCTGGGGCGGGCAGGTGTTTCCTTCCAGCTTCGTGGGTGGCCAGCTGGAGGCACTGGGGGCTAAGGGCAGGGGAAGCGGGAAACCCCTCAGCTTCCTTACCCTGCGGAGGTACTAATATAGTCTCCACCCCCTCCCGGGTCTCCACGCCCACACACTTTTATTTTTAAGTATACTCTTCATATCAGAATATTTTTAGCTTTTCAGAAATGTTGGGAAGGTAGAAGAGAAAGTTCCAATAGACCCCGCACCCACTTCTATTTTAACATCTTACATCGCTATGGCACACACGTCACAAATAACGAGCGACTATTGATGCATTATTATTAACTAAATGCTGTATTTGTGTGTCCTTAGTTTTGCTAAATTTCCTGCTTTCTGTTCCAGAGTCCCAACCGTGTGTCCTTGGGCTCCTCTCGGCTGAGATGGTGCCTTGGACTTTCCTTGGTTTGGGTGACCATGGCTGTTTGGGGTCCTGGCATATCAAAAGCCCTTCCTTTGGGTTTGCCTGGGGGTCTCCCTCATCACTGGACTGGAGCTGTGGGTGGTGGAAGAAGGTCACGGGTGGACAGTGCCCTTCCCATCCTCTCAAGGGAACACGCTGTCATCGTGACGTTGCGGGAGATACAGATCCTGTTTGTTGGTTTCTTGCTGTAAACTTACTCTCTTTTGCCATTTTCCCTCTTCTTTGGAAGGAAGCCACCATGCCCAGCCTTCATTTAGGGAGAAGGGAGTCGTGCTCTGCATCCTTGGGGGTCAAGTGTCTGCGTATTTCTTTTTAGAATTCTTCTGTATAGGAGATTTATCTCTTCTCCCCCATTTTAGTTTTCTATTCAGTCATTAATTTATATCAAGATGAGATGGATATTAAGGTCACACTTGGGACTGTAGTCCAATAATACTTTATTTTCTTGCTCAAATTGTCCGAGCTTTGGCCATTCAGAGATTCTCGTTGGCCCTGTGTTGCATGGACTCACCTCTACCAAGTGGGGTTTTGAGTTTTTTTACACCACTTCTTTAATTTCAGGCCCTAGAAGATGCTCCAGGTTCATCTTGTATATGTCCTGCCTCGATCCTAGAATTGGCCGTTTTTCTAGGACCCCTGGTTCCTTTTACTGGAGAGTGGTATTAGAGTTAAGAGCTGGATGCTGATGGACTTGTCATTGCCTCTAGGCTCACGCAGCAGGCAGAGGAGGGGAATGCAATGTTAGAGGAACTAACCTCTGCACATCCACATGCCTATACGTATTTCTATAGGTAACCATCTGTTACACCTGACTTCATACTGTCTCCAACCATAATCCAGTACCACAAAGATCTTTCTGGTCTTCTCCCCTAGCTCATCTAACCTCCCACTCAGACAGTGAGAAGCCAGCTCCCACCATCTGCCATTCATTCATTCATTCTCACATACATGCGTAGTGGTTTCGGGATAGTTAGACCATACTCTGTGCCCTCAGGCTTTCTAGGCTGCCTTCTCCTCCCTTTCTCCCTTCCCCAGTCTCCTACTAGTGCTTCCTAGGACCACCTCCCTCACCTCCCAAATAACCCGCTTGTACTTGAGCTCCCACCTCAAGGTCTGCTTCTCAGGGAACCCTTCTAAGATAGCATATCTCCGGGCCTGGTATAATTTCTAGGCTGTCTCCCACTTCCTCTGTCTAGATCTGAGACTCAAGTTTAGATCCTCATGCTGCCCTTACTTTGGGGTCTTCTCTGCCTCTGCAATGCTTCCTGGTGGCAGAGTTTGGGGAAGGCAACATGTTACTGGGTTCTCACACCTTGTGACTTGGCAGCTATCTGCTTGGCTGTCACCTCAAAGTTCCCAGCAGCAGCCTTCAGTGATATCCTTTCTTCGCTAGGACACTGGCGTTGCATCCGTGCCATGCTCGATGACCCAAAGTGGCTCTGGACTTCCCCGTCATGTCTTGATTCCTCTGCTGAGCTTGCCAGATTGCTCCTCACCAGGGGCAGCTTCACAGGTGGTCTCAGGGCACGGCATAATCTGTGACCCATACAGCCTGGTTTCTCCCCATTGAGCCTTTCAACTTTCTCTCTTGGTGACTTGGCTCACAGCAATCATTTCCCCAGGCTCATCTCCAGCCTCCCCTGACCTCTCTTCCTAGTCACAGAGGTTTGATCCTCCAAGCTTCTATTGAACTTACTCAGGTCCCACAAGTTTTGTACCCAATGGCCCTCTAATTCATGAATGGAAAATAGCTCCTGCATGCATGCTCATTTTGATCCAGTGGAGGTAACTGTGTTGAGAAGGACTCTGAGCATGCCTTTTAGTGGACTGTTATTAACTAGAGATGCCCACTGTTTGGTGAGCAGCAGCCCAGGTGGCTGGCATTTGCCATCCCTGCTCAAATTGTTTTGCATGCTATTGAGTAATGACTACCTCACTAGACTGTGAGCTACTTGAGGAGGTCATTTTTTGGTACATAATCTTTCTTCCTTTGTGTCTGTCAAACTCATCAATCTAAACTCAGATTCACTAACCTAAACTTAGAGCTGAATTATGATGTTCAAAGTCATTCATACTTTGGGAGTGCAAGTACTAACACACACTTGCTCAGCTGAAATATGTCTGTGTCAGCTGGCAGCTCACAGTTAGTTGTGTATGCAACCAAACATGAAGGATTTTATACCATTTTCCATCCCAATCTTTGAATCCTTGGTTATCTAGACCTTCTTCTTATGCCATATCACTGTTATTATCAATCCTCTAGCCAATTTTCTTTAAAATCACAAAACAAAACAAGAGAAAATGAACATGTGCACTGGATTTTTTAGAGATATAATTTGAGCTGTTCTGGTAATATGTGGATTGAAAACATACTTTGTGCATTCGACTAAATCCAGCTATGTCAGTGGTCAATGAGATTTGATTTTTTTTTTTTTTTTATAGGGCAGAGTAAAATGTGACAGAGTTCTGGCTTTATTGAGAGGGGGATTTTATTGGAGGAAAAAAAGATAATAACCCAACACGTTCTTAAACTCTTTCTTGAACTTCTATTGTGGTTTGTGAAAATGTGGTTCATGATGATTTATTAAATATTAAAACCAATGTAAGATTTATCCAAATTTATAGGGCAGCTTTGCTTAATTTACTGTCTATCATGCAATTTCCTTCGTGGATAACTTTCAGTATGATGGATAAATAACAAAACTGTGCTTGCATCCCTCAAAGTTTTTACCATGGCCCTGTGTTAAAATTGGACTTGCCGACATTGAGATTTCTCAAGAACTTGTATCTTTTCTATTCTTTCTTCCCTCCAACTTATCTACCTTGTAATTCTATCACGGATTTATGGTTTCAAGTATGGAAGCTGGAAGCAGTTTTGAGAGCCAGCATCAGTGTTTAACTGAACCTTGGATATTCTCTTGGTGGCAAGAGGCTAAATGCTCAGCGAGGGCATATTCCTACGAAGACTCAAATTAGAGGTGTCAGAGAAATGAAGATTTAGCCCCTTTTCTCAGGCCTCTTCAAGATGCTTGGCCTCCATTAGTGAACCGTACTGCTACTAAATTCAGTTTCATTTCAGATTTGTACACGACAGGCCCATCTACCATGGTCCCAGATGTGCAGAGGAGACCTCTGTTGGAGAATTTACTGACAATGTCCACTTGAAATTTTCCTCTTATTAGGAAGGTCGTAAAACACTGGAGGCCACAGGGCATCCCTGGCTGTGGTTTTCTGGCCCAGGGGACTTTCTCATCTGCTTGGGTGATTCCACTAAAGCTGCTGGGAAAGATAGTCCATAGGAGCTGCTGCCTGAGGTAGGTGATTGAGGTGGTGTGTGACCACACTTGTATGACCACATCTTTTGAACGTGCTGGGGAGAGGGAGCTTTCCAGGCAGAGTGTCAGTGCCAGGGGCTGGGGGCCCACCTCTCGTGGTGAGCTCTGCCTGCATGGCCGGTGCTTGGGAGCTCCTGGCGATGTTAGACATGAGCTCTATTTTGTGCATGGATAAAGAGAAGGCCGAGGGAGAGACAGAAGGGCAGCTCCTCCCCGTTTGCCACAGGTCTCAGTGGAAGTCAGTGTGCAGAGAGGAAGGGGAGGAGGTTGGTGAAATCAAAGGCAGCGAGGCCCCTGGGGATCCCAGCTCTGCTCACAGCCGATGACCAGCATTCTCAACCTTGACCCATTAGAACCACCAGGGAGCTTGAAAGAAAACCGTGCCTGGGTCTGCCTCAGACCAAGTAAGTCAGAATCCTTGGGAAAGGTGGGAAAACTGAAGTTGGGGAAGGTAGAATTGGGCTCTCCTCAAAGCCAAGAGGAGCACAGGGGCAATGGGAACCAGGCTAGACAAGCACGGAAGAGCTCTGTCGCCTCCTCTCTCGTGCTGCTGGGATCCCAAGACCCTCGGCCTGCCCCAGAGCTCAAGGACAAGGTGGAGACTGGAAGGTCACATGTCCACCGCAGATCTGGGGGCCAGGGACTCGGAGACCTGCTATGAGATGGCATCCGCCCTGCCGATGTCAGACAACGCTGGGAGGCTCTGATTGGTGTCAGCCTCTGCCTTCATTTATTCACTCATTCGCACCTGAAAAGCCTTTGCTAAGCGCCTCCTGTATGCTCAGAATTGTGCCAGTGCTGGGAATCTCTCTGCAAGCAAGTCGGTCCTTACGTCCTTGGGGCTGGCAATCTTCCTGGGTAAACCGATGCTGGATGAGTGACGGAAAATTTGACAACTGTGTCCAGAGAGAAGTAGAAGAGGGCAGGGTCTCTTCCCTGCAGGCTTGGAGCCGATGCAGGTGGGAACAGAGTGGTGCAGGCAGGAGCAAGAGGGTTCCAGGTTGTCTGAGAGGCACGAGTCACAGCTGTGAGAGAGAACACCGAGCTCCAGGAGAATGAAAGGAGCCCATGAGGCCAAGTCTAGGCCCATGGGCAGGGGCAGGGGAGTGAGGTCTCAGTGAGGTTGTAGCAGTGGACTGGGGAGGGGTCCCCAGGAAATGGCTGCTCCTGGAGGACAAGAGGAGAGGCCTGGCAGGGTCCCTCTGGTGCAGAGAATGGGAGGAAGGGGCCTGTTTCCAAAGGGAGAGGGAGGGAGGGATCAAAGCGGTGGAGAGGCAGGGTGGAGAACCTGAGCCTTCTCCTCAAGCCTGAGTCAGGAACGAGGCTCAGTGGACGTCAGAACGAGCCTGGACATGTCCCCAGTTCCTCCACTGCAGGATGGATGGGCCCGGCTGAGCCTCTAAGGACAGGGCTTGATGCAGAGGAGGAGCTGACTCCTGTCCGGGAGCCTGTAAAGAGCACTTGCTTTGTGTTTTGATTTGTTTTCGTTCTTGCTTTTGTACTTGAGAAAGTAGGGCTGCTTTTTACAGCTTTCTCTACCTCTTTCTGGCTACGTTACAGCATGACAATTGTACGCACAGCCTCTGGAGCGAGCCGATTCTGTTCTAAGTCCAGGTCTGCCACTTGCCAGCTGTGTGGCCTCGGGAGAGCCACTCGGTCTCTGGTTGCCCCGTCCGTACGCTGCCGGTCGGGTGAACGCTGCTTCATAAGGTAAGAAGAGGGCTAAGTGAGGTCACTCGTAGAAAGCCTGGAACAGTCTATGCACATCAAGTGGTGCACAGGTGCTGGCAATTGCTCTTTCCATGGGAGCAGTGAACCCACTCTAAGCTCGACACCTTTCAACTAAGGTGCTACAAATATGGCGCCACGGGGAACCCTTGCTGCCCTGAGCTACGTGTCTGTGTAAGACAGAGCAGGGCGGAGGAAATGAGCTCCTCCCAAAGGAAGACTGCCCTGTTGGAGTGGACGATGTCTTGGGGCACCTGGAGTGGGTGGACACCTGGCGGGGGACACTGTCAGCATCAAGCCGATGCACCAGCACCATTGAGAAAGCAAACTGGAGGCCAGCCGTCCCTCTTTACTCTTCCCCAGACGTCTTCTCCACAAATGCCCCTTTTCTTCTTCTTCTTTGATATCATAAATCCTTCTGCGGATTGCAACAGGCCAGGAGGCAGGGGGCAGCGCCGGGGGTGGCCTCATGCACACATCCGCCTTTATCTGGGACCCCCTGCCGGAGCAAGACGCTCCTCCAGTTCACCTGATTGTATTCCTCATCCGTATTCCCCGGAGGAATACGAATCACGAGCTCGCAGGCGCAGCAGGGCAGTTCTTCAGCGCTGACACGAAGCAGGGAATCAGACTGAGACGTTCCAACACCCGAGCCAGAGGAGGCAAAGGAAGGAGGAAGAGCAGCTCCTGAGAGGAGCTTCTTAGTGGCTGGCACGCAGCTCCGGCACTTGGTGCCTCTCCGCCTTTCTGCAGCCCCATCTGAGGTGCGGTTCAAGTTGCATTAAACTCTTCTGAGCAACCCTCAGCAATGATGGTTTCTTCTATCTCTGGATCCACTAGTACCTGGGTCTTTACCACTGAACGCAGGAAATGTTTGCACGTACGGCCACCCAGCTTTACAGCCCCTGAGGATAGAGGCGCATTCTTGTTTCTAACCTTGGGTAGCTCTGAGGCCTTGGGCAGGTCCGTCCAATGAGCATGGTTTTCTTTCATCTTTGCATAAAGTGTGGCATTCTCCAGCAGCCTGCATATGTGGTCCTCTGTCCTCGCAATAACCCCGTTGGTAAGGAGAGCTGGCTTTGCCCCCTCGGAAGGCAGGGCTGTCGTGGGGCAGCAGGCCCAGGGGCAAAGCCAGCTGCGCCTCACTCGGCCCTCCCCCTGCGAGCCCAGGGCCCAGCGCCCACCCCTCCCTCCCTGTCCTACCTCCGGAAGGTGGGAAACCTCATAGCCAGCCAGCGTCTGTCAGGGCCCTGGAATACTATTTTGAATATACAGTAACAAGAGCAGACACAGCCATGCAGAGCATGATGACAGTGCTTTCCAGGATGCTTCTCACGAAGGGCCCAGGAAGCCATGGGTGGACGCTTCTGCCCTTCCCTGCCCAGGTACCTTCACGACTGCCGCTGGGGAGCCTGCCCCACGCAGAAGGGCCTCAGAGCTGTGCGAGGGGAAGGCTGCGGAGAGCACACGGATGAACAGCTCTGTCTGCAGCGAGAGGAATGTCTTTGACACTTGATTCTCTCCTGAGCTCCCTGAAAAAATACCTTAAAGCAAAGAAATCCAAAGGTGGGTAATTATCCAAGAAGCCGAAGGGGATCCTCTGGCACATCCACCTCCGACTTCTAAAAGAGGCCAAGGAGGAGTCCATTGGCACTTCTCTGTCCCCTCAGAAACTCCTCTCTGGGCACTTTAATATTAAGTCAGTTCTTGGTGTATGAGATGCCTTAAGAACACGGCTCTCAGGAGGCCACAGCCAGACCCCTAACTCCCGAGCATGACGAGTAGCTTCCCGAGCACGCAAACCTTACAACAAGTTCATCACCTTCATCGTTGCATTTGTCAGTCGCCTCCTGCTCGTCTCTGTCTTCAGCATCATCACCATCAACCCCATGACTGTGTTCTCCTAAGGCCATATCTGGTCCTTCCAATCACCCTTCAGGGTGGTTGAATTATATCCTTCGTGTGGACAAGCTGCTGTTCAGAAATGTGACGTAGTTAGTTACAACAACCAGTCAGCAGACCTGCCTGAATTCAGACTTGGTCGCCAAGCGTTTCCGAGTGTGTCATTTTGCAGGTCCTGGAATCCATTGACCATGGTGGGTTGGTGTGGCCCTGTCCTGTTCCCTGGAGAACGCTTGGTGGAAGCAGTGGGCAGGTCACAACACAGCCTGTCTGCAACTTTGCTTCTGCAAAGGCTTTTCCAAGATCTCTAGATGTTCTTCATTTCCGTAAATATGTAACTCTAAGCCCCAAGGACTGAGAGGCTAGCACAGGCCTTGTCCCACATCACCATTTGCAATGCTAATTCCCACAAATCCTTGACCAAGCAACCCCCTTGCAAGGGCTTTATCCTGCAAAGGTCCACCAGGGAAGTTCCTGGCAGCATTACTTATAGCAGCAAAACACTGAGTAATATCGCAGAGCTGGCATTTGTGGAATAAGGGCTGGGGGGCCGGAAATCCACGCGGCCCTTAAAAATAGAATGCAGCGTTCATATGCAAAGCTCTCCAGGCAAGCTTTGGAATCGGGGTTCTAGTATGAACCTCTGGAGTAAATCTTAAAATATATAAGTTATGTTCTACCATACGATGTCGAAGGAATCACAAAAACAAGAAACGTTCTCCGTGACCATTTTGTTTAGGAAGAAGGGCTTTAGGAAAGGAGAGGGCACTTGCTCTTGCACCTTGCGCTCTGTGTGCATTTGTCTTTTCTTTATTATCATATTCTGTATATGCCATATATTATATATCATTTATTATAGAGCGCTACCTTTATTATTTTGAAATGACAACCAGAGCAGTAGATTATGAGCCATTTTTTGCATGTATTTTCTTCTTTCACAATCAACAATAAATTAGTGTAATAAAATTGTTTTCTTCATTTTGTCTTTTTAGACAACGCTAATTCTCTTATTGGTGTTTGAATTCAGCCTGGCACCGAAGGACGAGGTGGGTTCAACCCCATCACCCCAAGACACTCTCTATTTCTGAAATGCACCAACCTCTGTCCCTTCTCAGGAGCTTTGCACATACTGTCCCTTCTACTTGGGATGCTTTTCAACTCACTGGCTTCTTTCTAACATTCAGACAAACCCTTGTGACCTCAGAAAGGCTTTTGCTGACAACTGTACCTAACAGCAAGTCTACTCGACACCTCTTCATTCTCTATTACTGTACCCTGCTTCCTTCAAAATTCTCAACAGATTTGTAATTATATAAGTACCTGTTGGTTCATTTGCTATTTCTTGCACTGTAGCTCTCCTCCGTCAGGGCAGAGACCACCTGTGTTTCATTCTTCACTTGCTAGCCAGCACCTGGCTCAGCACCTGCCAGCACCTGTCCTTATATTAATGAACTAAGAGAAGAAAGAAGGTATTCTGAGCACAAATCTGGGTGCTTCTTAGACGTTCAGTTCCATAGCTTTTCCTATTTCTTGGTTTTCTGGACCTTTCGTTGCCGTGACTCTTAGTTCTAATGTGGGGATACACAGAGTCTGACTCTTTAGGTTCACACCTGGGCCGCCGTGTTTCTGTACACGGTTTCGTAGGAAGAGTGCATGGGCTTCATTCCCAGCAAGGCTGCCCCTGCATGCCTAGTTAGGCTTCCTGGACTTCCAGTTACTCTTCTGTCACAGGGGATCGTGCTTCATCCTTATTTTCCTGGCTCGTCATAAATGTGATGTAAGCAACCATCAAGCACGTCTAGCCATAGAGCAGGATAAGTGAAATAAGATAAACAACATGTGAACATCCTGAAATCCAAGGCTTTTTAGAAATAAGATTTAACTATTTGAGGGGGAAATCTTGCACTAGAAGTAAAAAAGGGGAATCAGTAAAACAGGCAGTTAGCTTAGCATTCCCAGAAAAGACAAAGGAAGTGGGCTTCTGGGCTTTGCACGGTTTTGATCTCCAGTTTTACGTAAACGCTGGAAAGGAAATGCGGCGTCTCAGGGTCAGTGCAGGAGCTGGGCGCCTAAGCCCCTTAGGTGGTCAGGGTGGGCACGGAGTGAGGTGTCGCCTGGAGAGACAGTGGGGAGCGGAGGGGCTTGCAGTTGTGCAGAGGCTGAAGCAGGCAGCCCGGGGTGCAGGCAGAGGCCACCGTGGTCCACGCTTGTCCTTGCCACCACGGTTCCTGAAAATGCCAAGTCAGTGCCCGCAGGGGTGGCCCTAGCCACTGCTGGCCATTGGTGGGTAAACGCCCCGGGACCCTTGGCCCTGGAGAGGGACGGCTCTGGGACATTTTCATCCCAGCAGCCTGCGACGGCATCTTGCCAAGCCATCCCTTTCTGATTCCTCCCCTCTCAACCCCCACCCTGTCCGGGGGCTCCCAGGGGTCCCTTCCCACGTGAACAACCTGCCCTTAAGTCTTCAACTCAGGGTCCTTTTCAGGAACAGCCCAGCCCAAGACAGCCCTTGGCACCTGCTTGGGGACACGGGAGTCGCTTCCCAGACCCAGAGCCGCTGGCTGGTGTGGCAGCCGGGGGGCCGGGGCAGGGCCTGCTCGTGAGCCAGACTGCCAGGGAGGCCCGGAAGGCTGCCCGTGACCCAACCCCTTCTCCTGCCAGGAGATAATGTTGGCTCAAATGAGTGGGGGGGGGGCACGGGGCACAGTGTACCCTTAGCTGGTACACTGCACGGTGAGTGCCATAAAATCAGCGGGTGGGCTGCTGGCCCTCCTACGCGATGCCAGCATTGCCACTCTGAGATGGTGAGGGCAATTCCCGGAGGTCTCCTATCTAACATCACAGCTTTGTGAAACGCACATCTGCAAATGACTCACATTTTATGAGAAGGAAGCCACTTACCCATGTCCAGAAGTTCAGTATAAACCCACTTTTACATTCATTCTGGTGGTAAAAATATTTTTTCAAATTATCTTAGTGTCAACTGCTGTACGGAAGCCGCTGCAAGAATGCAATGAGAAAAAAAAAAAGTCTTTAAGGGAAAAGAAGAATTCAGAAATGAACAAAGGCATATTATTCTGGAAAAGAAGGTTCACTAACTCCCCATTTATCACATTCAGAATGTGCCTTCCATGGAGTTTCTCTGCAGTCAAGCTCTCCAAAGACATTTTGTAATATTCAGTGTAATTATAGTCACTTTGCGTAAGTCCACAGAAAGCTGTGGGGATTTGCAAAGGGAAGGAAGAGTTCCTGTGCAATAGATGTTATCAAAAGAGGCTTGTTATCATTTAATTTACAGATTAGAACTTAGCCCCTAAATTAAATATGTTTCACAGGCTGGAGAAGTTGATTAAGAGACTTTTAATGATTAAAAACCCACCTACTGTACTGATGTCCAGGCCGGCTGCATTTGATAATCTGGGTGACGGGGTGAGCTTCTGCCCCACTGCTGAGTACACTGGAGGGAGAAGGGTTTCCTTCACTCATCCTGGTAACCCTGGCCAGGCCCCGAGTTCTGCAAGGCACGGCGTGGCCGGACGAGGGATTTCAGGTTTAAATTCACAATGCCATGAGCCTAAGGAACCGGAGTCGGACTTTGCAGGCTTGGGAAGTTTGAATGCTTCTGGAAAAGAAACAGACTCTCCGGTGCTTTCCCACTGTGAAGAATGGAGTAGGCACCCCTCTGCTTAGGGCCTGGATCCTCAGAAAGCCCCCTCTCAGGGGCCCCAGCCCTAGCCAGGCCTCCACTCAGACTCAAGGCTGGGGCGTGCGCGTCCTCACCCCAAAGTGGCCTGCTCAGGGCTCCTTCCCCCGTGTCCCAGCCCAGCTGCCAAGACTCTTCCAGGAATGCGTCCCTGACATGCCCCTGACCCCCAGGGTGGCACAGACCCCATGTGCTTCTCCTCTGGGGCAAGCATGAGGATTGGGATTGGATACAGCTACGTCTGACTGCCCGGTAGCTTGTAAACTCTGGGAAGGCAGGACCTTATCTAGCTTGCAAACTGGGATGGACCCCAGCGCCTGGCACATGGGTACTTAATTATAGATAGATGCAGTGGCTGTGGCTATGGCTGTGGCTACAGACACTGACACAGATACAGGAGTGCGTACGGGTCCGGATATGGAAGAAATATGGCTGCAGGTACAGATACTGACATCGGCACATCTGTAGAGGTGCAGATGGAGATGGAGGTGCGGATACAGAAAGGCCTCCTCGCTGGAACAAGCAGGCACGTGAGCAACGTGCCTCTTCCTCCCAGGTCCATCCCAGCAGGCGCATCGTGGCCAAGAAGCCCTCTCTGAGACCCCGCTTCCTCCTGCCTGAATGGGGCTCGCAGCTCCCACGGAGAGGCTGGACAGGCAAATTCAGAAGGCCAGCCCAGGATCTCGGCAGCTGTCCCTCATTAGCTGCTGGGCCATTTCCACGTTCCACAGGCCTGTCTAGTCGTAAGAGTCCCCTGGGGGGTGGGGGGGAATGCAGAGCTCAGCCCCACCCTGGCCCTACTGAGTCAGAATCTCCCTGGGTGGGTCCGAGGAGTATCTGTGCTGAACCAGGCTCTCAAGGGTTCCATGATAAGGCAAGTTTGGGGTGCCCTGGTGTGGCCTTTCTCAGCTTAAAACTACTTAGAGGCTGGATTCTGGACCGAGAAACTGCCCGAGAGCAGGGTGGGCTGGGGTCTTCTCTCTGGTGTGTGCTTCACTTAGCTTAATGAGACAGAGTGAAATAAAGTGGGGATAGAAGTGAGTCACACAGAGGCTCTCCTTTTTTTCCCAGCTAAGCATCACTGTGTGGAGGTGGCCAGATCTCTAGACGCTAGGATGAGAGGGCGCTGGAAGAGGCTCTCCAGCGACTTGCTGCCTTCGCCTTGGTGATTGCACATTCCCTCCAGCTCCAGCTGCCTTAACTGCAAAAATCATTAAATTCAAAATCGCTATAAATACACACACACTCACTGTACCTGTCGATAGCCGCAGGCAGAGCTAATCAAATGCACTGCACATTTCACGCAATTTCACACAATTATGAATCTCACAAGGATGCAAATAAAGGAGCCAAGGAGGGTGAGCTATGGGGGAGGGCACCCAAGGGCCAAGAGGCCGCTGCTCCTTCCTAAGCCCCCTTTAGCTGCAGCAAGCCTGCCACTGGCACTCAGCCACCCACCTTCGCCAAGCTGGCGTAGCAACGGTGAGTTCACCGAGGGGCATTTAGAAGCCGAGCGATCTAGGTCAAGGCATCTTGGAGACGAGGTGGGCAAAGCCCTCGCCGCTTCTCAGGACCCTTGCGCCCTGGTCTTCTGGGCCTGCCTTCCTCCCTCCATTGGCATTAACTGAGTACCCCTCTCCATCTGGAGCGGGTTCACTGCTGTCCAGATCAGGTGTCCGTAAACCTTTTCTGCAAAGGGCCAGGTATGCAACTTTTAGGCTTTGCTGGCCAGATTTCTCTGTCACAGCTACTCGAAACTGCCATTGTAGCCACAGGTGATAGGGAAACGATCGGGCATGGGTGTGTGCCAATAAAACTTTATTTACAAAAACAGGTGTCAGGTGGGTTTGGCCCATGGGTAAGTCTAAAGGATCATTGAAACGGTGTTTTAGAAATACTTGACCTCGTTAACTGCGAGGAAGTGGAGTCTCATTGACCAAACATGACGTGCCAAAGCCAGCTAAAATGGATCGGTGGGTCTTCTGGGAATCCCATCCACCAGGGGCCAGTGTCCAAGACAAAGGCCACCCTGCAAGGGCTGCAGCCGGCTCTGATGTGGCCTCTAAACAACATATCTATGGAAACCACAACAGACGGTGACATGGCCATGAAAGGTATGTTCCCTCTTTGGAAGTATACATGTTGGGTGTTCCCCAAGTTTCAAGGCTCCAGACATGTCCCCATCAACTGCTCTCTACTGCTCACAGAGAGCCTGCGGTACGTCTCGGTTTGGGAATGTCTGGGGCAGGTGATTATATCATGACAAGGTGGCCCTTACAAGGTGGTATGTCTCTTCCTTACCACCTCTAAGTACCTAACTCAAGCCAGGCTTTCATGGTAACCAGAGTGCAGCAGCCGTGTGCACCCAGGCCAGGGAGCAATTGAGGCAGGTGGCAGATATCGCAGTGGCTGCGAGGAGGGGCTCAGGACCACGTGAACCACCTGAGGGGAACGGGCTCCAGCCCGCTAAGTAGCAGAGCGGAGAGCAAGAGGCTGAGACTTTGCTTTACTCCTGGTCCTGTAGACACATGTTCCCAGTTGTGCAGCCTGTGAAATCATAGGTGATGTGTCGGCCTGAGGGACGAGAATTCAGCCACGGGCTTGTCGCACGCCATCCCACAGTGGGTTCTGTTAGACTCAGGTGTTGGACAGGCCATGGATTCAGCCTTGGAAAATTGATTTAGTCTCCGCAACCAGCTGAAAGAAGCCCTGTTTCTGTTGCAATCCGATCAATGCACATACGGATTGCTTGTTCAATAAAAGCAAGTAAGTAGGAGATATTTAAGGAACTTGAGAAGTGGCCAAAAATCTGAAGCAAAATGATTTTAACCACAGACCCATCGGTGTGTAGTTCTTCAGGCATGCGATTTTGTAACAATTCTACAATAATTATGTCGATTAATGAGTGTTGATCCTCCTTGTGGATAAGCCTGGGGATATCTTTTCTTGTTTGCCCAAAGTCTCACAATTTTGGGGTTGACCTAATTTATCTTGTGAAATGTTAGGAATTTGCTGCAGCAATGTCTGCCTATTATCAGAAACCTGACAGGTAAACACTCCTCGTGGCAGGTGCGTTGGCCGGCCTGACTGCAGCACGTCAGCCTGTCCGTCACCGATCCTCAAACAGGTGCCGGTGGAGCATGCAGGCCGAGAAGCCAAGTTCAGTTTCCTGCCTCCCAAGATGGGGCCTTCCATCCCTGGTCCTTCCCCTCCCTTGCCCTTCTAACTTCCCCACCATCGCGCCCACCCCTACATGCCCGCTTCTGCACCAGCCTGCTCTCCCCAGCACTGTCCCTTCTCAGCCAGCATCCCATCTCGCTGTCTTCTCATTTCCAGTCCCCCTTCCACACCCAGGTCAGCACCCCCTCCCCAAGTAGACTTCTTATTGGTGCCCATTTTCAATAGTCAGTGTCATACTTTAAGACGCTGCTCTAATTCTCTCTCTGAATACATATAGCTTGCTTTTCTAAACCAAATATAGCACCCAGAGGGCAGGGTGTTTAAGTAACTAATGGCAAGTGTTGTTAAAATAACTAACGTGGGCTACTTATTGTTTGATAACTTTAAAAACATGAAATCGGTTGGTATGATTAAAGCTCAACCATCTCACGCACAAATGGCAAGGAGCAGGTACTGGTTGCTTCTCTAGACATGACATGGGGAATAGAGTTGAAAGCAGGCATCATCGGAGGTCTTGGTTTTGGACAATGCCCGAACCAGTTTTCCTAAAATAAGCTGCATGTAGTCCTTAGTCTGGAATTTTTGGGAAGAAGCACTGGATGCAGTAAATGGGAGGATGGGCATGGGCTCCTCCTCCTGCCTCTCCCCCAGGAGACCGGAAGGGCGTGGTCCCTGCTGGGGTCAGGGCTGGCCTTTCACCTGCACCTTCCCTGGGAGTCAAGACTCTGCTGTGTGACTCCACAGTTGAGCTGCTTCAAATTCCAGATGGATCAAAAGCATAAAACCAAAAGCCCAATTGCGATGATACCTAAAAATATGCTGTTTTTAAGATTTTCTTTTATTTCTAATAAAGGACAGCTTTGTCTTTAAAGTAATCAGCAGATACAGCTGAATCACTATTTTTCAGCCAGCACAGAGGGGAAGAGGGGTTTTTAGTATCTATGGCAACATGATGCAAAGCTCTTCGGCATCTCACGCTGACAGGCCCAGTGGAGAGCACCCGTGAGGCTGGCTCAGCAGAGAGGCTAATGCCGGGGGTGGGGGGGGCCCCAACCCCAAGGTCCCTTGGGGCACCTGGACCTGGGGGTTTGCTAATTCCTGGGAGGGGTCCAGGAGGGGGTTAGGTCGTGAGCTTTGGAGTGGCATGGCCCAGCTTGACCCCTGGCCCCCTCATCTGTAGCTGTGGACGCTGCTAGCGCTTCTGAGTTCTCCTCTGTAAAATGCGATCATAGCACTGACCTCTTACCTGTGCTGAATGGATCCCACCTGGCAGCTGTGTGGCTACAGGCACCCTGTGGGGCCCGCAGTGAGAACTCCGTCGATGATAGTTCATTTATTTTTATATCCATGCCCACTGGGTCCATTCCAAATCACTGACCCTATTTGCCTCACGAGGCTGCACCCCTGCCCTTGCCTCTGTGGGCCCACAGAACATTCCAGGTAGTACCAGGTAGCTGGGGGAGGGGCCTCTTGAAACAGTGTCTTAGTGAAAGTGGCAAATGAACAAATAGGGAACCCTGGTGGGCACGTCAGAGGGTACCCTTGGCACAGCGGCTCCATTTCCTAGTGGAGACCCTGGGGTTGCTTCAGTCCCCCATCCTCACTGGAAAGTAGTCAGCCAGAGGGGGCCCATGTGGGACCCCAAGGCATCAGCTCTAGCTGAGCAGCCTAACTCGAGAGAGGGGAAAGGGAGTCCACCCAACCCCTGGGAACCACATATATTGAATGAATGGATGAATGAATGAATGAATGAATGAACGAAAGGCGCCTCCTCTATTTCCTGGCTGGTTGACATCAGTTCCAGACAGTTTGAAGATACAAAATCCAGTGGCACGGTGACTGGTAGGCAGGCCTGGCATAGGCCACGCCGCTGTCCCCTCACAGCCCCCAGGGCCTCCACTAGAGACCTCTCTGCAGTGGGGTGCTTGGCTGCCTCTTCTGCAGACCCTGTTAGGGAGTTTGTGTTTCCCTCCCTCTTGCTCACTGCCCTTTCTGTCCTCAAAGCTGCCACAATCTTTCCCAACCCAGTTCCTCTGCTCTCGATGGTTCATCTGTCTGAAATGCTCATCTCTGGCTCCTCCCGTGACCCACTCCAGGCCAAGGGTCAGGTCTTGGTTGCCATGGCACCCGGTGAGAGAGCCCCACCCACCCACTGCTCTCCTATCGTGCTGTTTTACTTGATTACACCCATGATTTCCTGAAGCCACTTTGTTTACTTGTTTACTTGCATATAGTCTGTCCTCTCCAACTAGGAGGAGAGACTCATGAAGGTGGGACTTTAGAATTAGGCTCATCGCTAAACTCCCAATGCCCAGGGCATGCCTGAGACAGAGTAAGGATAACAGATGTTGGATGGATGGGTGGGTGGATGGATGGATGGATGGATGGATGGATGGATGGATGGATGGACGGATGGACAGACAGACGGATGGATGTATGGGTGGGTGCATGAGTGGGTGGACACAGGGATGCATGGAAGAATGGATGGTTGGATGGGTGAGTGGGTACACTGAGTCATGGATCATTCGGTGGGTGGGTGGGCTGATATCCTAATGTTTGGCTTAGTACGTGCTCTAGCCAGTCAGTGGGAACAATGCAGGGCTGCCCACCCACAGCTTTCATCCGCCAGGTAAAATGCCTCACAGCTGTTGTGTTGACAGCAATCACCACAATGAATGAAAATTCACTTATATCAAGTGAAGGACTTCAGCATCATGACTAAAAAGGCCCCCTTGGCTGCACTAACAAAGGCACTCAAGCCAGGCTGCCCAGGACCCCATTCCCCACCCTGGGTTCAAACAGGCGCTCGGCGCCGAGCGGAGAGAGTGTGGCTATTTCTAATTCCTGGTCTCCCTGCCTGGGCTTACTGAGCCTTTATCTTTGTAATTACACTGGGACACATTTCTCATTGCAGACACCAGAAGAAACCACAAGCGAGCATTAAGTGTGACAGAGGAAAACGGAAACTGACCTAGTTGGGATAAAATGGGATCTTACTGGAACCTTCCCCAGGCAGAAGCCTCACTAAACCAGAGCTCGCTACAGCTTGTTACAGACATGTTTTCCTTCGCTCCTTTTTTTTTTATTGCAATGATTTTTATGAGTTTTGTTCTTTTTGAAATGAGTAGAATTATAAGGGATGAAAATCACTGCAAAAAGCTGAATGTTCCGCATGAAGAAAGCTTCAGGCACTCAGCATTCTCTTGGAGCCTCTACCTGTAAATGTAAGTTTGATCCTAGGAAGGGAAAGTCTTTACAAGAGCTCAGATTAATATACACAAGTGATGCATGATGGCGCTGAGGATTTGGTGATGCCCAAGAATGTGCAGGGAGGGTAGGCACCCTTCCAGATGGTTCCTTTGACTCACGTGAAGGAGATCATGGTCAAGGTTACGAGTTCAGCTTCCCTGGAAAGAAGGCAGAGGCCAGGACAGTGAGGAAGCTCAAAACACTAGCAGGGAATATTGAAAGGGCCGAGGATCATTCATCTGGAGAAAGAAAGACTCAGATGAGAAGGACGTGTGTTCATTTACTTGACGAGCTACCCAGTGCAAATAATGGCTCCACATCATTTCAGAGTACAGAACCCTGATGAAAACTACATGGAGAACAGATGCCCATTTTAAAGGAAAATGGCCACCATGGCCTGCTCAGTCCTCTGTTATCTGGCCCCTCGCCTCTCTCCTGCACTTTGTCGCCTCCTCTCCGTTCACTCTGCCCCGTGTTCTCCAGCAACTCAGGGCATTTGCACTTGCTGCCACCTCATTAGGAAATGAATGTCCTTTCCCTTAATCGAGCTGGCTGGGTTTAAGTATCCTCCTTCAGAGACGTCTCCTGTGACTATCCTAGCTGATACTGACTCCCCTAAAGTCATTCCCAATTACGTCTCCTGATTCTCCGCACTTACCACTCTCTGAAATTGACTTGTACATTTGCTTATCTCTTGAGAGGAATGAGGGCAGGGACTGCTTCTGCCACGTTCTCCCTCTGCCCAGCTCCTGGGAGCATGCCTGCTACATACGTGGAGCTCAGCAATTACTTGTTAAAGTGAATGCATCCGTTTGGAAGGGGACAGGGCACTGGCTGTCCCCTCACCTGAGAAATTGAGGGGCTGGCAGGTGACCATCAAATGAAAGAGAACTGGTCTCCCCTACACAAGCCAACCAACAGAGCCTTCCACCCACACTTCCAAAGTTCAACCGGTCTCCAGCCGGCAGGGACTCAGAAGCCCAGTGGTGTTGATTTCAATCATAGGTTTGGTTTTTGAAAATCCCGAGATCTCTGGCAATTTTGTTATCATTTGATGTATCAAACAATAATCAATATCACTCTTTAGGGCAGTTTTAGCCACGACTATTAACCTATTTTCTCTAAACAAACATTTGCTCTAGACTCAAAATCCATAACTGTTTCTAAATTCAGTATCTCAGGTTCCATTTTTTTCAGCCCTAAATAATCTAATTGAGCAGGAGTTTGTACAAAGCTAATTATCTGGCTCATCTTGGGAGGGTCTAAGAAAGTGCTTCTTCAAAGGGGCACAAAGTTCACCTATAAGCAACACCTGTCTTTGCTCTGGAGTAAATTTACTTAAACATTTAACACAAGGCCTTTACTATTTAGGGAATTTCACACTCGAGGGGGTCACTGTCATGCTAAGCCCTGGGGCAAGTATTCACTTTTCTCTGATATTAGGGGATATTTAAAGAAGTTCTGGTCCAAGAGGCAGGAGAGCAGAAGACACCCCGTTCCATGTGGACTTCCAGTTCCACTCATTGGGGTCTCCTGCCACCACCTTCTCCATGAAATCGTCACAGGCAAAACCTCTCCTTTTGGGTCAAGAAGCTTTTCTCTGTTAAGCGCAGTCATTTTTATTAACAATTAAGCCCATAGTTATAACCTGTTTCTGCTGAATTCCTGCTGTCTTTAGTGAATCCCCCCCATTGCACCTCTACGGCACAGTCCGTTCCTTTGTGCATTGCAATCAACCCTTGATGAATAATTTCCCCTCGGAAGCATCTCATCTTTACAGGATTTCTGGCAGGCCACGGCCTTCTCGCCTTGGGAGTGCTGAGAGCCGTAAAGGGGCAAGAGATGATGCAGCTCAAGGGGGTTCCGAGCCCCTGAACCGCCTCAAAAGGAGTGGCTGTCGTCCCTTCCTCCCGGCTCTGCCTTGAGGGCATCCAGCTTGCATCGACCTCCTATGACATGGCAGCCCGAGCTGTGCCAGGACTCCCTCCTCTAACCCTCATGAAACATGACCAGTGAGTAGCGTCGTATTCACCTCTACAGGTGAGGAGACCGAGACTCAGAGTGGTGAGACTCACAAGGTCACCGGGCAACAACTCGGCAGATCTGGGGTTTGAAACCCAGGATATCTGATTCTGAAGGCCAAACCCCTTCCATCCGCTCCACTCCGGCCCTGCTAGCTTCTGAGTTAATTGTATCAGGGTCAAGAAGGACATCAGAAGCCACAGCTCCATGGGGTCATAGAGACCCCTTGCTTCCTGGAGCCTTGGGTTCGTCCTCTCGAATCCACATTGGCCTGCTCTGCCCAAGGCGGCTTTGGCTTGATGTCCTGCCCAGCACATGAGTCCTGCCATGACTTCCCTGGACACAAACATTGCATTTTCTCTCTTCAACCGCTCACGCTGGCATCTGGTGAGGACATGGCCTTTGAGCGTGTCTGTCGTCCCCCAGAATAAAGCTGCCTGCTCCCCACATCAGCTCCTGCAGCCACCCTGCTGGCCGGCCTGGACTCCTAACACCCCATTCCCTCAGCTGCACATGAACTGTCTACACTTTTTTCACATTTCAGAAGAACCCCAGCCAGCGCCCCATCAACTTCCCATCTGCTTCTATTATTTTTCCCTGCTTGTATGTCTGGCACAATCACCACTGCAGCCAAAAATGGAATTTTTTTGTTCATCTAGTATATCACAGTTCAAGTCAATAATGGTATTTCACTTCCCATATCTCACAGAGCCTACAAATCCGAGTGATACGAAGACTCCTTGAGAGGACGTGGTTGAGGAGCAGCCTGGAGAGCAAGGGCCATTCCCTTCTCCGGCATCTTTCTGGAGGATGGAGGAAAGAGACCTGGGTAGGTGGGTCACAGGAGCTGATAAAAAGGATCTGCAGACCAGGATGGGCAACATGCTGGTAGGAAGGCCGCCCTGCTGTCAGTTTAGGTGTCATGAGGTCCTATCTTAAGGTAGCCTTGAGGATCACTAATGAACTGCTCTTCCAAAAGGAAGACTGAGCTGTTACGTAGCTGCCTATGAAACAAAAGAAAATGAGCCCATTTGGTCCCTGGTGGCAGGAAATACCGTAGGTCAGACTCCAGAATTTAGACTTCCCCTCTCTCTGCTGGGCAGGAAGCTCATTCATTTTGAGTAGCATCTCCTCTCCTCTGGGGCAGATATTGTCTTTGGGTCAGCCAACACCTAGCCAAGCCCTTTCCCTGTGCCTCCCTGGTCTGTAAAGAGCAGAAAGCCAAAATGTTTAGCTTCTCAGAATCCCATGCAGCTAGGGGCAGCCATGTGGGTTAATTCTTGCTAATGAGATGCCCTCTGGAGACCTTAGGAAATATGTCCCTTCTCTAAGAAAAAAACAAATGCATCTTCCTGCCAGGAATGCAGAGGCAACGTCCAAGGCTGCAACCCCAGCCCTCAAATGTGAAAAGAGAGCCACGTTTCTCAAGCAGCCCGAGCCTGACCATCCTACGGAGTTCTTGCAATTTGAGAGAAACAAACTGTTTACTTAAGTTTGTTTGGCTAGGACATTGCAATAGAGTTATCCATATCCTCAATGATAAATCCTCATTTGGGCACCAGAATCCTTGTACTGTAAATGGTTTTAGGATCCAGTTTCTCTGGGGACTCTCCATGCCCAAGACAGTTGGTGAGTGGCCTCCCTGAAATCCCTCTATAGGATGGAATTCAGAGTAGATTCCAGCTGCCAGGAAACAGAGAGAGAAGACTCGAAATCTCAACTTCTCTTATCTAGCGCAAGGGCTGACAGAGGTTATCAGAGGTGCTCAGTCCACCTCTTTGCTTAATTCTGAGAAATTCGGTTCAGTGGGATGAAATGACTTTCCTAAGTTGACCGAGTAGCAAGCATCAGACTTTGCGCCGTATCTGGGTGCTTCTTCAGCATTCTTTGCAGAGCATCGCGCTATGAAGGACAATCACACAAGTCAGTTCCATGCTCTCCCCCCCCCAAGACAGACATTCCTCACTGATCATGCAGTGTCACATGTATACACACATGCACATGGACATGGACATGTTACATTTCCTGGTTAATCTGATGAGTGCTGTGAGTTCTGCTTTATACACAACCCTATGGTTAAACTGACAGATCAAAATGAAAATTCGTTAGGAGGCAACAACAGTGGATGTGCTTACTCATGTACAAAATCACCAGATCCTGCATAGAGCTGCCTTCTGGCGTCCTTTCTCCCTAAAAAATGTATAAGCTTTATCCCATGTAAACCCTGGCACAGCACTTTGTGGTAAGTCCTATCAACTTTTTACAAATGAGGAAACTGAGGCTTAGGAAGAAAAGTAACTTAAACTGCAGCACACAGCTCATAACTGAAGAGCTCAAAATCTAACTCAAGCTGTCTTATTGCAGAGCTGGAAATATTAATTACTTCACTGTATTGAAAACAGGCACATAAATTAGCTATTCCAATAGAATCGAAGTGGTGAAGGAGGCATGCATAGATGCTAAGTCCTTCCTTAAAAGCTTGCTTCTGAAATTAAAGTGAGACAATTTGAAAGGACCTTGTGGTGGATTGAATTGTGTACCCCAGTTTGCACATCCTCTTGTCTTAGTCTGCATAGTGATTTTAGGTGTGGACTCCTCTTCCAGCTGTGACTTCAATCAACGTGTGGCCCACCTGAATCAGGGTGGGCTTTAATCCAGATTACTGGAGTCCTCTATAAGGAGAGTGGAAGTCAGACAGAGAGAACCCAGGTGGAGCAGCCAGTAGCTGGAAGTCAACGGAAACTGGAAGAGAAAAAAAAAATACCACCATGTGCATTTTCATGTGACAGAAAAGCCAAAGAATCGCAAAGATCACCAGCTCGCCAGAAGATGCCGACGCAGGAGGAAGCAAGCCTCTGAAACCATGAGCCAGTAAATTCATGCGGTTAAGCCAGCCTGTTGTATGGTATTTCTTTCAGCTGCCGGGAAATTAAAACCACCCTCAAGTTTGGGCTTACCTGACTCATCATGGAGTTGGAAGAGTGTGAATTTTGCCATCCCACATGTGAAATGGACAGCCGGTCAACTTTTGCTTGACATGTCTTATACGTTGTAAATCAGAAGCTATCTCTTCCAAACAACTAAGCAATAGGCAATGTGGTAGAAAATGTCCCATATTGGAATGGCTTCCCTTGCTACCCATAGCTTTCAAAGAGATCCTCCCAGAAAGAGACGAGCGGTGGCCCAAGCTGACCCAACTCAAAGGCTAAGGGAGGGAACACTGCTTCGTAAGGAAGGCAAACCATCCAAGAAGGCTTGCTCTTGCACCTGCTTCTGCATTGAGTTTGTTGTAATATATTGTTTTGAAAAAAATAGATGAAAATTCCCAGCCTCTCACAGACGTGTACTTAGAAAAGAGAGACTTATGCTATAGTATTTTCAGGTAATCGCAGACATCCTTTTTTGATGCTACACCAAAACTTGACAAGTGATAGCTTCTTAAAGGTTAATTGCAATGCAAATATGCAGTTCTATCAATGAATTTTTCATACTCTGTTAAAATCCATTGGTCTACTTTGGACTTTAAATGAAGGTTTTACCCATGATTTATTTACATCATGTTGGTTATTTGGAAAACCATAATTCACTATGTTATGCAGTTTTTTCCATTACACAGTATCAAAAAAAATCACATTTGCTAATATCACCAGATCTCACCAGAAACATTTTTAGGTTTTAGGAGACTGCTAAACTCATGAGGGCAGATGATATCTCTTCTAAACAATTAAGCAACAGGTGACTTGGTAGAAAAGCTCCCAACTTTCCAAAATTCCAACTTGAACTTGAAAGCTAAAATTTTATCATTGGCTTCCTGGAAGGGACAGGCTCATTTAGCTCACTTTTTAAAAATAAACTTTTTATTTTAAATAGTTTTAGATTTATCAAAATAATTGCAAAGATAGTACAGAGTTCTCATATACCAGTAGTCAGTTTCCCCTATTATTAACACCTTACATTAATGTGGTACATTTGTCACAATCAGTGAGTCCATGTAGATTCTTTATTATTAACTGAAGCTCATATTTTATTCATAAATCCTTAGTTTTTAACCCTTTTTCTGTTCCAGGACCCCACCCATGATGCCACATGGCATTTAGTTGTCACATCTCCTTAGGCTCCTCTTTGCTGTGGCAGTTTTTCAGACTTTCCTTGTTTTTGGTGACCTTGAGAATTTTGAATCACACTGGTCAGGTGTTGTGTAGAATGTCCCTCAAGTGGAGTTTTCCTGTTGTTTTTCTCATGATTTGTCGTGGGGAGGACGACCACAGAAGCAGAGTGCCCTCTCATCACATATCAAGGGTTCATGCTGTCGAAATGACCGATCACTGTTGATGTCAGCCTTGATGGCCCAGCTTGAGGTCGCGTTCCTCGGGATTCTACACTATAAAGCCGCTCTTTTTCCAATTTTCACGCTGTACTCTTTGTAAAGAGCACACAATTCACAACCCGCACTTAAAGAGCAGAGAGTTATCCTCCCCCTGCATAAATTATTTGGAATTCTTCTACACTGGAGATTTGACTTGGTCCATTTTTTAGAAGATATCTACCAAATACCCAAGTCTGAATATCGTAGTTTGCCTGTCTACCACTCTTTCAAGTACAAGCACTATTTCATGAAAACAAGTCCAGTTCAGCTCACAATCCCAACACTCACACCAGCAGCTTTCCGCGAGACATCCACCATACATAATCCCCATCTGGGCATGCAAGATGTTTTTAAAAGGGCACTCAAGGGTCAAGATTTACTAAAATTATTAAGTTTTATTGACTTGACCAAGAAATTCTTACGTGAAGCTGGCATTGTTTTATTTTACTGCAGTGCATGGAAAGAAGAAAGCAGTGACGACCGCACTGTTTGGCGTCACTGCCTCGGCCCCTCCTGATTTCCAGCCTTCTACCCACCATTGCTTTCTCCTGAAGCACCAGTGTCAGCCCATTTAGGCACATCATGTTTCAATGTGATTAGGAAAGTGGTTTTCACTTTGCAGACCCCCTGGAAGGAACGAGGGTCCACTAGAGGTCCGTGGAACACACTTTGAGGACAGCTGTTAGAAGGTAAATGTGGCTCCCCCCTTTCCAATGTAACCTTAACTTTCTGGACACTCGAAGAGAATCAATATCAAGCTGCTGAAGCCACCTGCTTCCCCCAGGGGTCCTGGTGATCCTCGGCACCTCGACGGCTCCTGCCACTCCCCGTCTCGTGACGCCTTCAGATTCTTGTTATTTTGCATTAGCACCCCTTTGGCTGACTAGCACAGTTGGGGACTATTAAAAGGGACCAAGAAACTTGCTAATGAGGGAACCTCAGGAACCCCTCCCAGTGACATGGCATTGGATGCTTAGAAGAGGTTTGATATCCTCCAGTTTTCCATCAGATGTTATTCTTATATTGAACTTTGGGTGTGAGTGACTACATAATGTTATCAATGTGTTTTCTCTCTCTCTCTCTCACATCTATCCATCCTATGTATCATCTGTCTATCTATCTATCTATCTATCTATCTATCTATCTATCTATCTATCTATCTATGACAAGAAGACTCACCCTGACAGAACCAATGCCCCAGTTCCCAAGGCAGGAAACCCAGTGTCCTCCTCCTGGTTTCTTTTCTTATTCACTTTCCAAGGTTTGAAAATCTGTTATGTATTAACCCATCAAATATATATTAATCACCCTGAAGTGCTGTGCCCAGGGCTGGTTGTGTCTAGAGTCCTCTCCAGGACAGAGAAGTTGCACCCAGCCTTTCCCGGCAGCAAGGAATGAACTCTTCCCCCTGAGCCTCAAAATTTTTATTCTAAGCCAGGGTTCAATTATTAGTATGCACAAGCCTAGTTATTAATCACAGTATTTCTAATTAAGAAACTTTCCAGGGTCAAGTTTCCAGCTGAAGTTTCTAGGCAGTTTGCCCAGTAAGGACTGCATTAAGAAGGCAAAAACCCGAATGCAGAGCTCAACAGGGAAAAGGAATTGCCTGGGGAAACTGAACGAGCTGAGCTTTCTTACTTCACCCTCTCACCCTTGAATCTCACTTTCACTTTCATGGATCTTGGTTATTGTGGTCAAAGAGGGGCTGGGTCTGAAGGAATCTCAACCATATCTCTTTGGCCCTGAACATGGAAGCATTTGTAAGATAAAGAGGGGAGAATCTCAGGAGAAAGGGCTCTCTGGGTAGAGAGGAAAGGCTTGTGTGATTCTATCTGTTAGACTACCCAGATAAGTATCCATCAGACACATGATATCTCCCACAATAAGGAGTTTGGAGAGAGGGAGTCTTGGAGTAGCTCGGGGGTCCATCAAGGACCCAGGATCTTCCTCTCCTCCTGCTCTGTCACCTTCACAATATGGTGGTTAGTCCTGGAGGAATTGCTCCCCCGTTTGCCCAGCTTCAGGTATCCTGTCTGTAAATAACTACACTGAAGACAGGAAGAAGGAAGGAGCAGCTTTTCAAGGTCTCTTTTAATCAGAGAGTAAAGTCCTTTCAAGTGTCCTAGCAGTCTCCCCGCCAAGTGCCATTGTCCAGCAATGGTTCCGTGCCCACCACTGGCCCAACCTACAGTGACTGGCAATGGGTCACCAGGCTTGGCCAGTCCAAAGAGGAGGAAGGGCCCAGCTTCCCTGAGCATGTAGCTGTGTGAGCAGAGTGGGGGCTTCTGACCGGAGAAGGAAGGTGGCATGACGATGGCCACAGAAGATTAGCCAGCATTGCAGCACCCATGGGTGGCACTGGGCTCCCATGTATGAGCCAGCTAGTCTGGGTTACAGCTTCCATAATCCGTGGGAGTGAAGGACCACGTTCTACTCCATTTGACAGATCAAAGACTCCCAGAGAGGCAAAGGGCCCTTCCTAAGACCCCAGGCCAAGATTCAAGCCCAGTTCCCCCTGGAACCATACTCTTCACCCTTCCCTCCCACTAAGAGTATTGTAGAGAAACTCAGGAATCGACTGAATGGGCTAGAGGCCCCTAACCTGCCTCCATTCGGTCTTTGAAATTATATTTCTTTAATCAACCCCCATGTTCTCAAAATATAATATGCTTATTCATTGTCATAATTGGGTCACAAAAATACATATGTAGATGCAGGCGGCACTCAGAATTTTGAAGAGAAATACAATGGACAGCAAAGAAGAAGAGATCCTTAATTACACGATTGAATAGTCCAAGCAAACTTACAGCTTTGATAAGGCTGAACACAGAGCACAACCTCCTACTTCAAAGTGGCACTCATTCAACAGGATGAGGAAAGGCATAAAACTTCCCTGCAGAGGAGAAAACTTCTCATCAAAAGATAGATAGATGATAGATAGATAAACAGATAGATAGATAGATGATAGATGATAGAGAGAGATAGATAGATGATAGATGATAGATAGATGATAGATAGATAAATAGATAGATGATAGAGAAACAGATAGATAGATTAGATAGATAGATAGATGATAGATGATAGAGATAGATGATAGATGATAGATAGATGATAGATAGACAGACAGACATAGATAGATAGATAGATAGATAGATGATAGATAGATAGACAGATGATAGATAGGATGGACAGACGTGAGAGAGAGAGAGAGAAAGCAAACTGATAACATTATGTAGTCACTCACACCCAAAGTTCAATATAAGAATAACATCTGATGGAAAACTGGAGGATATCAAACCTCTTCTAAGCATCCAATGCCATGTCACTGGGAGGGGTTTCCTTAGGTTCCCTCATTAGCAAGTTTCTTGGTCCCTTTTAATAGTCCCCGACTGTACTAGTCAGCCAAAGGGGTGCTGATGCAAAGCACCAGAAGTCGGGTGGCTTTCATAAAGTGTGTTTATTTGGGGTAGAAGCCTACAGGTACAGGCCCTGAAGAGTCCAACCCAAGACTGCTTTCTCACCAGTCAGTTGCCACGTGTTGGAGCAAGATGGTCGCTGCTCTCGCCTGGGCTCTCAGGGCTTCCTGTACCAGTCTCCGGCATAGGGCTCATTTCTCTCCGGGCCTTCTCAGCTGCCCCGCTGCTCTGTTTGCTTCAGCTGCAAACTACCAGGCAAACGGCCCATCTCTCCCCAGGATCAAACACCACAGAGCACTCTCTTCCGTGTGTCTTCCTGAGTGAGTGTTGGTTTATATCAGCCCGTGAAGGCGGTGGGGACTCAACCTGATCCACACCCTATGAAGTGGTCGAATCAAAGCCCTAATCTTAACAGGTGATTTACTCAAGGACATCTCAGCTGAATCTAACACAAAGGGGATCATACCCGGAAGAACAGATGAGTTTACAAACATAACCTTTCTCTTTCTGGGTTTCACAAACCATCTCAAACTGCCACACCAACCAGGTCTGAAGTATGGAGAGGAAAGAGATGGAGCACGAGTGAGACTGTAATCTGGGAATGCGCACGTAGCCTTCCAGCTTCCCTGGGGCTCGGCAGCCTCTGAAGAAGCCGCAGCAGCACGCCAGGTCCATCCAGGGCACATCTCGATTTGCAAACTGAGTGTGCCTCGGAGGAGCTGAGCCCTGGAGACACAGCCTGGAGTTCAGGATCCCCTTTGGGGGCAGAAACAGAGCCCACCTGGCTTTTTACTAAATGGCTGCCTAAGAAGGCCAGAGGATAAAAGTAGTCAGTTACTTTCGTTCCTTGTGGTTTCAGAACTCACTCTAGAGACCAGAAACTTTTCTGGCTTTTTATAAGATTAATAATTTCTGGGCCTTGCTTGTGTAGAAATGGGAGGATAGAAAGGGAAGGAGATTGCCTCACATTAATCTCTTTTTCCCACCTCGTTCCTTTCTCTTATCGAGCATTCACATTTTGCCTGCAGTGAAGAATTATTTGATAAATTTGAGGTTTTTTTTGTTTGTTTGTTTGGTTGGTTTATTGCCTTTATAGCACAGCTCTTGTGCTGCTCGGCAGCCTGGTCCCTCTGCTCGCTCAGAGCACATGATTTGGGTTTTGTCACTGGCCTGGTCAGCTCTGGCTTCTCCCCCTTCCTCTGTGCTCTGGAAGCTGTGCTCCTCTGCCTGCAAAGGCATTCCCTGCTGCTCCCCCAAGTGCACCTGCAGGAAAGCCCCCCTCTCTGCCCAGTGCTGGTCCCCCCCGCCCCCAGCAGCAACCCCTCGGGGCCCTGTCATTGCCATCCGGACTGAGGATGAGGGCCTCTACCACGGATGGGCACTGCGCTTGCATGGGGGCGGGGCACCGGCCTCAGGGTAGGGAGAATGCTAAGAAGACCCCCGCAAGGCATGCCCGGGTGGTCCCTGCCCCTTGAGTGCCAGCGGGACATGTGACTTGCTTCTACGAACAGAATGTGGCAAAGGTGATAGGATAATGCTCCTGTGATCACGTTAATTTACTTAAGACTCCGTCTCAGGAGCCCCGAACGAGAGCTTCTGCCCGCCTCGAGGAGGCGAGCTGCCTCGTTGGCAGAGGGCCTGGGGCAGGGGACAGGGAACTCCAGGAAGCCTCCAGGTAACACCAGCAAGAAAATGGACACCTCAGTTCTCCACCCTCAAGAAGCTGAATTCTGCCAACAACCACGTGCACGTGGAAGAGGACTAAATTCCAGGAAGGAGCACAGCCTGGCTGACAACTCCTTCTGCAGCCTTGTGAGACGGAGCAGAGCACCAAAAAGCTGCACCTGGACTCTGGCCCATGGAAACGTGGAAGGCACGTGGGCGCTGTTCCAAGCAGTTAAGTTTGTGGTAATTTGTTACACGGCAACAGAAACCAATGCACTCTCTGATTGCATCCGTTCCTGGCCCCAGGAGATGGGTTGGACGGGTTTGGTGGGTCTTAAAGTGTGGTCCATGGACCAGAAGCCTTGGTGTCATATGGAAACATGTAGAAAATTTATGAGGCCCCAGCCCAGACCTACAGACTCAGCGACTCTGGGCTGGGATCCGGGCAAGCCCCCCAGGTAGCTCTGGAGTGTGCTCGGGTTTGAGAGCCACTGGATCAGGCAGGCCTTTAAGCTGTGGGCGATGGGAACAGACCCCCAGTTCACTTCAGCCCAATGCCGGGGAGCCGCAGCTGGAGCCAGGCACACGGTGCCCTTCATTGGCAAGGTCAAGGGTCTACCAGGACCAGAGGGAGAGGGTGCAGAGGGGAAAAGCATGTCCCAGGGCAATCCAGGTGCTATTGCCGGAAAGAGGAGTGGGAAGCAACAGGAAACACATGCTCACCCAAGAACAGGCCTCCCCATAGCTGACAGTGGTGCTCGGCCCACCTTTCAGAGGAGCGACCTGAAGATTCCAGAAGCTAGAATCTTAGTTACCAAGAACCTCCCCTAGACTCAGGGCCTTCCGTGTGCCCTGGTCCACTCCCTCGGTAGACAAACGAAGAAGCCGTCGCTCCGGAAGGGAAGTGGCCCGTCTCATCACCTTTGCTATGAAGCGATTTCAGGCCCCACAGCCGTCATTTCCAGGTTCCGCTCTGGCCGTCCTTCCAAAGGTGTCCCGGATGCCCGTTTCCTCCCGAGGCTGGCGGCCTCCTCCGTCTGGACCCCCAGCAAGGCGCTCCCTGGGGCCGTGCAGGGCGTCTGCACCCCTGTGAGCCCCTCTCCTCGAGCAGCAGGAGGGGGCCGTCCCAGCCCCCCAGAGGGTCGCTTGCCCCCTCACGCGGGCGCCCACCCGTCACAGGAGATGATCGCGGATCCAGAGTGGATGCAGCCGTCTTCATAAGAGAGAGGTCCCTGGGAGCAGAGCTGGATGGGGGCTCTCCAGACGGAAGGGCAGCACTGCGGTCGCGCCAAAGCGGCTGACCTTGCCTCCGGCGTGAGGACGGAAGCCAGTTAGAGCCAGAGCAGCTCAGGGGCTGTCACGCAGCGCCGAAAACGAAACGTCAGCAGATTCAGCACAGCTTGTTAAGACAAAGGGTCTAATTTAAGTCTAGGGGACACTTTTCCTCTCTTGTTCTCAGACTCCCCACAGATACAATCATTTTCAGAAAGCCAGTAACAAGAAAAAATTTTCCAAGGCCCTCCCATCCAGTGACTCAATTAAAAAGAGAGAGACTCAAGACACAATGAGGAGCTTCAAATGTGTTTAGCTATCACGTAATTCTGAAGAAGTGGAAGAGCTGAGAAAAGCAATTGTCTTGTGGTGAATCTGAGGAAAACTACCCTCAACCTTCGAAGGCAAGAGGAGCTCGCCCGCGCTTGGACAGGTGTTAAGGCGTCTGGAGAAGCATGAGCTAAGCCTATTTGTAAGACGTGTACCCAAAATTTCCACTGTAAGATCCCCAGGCACCTCATTCACATTCTTGTGTTTCTGCTTTTGAGACTGTGAGAATGTCCTACCTAATTCCAGTGATGTGTTTCGATTCTGGTCCTCAGCAGAGAGAGGAAAACGCATTCATTAGAGAATTAAGGTATACCCCCTGCACTTTTGCTGGGACCACTGCACACAGATGCCTGGGTACTATCTTCCTTGCTGAAAGAGGCTTTGTGGTCCCAGGCCAGGTAGGGTCTGCCTTGTAAGAGTAGGGGGTTGGCTGCTGGGATTTTCAAAGGTTAGAACATTTAATAAGAAAAGGCAGCTTTTCTCAATCCCCTTTCATAACACACACAACAGAGCATAATTGCTGGTATCAGTCTTTGCTCAGGTCCTGATTCTTTATACAATACGAAGTGTAAACACCAACATCTCCAATTCCTCACGCGTTCTTGGTAAGTTGTGCATCATCTCTAGGCAATCCTTACCAGTGACTCACAGGGCTCCACTTTTCAACACAGTGGTTGATTATCAGCAGAGGAATCCTGGAGTCGATCCCATAATCTCTTCCCTGGTCTCACAGAAGGAGTAGCACGGTGGCACTCGTTCCCGAGCCTTTCCGTCACCATTTGGCATGGCCTCTCATAATCTCCTTGTCTGGAAGAACCCAGAATGCTTTGGAGAGGCGCAGACGTGGCCTCGGCACACAGATCATGGGCTCGAAGGCTAAACGGATAATGCTGAGTTCCTTTACAGATGAATTTGCCTTCCACTGACTCAGAGATGCAGTTGAGTATGGGGATTTAGAGTAATCTTTCTGAGACACAAACACAAACACCGGAGAGAGGTGGGGGAGGTGGGCGCGTGCTGCAGGGCCTCCTCCTAGCCGTGCCCTGGTTCCGACCCGCTTCCATCCCAGAGCCCGTTTGAATGCGGCGGCGGTGGTTTCGCTCCAAGGCAGCTGCAGCGGGCCTTTTGTCTTCCTGTCATTCTCTCTGCATTAAAATATTAATACACATTCTCTGAAGGAATAGTTGATGAAGTATAGATTCTGGAATGACACGGGTATTTCTTAGGAATGACTGATCCTGGGTCACTCCTGCCACTTGATTGATTTATTAAGGTTCTGTGAAAATACATCTTAAGACTAATTGATATTGGGGATGAAAACGCAGCCCAAGGAAAGCCCAGCTACAAATCATTAAACAAAATCAAGGCGTCAGTTTTCCATGTTGCCTGCAAGTTGTGTTCAATATGTGTGTGTGCACGCTTGGGGAAAGCTTCCACGCAATGCACAGGTTGGAGTGAGAAAGCTTGTGTTCAGGGCTCTAAATCTAAACAACTCAATATTCTCTATTTTTGGTAAAAGGTTTATTACAACACTGGCTATTTGGCATTTGGCTGCAGTGACAGAAACTGAGCAAAACGGCTCAGGCATAAAGGGGAATGATTGGCTCACAGAGCTGGACAGGTACGATGGCAGCCTCTCGGCTCCTTTTGCGTCAGCTCGATGCCTGTGTACCTGCAGACCCTGGGCCCTCTAAACAGGGGAGCAACCCGAGCCCCACGACCTCCCCGCTCAGCAGCCACTGCGGAAAGCGCGGCCTCTGCTTTCAACCTCAGGGACAGTGCCCACCCAGTGGTCCCCAACAGGGCGGCCCAGCAATGTCCAGGACCAGCCAGTGCAGTGGGCAACTGTGCCCCTCCTCCATCCTGACCAGGCCCACAGGGCGAAGCGGTCAGACATCTGAGCTACAATCCCGATTCTGGTTTGCAGTTAATGCAAAACGTTCCTAATACACACTGCATTTTCCAGGAATGTCAGTTCTACATGAACCTGAGGACCACTGCATTTGGTTTTGCTGGAAGCTTTACCACGAGTCGTCCTCCACACTGGAGAGAGTCCGGTCCTGACAGCACCAGGACTTGGCGGTTTGTGGCCTAATCCCATGCTCCCATCGGCTCCAGCTTTTGGGAGCTGCCATCACCCATGGGAAGAGGTGACTGACTAGTCCCAGAGCCTTCCAGAAGCTTGTTCCTGACCATTTACATGTCAAAATATGTATTTTCATTATAAATTGCTTGCCTTTCAGTTGACCTTTAAATTATGGTTATGCCATAAAATTGATTTCTCATTAAATTATGTGTGTAGGTAGGCTATACGATTTCATTTCGGTAGTAACACATATATCCGTGACCAATCACCATACAGTGCTGCGGAGGGGACTGGGGGGGGTGGGGGTGAGAAATGATTGAGAGAACCCGCTGCCGACACACAAAAAAAAGTGAGTAGAGAGAGTGGTTAGATTCTCTCGCAGAAGAGATCCTGGCTGACCCAATGCCCAACAAAACTACACGGATTGCGCGTGATCAGAAGGAAAGTATAGTTTTAAAAAAAAAAGAAGCATATGCAGAAATCAATTTCAGAACATATAGCTTGGGGAGATAATCATCTCATAATAATCTGCACAACTTAATAAAATGGCCACTGTTTTTATCATCTAATATGGTTTAGGCTTTACCCAAAAATTTCCTGAGATTTAGTCTTACCTAAAGACCAGAAGAGGAGCCAGGAAACATTTTCTTACGGTGACTTCAATGCCTTGCGTTTGCCTGTTGGCATGGACGTTTCCAGAATCGTATCCATTACGTAAAATAACAGTGGATCGGGTTGGGGAATCTCAGCCTCAGTACTAGTGATGGTTTTGAGCCAGAGGAATTTGTCGTCAGGGGCCACACAGTGCATTGCTTAGCAACATCCTTGACCCTACTGTGGACAAACAGCGCCCACTGGGACGTGGAGACTGAAGATTGCAGGCAGGAAGTTTACTGGGGAGTTCTCCCAGCAGGGGGGTCTGAAGAATAGACTTCAACCCACCCCTGGAAGGTGGTGGATGTGACTTTATACAGTACATCAGCAGGTGGGGAAACGTTAGTCTGTGGGGAGGGGGTTAGAGACCAAGTACAGCCCGGGGCCAATGGGGGCTGTAAAAGCAAATTCTTCCCCTGTGTGTCTAGGGGGTAGGGGGCTAGGAGGTAGGGTAGGGGGCTAGGAGGTGGGGTAG
>JAKSZT010054277.1:1158995-1210449 GCA_026826555.1 Tolypeutes matacus | reverse complement strand
GTAGGGGGCTAGGAGGTGGGGTAGGGGGCTAGGAGGTGGGGTAGGGGCTAGGAGATGGGGTATTCTTGGGCTGTGGGAGGGGTTGGTGGTGCCTGGGCCCAGAGGGGGTGAAGGTCCTTATCTGCTCCACTCCCTTGCTATGTGGCTCCTTTGTTCATTCTCCGGAGCGGATGGGCTGCCTCCGAGCCCGTAGACTATGGCTTGCTCAGTCGTCATGTAGGTTATGGCTGGAGGCTGCCTTTCTTCAATTTATGTCACGGGGGAATTGAGTCCTGGCCTTATGACCTGTTAATCATCGCAAACCTTGTAAGGGGCAAGGAACCTCTAACCCCTACCCATAGGTGCCCAGTGTAGCCCCCAGCCCCGGTTTGATGACCCAGAATGTCTAGCAGACCTCGCCACGTCTCCTGCAGGGCCCACCATGCCTCGCCCAAGGCCCAGGTAAGAGCTGCTGCTCTAAGGGAAGAACATGTGGTCTTGGCTTCTAATTTTATTACAATGTTATTTAGCGAGGCCGTGGGCAACAAGGCCAGGTACACAGACACTCTGCCAGAGGCACCCCTGAGCCCCATGTGGGGAAGGCTTTAGGCACCTCTGAGAGGCCCGGGCTGAAAGGGCCCCCCAGCTCACCCTCCTGAGGGGCTCGTGCTGGTCGGTGTGGAACAGTGAGAGGGAATGTCACGTACACCCACCTGGTGCCACAGAGACGGGGGAGGGAGCTGCTTCCCAACTCGAGCTCCTCACCACAAATAAGCACATTCCTTCAAACTCACCTAAAGATGTTTCAGAGAGTGTGATTTGATGGCTGCTCACACATTCAATGTGAGAAATTTAAGACTCATGATTGAATTGGATCATTTTAAGAGATTAATGTAAAATTAGATTCAAAATTAGCTTTAAAAGGACCTTTATAGTCAAAAGAACTAAGCAGGGATTTTATAGCATATTTGTCACAAGGCAGAATAATATCTTCCCTTTTGTTTCTTCTTGGGCAGGAAGATTTCACCACGGGCTGAACAAAGACTCTGATAAAAGTGGATTCTTCCTCCAAGACATTGTTTAGATGATGCTTTTTTCAATGAAAAAAGCAAAGCAAAACGCCACTTTCCGAGGGTGGCTGAAGACCCATCATTCTCGACCATCGGTTCTCCTCGCTGGCCCGTGACCCTGAGGGCTCCAGGCAGTCTGGTCCTCCTCTGCCTAACCTGGAAGGTGAGGTCCTGACGTTAATAGCAATGCCACCGAGTGTCCCCTGCTCTTAACCCGATTCCATGGCAGAGGGGATATCGGGGTGTAAGAGCGTCTCCCGAGACCAGAGAGCTGGGGGAAGGGTGCACCGGCTCAGACCAAGACAGCCTGACTCCGCAGAGCAGACCTCGCCCACAGCCAGGTGGTCCCCGCGCACCTCCATACCTGTCTCTCACCTCCTCACACCTGCACTGCTCATGGCGGGAGGGCCTCGCCGACACCAGGAGACTCACTTCCTCCAGAGATCAGCACCTGAAAGAGCTGCAGACCAAGTCTCAAGTCTCACGCCCGGGAAGCCTCTGTGAGCTCCACGCCAGACCTGAGCGCCGCTCTCTGAATTCCTTCGCACTGGGCCACACCTCTGTCTTAAAATAGAAACCAGACCACAGCACGTACCTGCTCAGAGCTCTCCAGTGGCTTAACCAGATGGCATAAAATCCATGACCTAAGCGTCCCCCTTAATAAGGTGGAAGAACAACAAATTAAACCCACAGTAGTAAGAAGAAAGGAAATAATAAAGTTAAGAGTGGAAACCAGTGAAATAAAAGCCAGGTGTATGCTGATGTCCACATAACTCCTTGAGGTGCCACCACAGTACTTCTCAGAAGGGAACACTCCACAAATGCCACCTGGCCTTTTGTGATTTTTCCTAGCAGAACAAATTATCCAAATTACTCCCCAATGTTTAAAATGTGCATCTCACTGCCATCAGAATTTAACATTTATAGCTTCTATTCAAAATATTAAATATTTTAGAGGAGAAAAAAGCAAGCAACAAAGAAAAATTTAAACAGCCAAACAATTTTTTAAAAGGTTAATAAAACGGATAACACCCTAAACTAGACTGATCAAAACAGAGAAAGAAATATAAAATTACCAATATTAGGAATGAAAGAAGGACCATTACTACAGATTCTGTAGTCATGAAATAATAGAATATTATGATTACATTAGTGCCAATCAATTCTGAGCATAGCTGAAATGGGCATATTCTAAGAATCATAACTTACTAACACTTCTACACAAGAAGAAACGTAAAACTCACTTAAGAAGAAGAAACGCATAATTGAAATGCCCCAGATCTATTAAAGAAAATGTATCAGTTATCAGAAAGAGTCTCACAAAGAAAACCCCAGGCTGGGCTATTGTCCCTGCTAATGAGTTCCCCTCCACGAAGACACAACCGGTGAAAACGTAAAACAGACGATGCCGCCACATATGGGGGCCGTCGACGTGCCCTCCCTCACGCATGCCTCTCCCAGCCGGCCACCCAGCTGAGACTCAGCATCAGAATCCGAGCTGAGAATCTGCGTTCGTGGCTCATTCCTGGTATCAACTGTGACGTGTGAGGGTCCCTGGATGGGGCCTTGGCAGGCCCTGACCATGAAGGAGAGGTATGGGGAAGTTCTCTTGGAATCCGCACCTGTGAGGTCGTGAAGGAAGCAGAAGCAGATGGCGGAAAAGTCCAGCCGAGAGGCAGCCACAGCCAGGGTCTCAGTGCACCCCCCAGGGCTGGGAAGTCTCCGCAGGGCAGCCCGTGTCACGGTCTCCTGCCCCAGCCAGTCCTTGGATGTGGCCATTCCCAAAAGGAGGCTCCCTCTGAGCATATGCTCTCAGGAGCCAAGGGAACTGGCGCTCCGGGTCGGATAGGGGAGGGGCCAGCTGCTTACCTCAGCACCCACTAGTGTCAATATAAAGAAATCAACTGTATTTCATTACCGTGGCAACACACCATGGATTACAAAGTGTTAAAATACCATCTCTAATAACATCAGAAAATGCTTAACATTCTTAGAGGTTTAACAAAATTTGCGAGAATCTCTTCTCTAAAAACTAGAAAACTTTACAGAGAGTACTTAGGGTAGACCTAAGTAGTCAGGGAAATAGTCCGTGTTCATGGGAAGACCCAATTTCCCCTAAATCGATTTACATATTCAATTACAGTTGCATAAAAACCCTAGCATACCTTTTGTAGAAATCAATAAGCTAATTCTAAAATCTATATGGGAATGCAAAGAACACAGAGTACCCAAAGCAATCTTTAAAAGAACAAAATATCAGAGGTCCCAGCCTACCGAACTTCAAGATTTACTATCCTCTTTTCATGAAGACCATGTGGCATTTGCATAAGGATAGGTAGAGCCCAAAAATAGAAACAGACCCACCCATTTATGGATGGGCAACTGATTTTTTGACAAAGAAAGCAAGATAATTCATTGGAGCAGGGGTTCTTAATTAGGGAGCCCATGAGCTTGAATTGAAAAAAATCAACTTCTGATTTTTATGTTCTCTGACCTCTAACTGAAATCTAGCATTTCCTTCACTTAAGAATGTATGCAATAACTAAATTACAGTAGTATTCATTTCACCTGACTGGCAAACAGGTCAATGGAACAAAAAAGGATGAGAACTCCTGCATTGGGGAAAGAGTTGTCTTTTCTACCACCCATGCAAGAATAACTGGATATATAAACTGACTAAAGAAAAATAAAATTCTCAACACCCACGTCACACCATATGCAAAAATAAATGTGATGTGGATCACAGATCTAATCATAAAACCTAAAGCTATAAAACTTCTATGAGAAACAGAGGAGAATAACTTTGTGACTTTGGGAGAATTAAAGATTTCCTGAACAGTATATAGAAAGCACTAAAATAATTAATAATTGGACTTCTCCAAACATTAAAAATGTCTGCTGTTTAAAAGACATCAAGAAAATGAAAAGGGAAGCCACAAACTGATTCAGAAATCTCTGCAGTACACATATCTGACAAAGAACTTACACAAAATATATAAAAATCCCCTATAAATCAGTGGTAAAAGACAAATGACTCAATTCTTTTAAGAAATGCATGAAAGGCTTGATAGAGCCTTTACAGAAGAATTTATACAAATGGCCCAGAAATATACAGAATAGTGAGGAGCATCATCAGTGATCAGGAAAATGCACCTTTAAATCCTCAGTGGGACACCAGTTTTCCCCCTCAGAAACGGCTGCATTAAAATGATGGATAAGCCCAGGTATTTGCAAGGATATGGAGCAACTGGAGCACAGCTGACGGAAATACAAGATGGTAAAGCCACTTTGGAAAATGGTTTGGCCATTTCTTAAAGAGTTAAAAAGCCTATCCTGTGACCCAACAACACAACTCCAAAATTTTACTCAAAAGAAATGAAAATGTAGGCCTAAGAAGAGACTTGTTTTATTCATAGCTAAAAACTGGAAACGACACAAACGTCATCAAGAGGTGAGCATATGACAAATAGGGAATTCTATGTAACAACAGAAGGGACCACACATCTGGCACTTGCAGCAAACGCACGCAAGGCAGTAGACTGCCCTGGGAAAGAAGCCAGCGCGGAGAGGCACCCGCTGTGATTTCACGCACACGGTAGGCTAGAGCAGGGAAGACCGACTTCCGGTCGTGAAGGCACATCTGGCTGCTCATGCAGGTTGGGGCAGTTGCTTGAAAAGGCGCATGAGGGAAATTCTGAGTTGATGGAAACGTTCTGTGTCTTGGTTAGGGTACAAATGTTTCTCAAAAGCTCATAGAACTGGACTTAGTATCTGTGCCTTTTATTGAATGTACATTATACCTCAAAAAAGTTGATCAGAACAGCAGATGAAATAAGATCCAAACTCTCTTCCACACACTCAAGGCTCCCACGTGGCCTCGCCCTAAACGAGGTGCAGTCTCCCCCTCTCCCCGAGCTCTAGCCGCAGGTCCTCTGCCTGCTCCTGAAACCACCGCGGGTGTTGGCCATGCAGCTCCCTTCACCTGGGAAGCTGTCCTTCCGTATTCCCGTATGCAGAAGCCCATATAGGCCGTGTGTGTGTGTGTGTGTGTGTGTGTGTGTGTGTGTGTGGTGTCAGTTCAAGGCAAACATTCAGCGAAAATAAGATGCAGTATTTCTAAGAGTTCATGACATGAACTTATAAAGTCTGGGTCTTGGGTCCCTACCCTGGCTTTACCAGTTACCAGTTAGACAACTCTGGGGGAGTCCTTTAGCCTTGCTCTGCTTCCGTTTCCTCATTTGTGACACGGGTGTGAGGATGAGACCTGCCTGGCAGAGCTGCTCTGAGGAGTCAGTTAGAGAACCTGGGAAGTGCTGCCAATAGCGCTGAGCAGTCTACGCCGGACGCCAGGGCCGCTGCAAGCCGTCCTAGCTGAACAGCAGCAGGATCCAAAGGAAGAAGCCGTGAACTCGGGTCAGACGCCCTGGCCGGCAGACTTGACTCGGCCGCAGCCAGCTGGGTGGGCGCAGGGAGGCTGCGTGGTCAGGCCCTCGTTTTCCTGTCTGTTAAATGAGGCCTTACACTGCCTCAGTGTGTCCAAGGCACAGCCCTTCATGCACCCCCTTTTCCATGATCACTTCCTCCTCATAACACACATTCTATTATTTACTTAATATTGTCCTTCAAGTTGGCTTACTTTTTAAAAACTTGAATATATCTAGCCTCAACCCAAACGATATCAATGAAATTAAGGGTTTTATTGGTTAATTAAGTATTTTTTAAATATACACTTAAAGCATTGTTTAATTATTAGGAGGAAAAATAATGTCTGTCCATGAGTTGCCGAAAATCACTCGTGCGCCACCAGCTGTACACACTGTGGGAGAGAGGGGACTGAATGGCGTGTGAGTGCCCACCCTGTCTGAAGCTCTCAAGTCTCAGAAATGCTGCTAAGAGACCTAAGAGCCTTTGCTGCCCTGGGAGAGAGATGCCCCAAGGCCACGGTCAGGAAGCTCGCCGTCCAGATGGGGAAGAGGACTGCGTTTCCATGGGAGACCGTTACAGAGATTAGAGAGAGGAGGCAAAACAGTGTAAGTGAATTTCCTCTTCAGGACACACTGTTCTCTCCACCCAGACACTGTCTAGTACTGCCAGACATTTCAGCTGGGGGAGAAAACACTATTGGAGTCTCAAACGGGGACGTGCGTTTATAGATGACTAGTCATGGCAACCCATAGCAGTGAAGTAAGCGAAAACTAAAGTGACATAAACACCATAAATTGAGAGCTCCCATTTGCACACACACACACGCACACACACACACACGATAATTCTTGTTCTGTCTTTGTTTAACAAACAGGCTTCACTTTTCTATAAGCCAAACATATAGTCGAACCCCTACGCCTCGGTTAAATGCCCTTGCAAGAGGAGCATAGGCCCTGCCCCAGCACGTCGAAATTACGCGGTGTAGAAAACTCTCAGATATGCTCAAAGGGAAAAAATGAAGCCATGACAAGTGGTCAGAGAAATGAGGGAGGGCCAGATCATTTAATGCAAGTGTTAGAAAATTTTCTCTGCAAAGAGCCAGAAAGGAAATATTTCAAGCTTTGTGGGCCACACAGTTTAGTTTCTGTCCCAGCTCAATCCTGGCATTGTAGCACTAAGGCAGCCACAGCCAAGATGTAAATGAGTGAATGGGACTGTGCCCAGTAAGACTGCACGGTGCCTGTCGGGGGAGGCCTCTTCCGGCAGATGGACTCACTGCCTCACCGGACCGCTAGACTGGTCCTTGACAGATTTGTGGGACTGGGCCCCTGAACTGAAAGAAAGGAGAACCTTGCCTGTTTCAGCTATCGGTGGCTCTGGGCTCCTGACACATGCAGCGAGCCCAATCCTCGCCAGTCCAGCCTCTTTTCCCCCAAGGGCGTGGGCCCCTTGGCTGTGAGGTCTGCGTCTTGCTTCACTCTGCAGCTCTGTGTCACCCATATCCTAGTTTTGACTCCAGTGCTCAATGAATTTTGTTACCTCTCGATGAGCTGCAACACACTTCTCAGTCCTGTGGACAAGCAGTCAAGTGGTCATTTCTTCTGATTCCTCTTCTCCCCCTAAATGTACACTCAGGCACAGCCTCCGTGAACGCTGATGGGTACATGCAAACGTGCCACTCTACGAAGGGTGTAGCCAAAGCAGAGCTGTCGGTAGCTAAAGCTGGGCTGGGCACAAGAACACTCAAATCTGATTGTCTCCCCTAAAAATTGGGGCTGGCTCTAGGTGACTTCTAAGGGCCCACGTCCCTAAACATGATCATACGTAATGAAGACACAGATGCTGGATGGAGGCAAAGCCTTATGGCCCCACGGTGGCCGCTCTGAGCAAAAGATAGTCAATCTATCTCGTTTGAAGCTTTGATTTGTAGCTTTTCAAAAGGTAATTGAAGGGTGTAGCAGCTGTTTTTGTTGGAAGTGCAGGCAAAAACAGAAAGACGCATTTTCAAATGTTTGCTGCCTTCTCGCACACAATCGGAATCAAATCATGGCATTACCAGATCTTTTAAAATAAGAAACAATAAGGAGAGGGCTGCCAAAAGACATTTCTCTTTTCCATTTGTTCTTTGTTGAAAAAAAAATATCCTGAAAACATAGATCTTCCCCCAATTTTGAAGTCAGGAATAAACCTCAGGATCATGGCCAGATGTAAGACATGCTTCCCTCTGCATCATCCCACTGTTCTCTTTATCAATATGGACTGAAAGCTTTGTTCCTCTTCTGCTCCATGATGGAAATACACATTCGTGGGTCTGTGTTTTCCAGGAAAAGAGTTTCTTACGTACAAAGGAGACAAGCGAGGAGACCCGTGCTGACCGGCTGCTGCACACTGAGTCCGTGGACGATGGGGGAGACACCCATGAATGCTGGGAACAGGTAACCTTCAACATTTCAGCAGCTGTGAGGGCTCATGGCACACTCCAGCAGAACAGTGTCGAAGCCCAGAGTCTCCCACCACACTCCTGGTGGCTTTAGTGCCTGCGTCTAGGAGATGGCGGTGGGTCCTGGAGAGGTCAGGGCAGTGGGTTGGGCAAGCCAGGGCCCAGGGAAGAGGCCATGTGCCATCCAGCGTTTAAACCTTTAGGTCTCAGGTGTTAGGGCTGAATTGGCCAATACGTGGTGGGAGGGGGTGAGAGTGAGTTCATAGGGACACGTATTAGGCCATGGTGTCTAGTCCAGTCTGCTTTCTTGTCCAGGAGAACAGACTGCTGGCTAGAATCCCATATGTTAGGCATTTCTAGAAGTTCCCAAGTATTCCCTAGATGTAATGTGCCCTGGGGAACTGAGGCCTCTGCCCTTTCTAATTTTTAAGTTCCTCTGCAGCAAACGGAGTCCCTTAACCTCTGGCCGCAGTGAGTTTCCTAGGATGGCTGATAAGAGGGTCCTGGGATAGAAAAAGCCACCTTCTTTCCAAGGCCATGGGCAGAGACCGCAGCAGCCTGGGGTGCTTTGTGCTCATTCCTGGAGGCTGGCCCCACATGGACTGCCTTGTGTCCCTTCCTCTTTCTTTCCATTAGGACACCAGTGCTCCAGTGGGAAGCCATCCTCTGGCCCTCTTGGTTCCGCAATCTGGAGGAGCCCCCTTCTCCGGCTCCAGGTGCAGGCTCCCTGGTCCAGGGATGGGTCTGCCTCAGGATTTTACTGGAAATAAATCTTAGGAAGGAGACTCCCCATCCTCCCATGCTGTCTACTGCTATGGATTCCATAAGCCCGTTGCCCCTGGGGACCGTCTTTGTCACCTCATGGAGACAGCCTGAGTGAGAATGAAGGGCAGCGATGGGAAACGGAGCTGAGGGAGGCGTGGAACTCTTGAGCCCCTGGGTGCAGCACAGCCAAGGTTTTCAGTTTGGACTTTTCCATTGTTTGAGCCCATAAATTCCTGTAAATTCCCTCCCAGTCACCAAACGAGCCCTCTCTGCTTCAGTTGCCAGGAACACTGACACTTTTGGGGGCCTGGCTGTCCCCAGGGTTGGTTTGAAATGCAGTCACTGAATTGAACTGCCTGCTCTCAGATTAGGAGGACAGGAGCCTTGGATGTCAGGGCAAGATGCACGGGAGACCAGGATCACGTCCACGGAATTGCTGCCCTCCAGGATGCTGCCCAGAGCAAGAGAGACCCAGAGCATTCACCCCACAAGTTCCAACAGGGCATGTCCAGTTCATGAGATATGATCTGCCATGTGCTCCAGGGACTGCCAGAATTGTGGAAAGCTGGACATGGATATGAGAGGAGGAAAAAGACAGCTGCTATGCTAACTTCAACCAAATGAAATTTGATTGCTTGCTGGTTTGCCCTTCTGCAGCTATTTTGGATGACCATCTGGGAACCCAGCAACATTTAGACATTGTTTTCCCAGATCTAAGATTCAGTCTAGAAAACACAAACTCAGACAGTGCAAAGGTGATGCCTGATCACACAGCCCATGGGTCTGATGCTTGGGAGGGCTGAGGAAGTTGCTCTTGACAGAGAAAAGCATGGAAATTCAAGGAAAGAGCATCCTCGTTCGTCTCCATCCACACTCACCCCACCCTTCCTTCTGCTCCGCAGCCTTGTCAGTTGGGTCCTTCAAGCCCTCTGCTTTCCCAGGAAATGTCACAATGGAACACCATATGAAAGGAACACTGTTTTATGCATTTGGGGGAACAACCTCTGAATTATTGGTCAACTGCCAATAGCCACCACACCTCATTTTTGAATGAGGAGAAAGAATCATCCAAGAGGACAAAACAGATTTGCTTTCCTTTTTTTTCCTTAACAGTTTGAGTTATATTTTATATACTATAACATTTACCCATTCCAGATGTACAAGCCAACAATTTTCAGTGACTGTGCCAAGTGGTAAAACCATCACCATGAATGAGTTTTAGACATCTCCACCTCCCCAAAAGATCCCTTGAGCCCCTTTACAGTTAATCCTCATTCCCATCCCATGCCCAGGAAAACACTGAACTTCTTTCTGTCTCTATAGATTTGTCTTTTCTGGTCTTTCCATATAAACGGAATCATATACTACGTGCTCCTTTTATGTCTGGCTCTTTTTACTCCATGTCATGGCGTCAACGTCCACCCACATCATAGCGTTTATCAGTACTTCATTCCTTTTTATTTGCCAAATGATAATCCATTGCATGGCTCCACCCCATTTTGTCTATCCATTCACCAAGTGATGGACATTTAGCTGTTTTCAGTTTGGGGATATTATGAATTTGCAACCAAGTTGTTGCTTGGACATGTTTTCCTCTCTCTTGGGTAGGTAGCAAGGGGTGGAATGGCTACATCGTACAAGAGGGTGGCTCTGCAGACAGCAAAAGATTTGGGTCAAAGATCTTCAAGTTCCTAGAACGTGGTGCTTCAGAGCACAAGCTCCAAGAATCTTTGCCCAGTTTCCAGCTTGCATGAGGCTGGGCAAGTCATGTAATCCCGCTGGACCTGGTGTCCTTATCTGTGAAGTGGGGTGATAACAGAGCTTTGACTCAGGCATGTATAGTGTTTAGCTCCTGCCACCTGACCCAGGGCAGGCTCCCAGCACTGGGGCAGTTACAACAGCAACTAGGTCGGGCAGCTCAGGAGGAACCTGGAGAGAGAAGGGTGGGAGGAGAAGAGAAACAGAGACCAACAAAATGCCGGCCACCTCCTTTTCCACCCAGAGGAAGCTGCCAGGAAACCCTACGAAACTCACGGCCACAGACGCAAACTCACCTTGCCAAGCAAGTCAGAAAAGGCAAACTTCCGGGCCCTGGCTTTATTTTACTCCTACAAATAAGACCTTTAAAGAGGCAAGTTGGGCTCTCTCTGCTCTTCATTGGCTTTGCCCACCGTTCTATTTCACTTGCTATGTGGCAATTGCTGCCTCGTCATGCATACAGGTGTCTTTGGAAACTCCCCACGTGCTCGTGAGGCTGCGGCTGGCCTCTGCGTGCTCCCCAGGCTGGCTTTTGATGCCCCGTCACTCTGCCCTCCCCCATGCCTCGCTCCGATTCCGGCCCCTGTGGGCTCCAGGCTCTTCCTGGTTGCCTCTTCCTTTGCTAATCTCCATCTTGTATTCCAGCCAAAGCATTAAAAAGAAGCCTGGGTTCCACTTGCAGGCTCTTCTCCTACTGTTCTTCTTCTGCCTTTTAGCAGAGAATGCCTGGCTCTGTCTACTTTTTATTTGAAGTAAAGGAAGTTCAGTCTCTAGTGTCAAAAACAAGTCCTCAAAAACTTTTAGAAATGATAGCTCCTTAGATCTTAAAGCTTGACCTTCCACATATACTTGCTGGAAGTGACCTATAGATGACAGCAGAAACAAAGCACTCATCAGTGGGAATGCTGAGTGGAGACACTTTCTTTGACCCTAGAACCCTGAATCCTAAGATGCAAAAAAAAGTAGGTTTTCAGCTCGAGTAAATCAGAGGCTGTTGAGACAACAACAGCTGCTCCTGAGCTCACAGTTTGGGTTCACGCTGCACTCAGCGCATCCTGCTAGGTCCCTGTGGCATAGAGGCGATCATCGTTCCCACTTTACAGATGAGGAAACTGAGAGGCCCAGAGGGGAAACTGTCCCAAATCATGCAGCCTCACAGTGGTGAAACCAGGGTCCAAAGCCTGCCTACTGCCCCAGGGCCCCACCCCCCCTGGCTTCTGTCCCCAGCACTCGAACGCGCAGAATCCTTCGGTTCTCTCTACCCCAGGAATCCTGCAAACACTTCACAATTCCACAGTGTTCTCACAGCCCTCCCAAATGGAAACAGTTAGCTTTTACCAGAAAGTCATTTATTTTCCTGCATTTTCTCACTTAGGTTCTTTTCTAATCTTGGTTAAAAGCCACATGTATAAAAGAAACAGCTTATTAGACAGACCAGTCATTAGCATCCAGTACACGTTGTCTTCACTCAGAAAATATCATTTCATACACAAATATCAAACACTTAAAGCGTGACTCCTGCTCTTACTCCGAGTCACATGCCACTTGCCTTCCCTCAGCCCCACTTTCCTCTTCTGGAATTGATAATGCAGCAACGATTACTGAGGATTGTCTGTGTGCCAGGTACATGTTCTCTGCAGGTGTATCTGCTCATTTATTCCTCACGTCAGCCTTCCAATGTCAATGCTATCATTAGCACCCTTTTCTATAAAAAGAAAATCAAAACTCAAGAGATGAAGAACTTTCCAAAAGCCACAGAGCTAACGAGTGGTGAAGTCGGAATCTGAACCTGCGGGTTTGGATCAGGGAGCCAGGCTCTTGGTCGCCTGCTCAGCGGCCTAGCCACCCCACGGGAGCAGCGGCACCTCATGCCAACGTCCGTCTGTTCGACACTTAGGCACCAAGCTCCCCTAAGAGCCGGACACAGTGCTAGGGACACAGCAGCTGACGGGGCTGACGTGGTCCCAGCCCACACGGGCCTTACATCCGAGCAGAGGAAGCCCATCATTTGAATCTCATCACAGCCTCACAGGAGAGAGTTACGGCAGGGGCGTGGATGCCCCGAGAACGTCCGGTAGGAATCAAGGGAGGCCTGCAGCTGAGAGCTGAAAGCCGAAGAGAAAGGACAGAGAGCTCCAGCCAAGGAGCTGCAGGTGCAAAGCTGGAGAAGCAGCTCAGGTGGGGGCGGGCCGGAAGCAGTTCGGCCAGGCCGAAGCCCTTGTCGCCAGAGGCAGGGGAGGCAGGGAGCAGGTTCGCAGGTGGCAGGCGAGCCCTGACCGTGCCGTGTGCGCCGGCTGACACCGTGTGGCCCGTGTCACGACGCTCTCCTCCCAACAGTCTCCCATTTACTGAAACAAAACGGAGCACTTCTGCCCCGAGGAGGGAGAGGGACTCGGTTTTCACGCTTCCTTGTCTTCAGTTGGGCCTGGTCATTTCCCTTAACCTGGGGGTTCTTAACTCTCTGTGTTCCCCAGACCCTTTTGGCAGTCAGGTGGAAACCACGGACCCCTTACTAAGTCCACACTCTGCTGTGTACCGTTTAATAAACACATCACACCCGCACCCACACGTCCCCACGGGACAATGTTTTTCTGAATTTCAAATCGTGCTCGCGCACCCCTTGCTGAGACACCCGTCTTAGTGCCTTGCAGAACTCCCTGGAAAGCACGTTGCAGTTGTCCCTCCTGGAGTCCACTCCAACCCCTCGGCATCCTGGGGTGCCAACCTGCCCAGAACTGGCGAGGGGGGCATCGCATCCGTGCGGCACAGAGACGGTGCCCTCACACCCCAGGATGCCCGGAGGAAGCACGCCTTCCCCCAAGCAGCTCCTGGGCCAGCCGGGCGCTGGAGTTTGTGGCCCAAAAGCCATCTGGCCTGCAAGGCTCGTGGAAGGTGGAGAAGGGGCAGGAACTGAGCGGAAATGACAGAGGCCCCCGGGGCCTCCGAGCAGCGCCCCCCGCAAAGAGCTCCACGCAGCCCGGCAGGGGCAGTTCACGTGCAGTTGGCCCACGGCTTCTTGCTGTTAGCCAGTGTCAGAGGGATACTGATAAGATTTCACATTTCTTGTTATATAACGTTTATGTAATCTCTGTATCTTTTAAAAAATAGAAAACTGTATTTTTTAAAAAGCCATTGATTTTACACTTTGGATAGATCATATGGTATGTGACTCTATCTCAATAAAACTGCTTAATAAACAAATAAACAACTGTGCAAGAAGAGCCAGAAATAGCAGCTATGTACAGCAGGGGAAACAGAGAGATTGACAGGGGAGGAATTTTCTTGTCTGTCTGTTTTTTGTTTATTATTTCTATTGAAATAATGAAAATGCTTTAATAATGATTGAAGTGATGAACACACAACTATGTGATTATACCAAATACCACTGATTGTATATTTTGGATAAATTGTATGCTTTATTAATATGTAACAATAAAATTGATTTGTTTAAAAAATTAAAAAACAAAACAAAGACAACTTGTCTTTAAAAAAAAAAAGATTTCATACTTCTTTGTGCTTGTGGCAGTCTGGCATAGTTCATGAATTCCAAAAATAGATACTGGATTATGTTTGTAAACTGGTCTGTACCTGGGGTGATTAAATTATGATTAGGGCTTTGATTGGGCCACATCAGTAGGACGTTGAGTCCCTGCCCCCTCGGTGGGTGGGGACTCAAAGGTAAAACTACACGGCAGAGCAGAGGAAGGAGTTGGAGTTTTGATGCTGAGTTTTGAGCTGGAGCCCAGGAAGTGAACGCACAAGAGAAGAACACAGAGGAATAGAGACGGCTCCTTAGACACGGCAGAAGACATGGAGAAAGACAGAGCCATTGGCCTGATAGTCTATAGCTGGCCTTGTGGAGAGAGCACAGAGCTGAGCCCGGAGAGAAATGGAGCCCCGGGAAGAGAGGAACCCAGGAAGCCTGAGCCCTCACAGATGTCGGCAGCCATCTTGCCCCAACGTGTGGCAACAGACTTTGGTGAGGGAATTAACTTGTGCGTTATGGCCTGGTAACTGTAAGCTTCTACCCCAAATAATACCCTTTATAAAAGCCAGCAGACTTGTGGTATTTTGCATCAGCACCCCTTTGGCTGACTAATACAGCTCTCTTAAGCATCCTAAAGCAGAAGTGCCTGGCAACTCACCCAGCTTCCACGTTCAGCATTCCTTCTACACGTCCCAGCATTCGCTCGTCCCACCAGAGGCGTCAGTGCCTGCCCGGTGCTCAGGCTGCAGACCCAGTCCTGCTCCTGGGGCACAGACAGATGGGAGCAGGGGCAGGGAATCCACTGACATGTGGCCTCAGCAACAGCAGCAGGAGCTGCCCAGGAGCAGAGCTTGGAGCCCAATAACAGGTAACAGGGACTCAGCCTTGTCTATGAGGCCTGGGACAGGTGTCTGGAGGAAGGGCCATTTGAGTGGAGATCTGAAGAATCAATACGCATCAGTCGGGTGAAGGATGCAGGGAAGAGCATTCCTATGTGAGGGAACAGCATGTGCGAAGCCCAACAGAGGGAAGCTAGGACGGCTGGAGGAGGCAGTGGTTGCCAGGTGAGCTCCCTTCAGGGAGAATGGTCTGGGGACCCACTCGTCTTCCTTGTGCTCGCTGGTCCCACTAATCACGTATGTTTATAGTAGATGGCTTGGAACCTTCGTGTGTTTGTCTGTCCTTATCCAGTTACATGCGTATGTCTGTCCATATACAGTTACGTGTGTATGTTTCGGTTTGCTGAAGGCTGCCAGTGCAATATGCCAGAAATGGTGTGGCTTTTACAATGGGGATTTGTTCATTTCCAAGCTTAGAGTTCCAAGGTTGAGAAAAATGTCTAAATCAAGGCATAAGGTGGAGTCTCTCCCCAAAGGTCAGCTGCTGGCAATCCCGACTCCTGCCACATGGCAGAGCCAAATGGCTGCTTTCCTGGTGCCTGCTTCTCCTCTGGGCCACTTCCTCTGGCTGCTCCATCTGGAGCTTTCTCTCTCAGTTTCCGGGGGCCCCTCTCTGTACTTCTGTGCTCCGCTGGTTCCGGCCTCTGGCCTCTTGGACCCTCTCTCTCAGCCTCTGAGGGGTTCCCTCTCACTCTGCAGCCTTTTTCTGTATCTGCAGCTTTTTATTCCTCCATTTATAAAGGACTCCAGTAAGAAGATTAAGACCCACCCTGGGTCATGCAACCTAATCAAAAGCTCTTAAATGAAGTAATTTAATCAAAAGTTCCCACCTACAGTAGATTTAAATGCACAGGAAAGGATTAGCTTTAAAAACAGGATTTTCTGGGATGCACAAACACTTCAAACTGCCACAACATTTGTCTGTCCTTATCTGATTATATACCTATGTCTGTCCATATCCAGTTGTGTCTGTCTGTCTGTACACATACAATCAGCTCTGTCTGGTTCTGTTGCTATGCAAACTCAGACAACTGAAGTCCACAAAAGCAAGATGCAGGTCTTGGCTCCACGAAGCCAAAACAGCAGGGGATATTTGGCACAGATGATATCAAGAATATATGGTTCCAGAAAAGATAAACATTAGCCGTCTCACCACCTACTGAATAGTGAGAAGGCGTTTCTGGGACACATTTGAAAGCTGGGCTCACGGTGAGCTTCTTGGCAATGAACAGGAGACTTCACGTTGCTTCTAGAGCACTTGGTCCCAAGTTACAAGAGCCAGCTCTGGCTTAGCATTCCAGTCATCCTCTGGTTTCTTTAGAAGGCAACAAAAAAAATCACAGTGATTAAATGTTAGTTAATTGGTTATAATGGGCTCAGTACTATGTCATGCATTTTGCATGTGGCAATTCATCTAATTCCTAAAACCACCCTGTGAGGCAGGAACTCTCATCAACCCTCCTTGATGAGGAAACCGAGGGTCAGAGTAGAGTAGTTACTTACTCACGGGTCCACTGGCATCAATGGAGGCACTGGGATTTGAACCCCAGCAGGCTGACACTGTGCTCTTAGCCACTGCACTCTGCCTCCCAAGGTCGTGACTACTTGGGGGACCAAGTCTCGGGTTGAGTCCTTCATTCAGTTATTCATTCCTTAGCAAATACATATTGTTCTCCTCTTAGACTATTTAGGCACCCATGAAAAAGATGTCAACAAAACTGACAAAAAAATTCCATTTTTTTGGAGCTCAGAGGCTCATGGAAAGACGGGGCAAGAAACCACTTAAGATGACAATGCACCGTTTGTGGGAAACTCCCACAAGAAAGCAGCTGGGGGTGCTAAGAAGGAGGGCATTGTATTAGTCAGGGCTCTCTAGGGAAACAGAATCAACAAGAGATATCTGTAAATAGTATGAGATTTTGTAAAGTTCTCTCATGTTGACCATGGGGAGGCACAAGTCCAGATACCACAGGCAGCACAAACCAGGGGCTCTGATGAAGGTCCCGTGAAGGTCGGATAAAGGTCCTTGATGAGCTCCCAGGAAATTTTGGCTGTCAAGCTGGGAAATTCTCTCTGAATGCTGAAATCACTTCCCCTTTTAAGGCATTCAACTGATTGGATCAAACCTCACTCACTGCTGATGGCAATCTCCTTGGTTGATTGTAGATGTAATCAGCCATCTATGCAATAAACTCACTGCTGACTAAAGTCCAGCATGTTCTTGTATTACAATTAGCCCAGTGCTTTCTTGACCAAACAACTAGACACAATTACCTGGCTGAGTTGATAGCATAACCATCACAGTCCAACCCTCGCCAACTTGGCAACCATATACATCACCTTAAACCATACTTAGTCTCCAAATAAAAACAATAACGGATATGCATATATGTATTTCCTTCTTTGTTTGTTGATTCAGAGGTAAGAGAGTGTCCAGGTGGCAGTCTTAACTTCCTGTTTAAGGGAATCAATGTTGTGTTTCCTGGTGGAAGCATGTCTCCTTTTGGAACTAAGACCTGTTGTCCAGCAGAGCTTAAGGTTGCAGGGGCAGGAAGCAAAAAGTTTCCTAGTAGATCACTAGGGGTAATAGGGAGTGCTGCCACACCCATTTCCATCCCTTGATTCCTGGACCCATGAATCCTCACTATGGGAGAAACAGCGCCTTAGAGAGGACGCTGATTCAGAGCATACACAGCCTCCTGGAGAACATTGCCCCCACCCTACCAAGTATTGCCACCTAGTTGGCGCTGTAATTAAGTCTTCTAAAGGCCATTTCACCATTCTATCAATCCAGCTGCTTCAGGATGATGGGGAACATGGTAAGACCAGTGAATTTCATAGGCGTGTGCCCATTCCCACACAATATTTTCTGTGAAATGGGTTCCTTGATCAGAAGTAATGCTGTGTGGAATGCCGTGGCAGTGGATAAGATTCGGTAAGTCGATGGATGGTAGTTTTGGAAGAAGCATTGTGTGCAGGTAGTGCAAACCCATATCTGGAGTATGTGTCTATTCCAGTTAAAACAAATCACTGCCCCTTCCATGATGGAAGTGGTCCAATGTAATCAACCTTCCATGAGGTAGCAGGCTGATCACCTTGGGAAATGGTGCCATAGTGGGGGCTAAGTGGGGGCCTCTGCTGCTGGCAGATTGGGCATTCAGCAGTGGCTGTAGCCAGGTTGGCCTTGGTGAGGGGAAGTCCATGTTGCTGAGCCCATGCATAACCTCCATCCCTACCTCCATGGCCACTTTGTTCATGAGCCCATTGGGCAATGACAGGAGTGGCTGGGGAAAGAGGCTGAGCATTAACCACAGAGCCGGTCATCCTATCCACTTGATTATTAAAATCTTCCTCTGCTGAAGTCACCCTCTGGTGAGCAGTCATGTGGAACACAAATATTTTCATGTTTTTTGCCCACTCAGAATGGTCTATCTACAAACTATCCCTAGACCTCCTTGTCACCAAATTTTCCAATCATGTTGCTTCTAAGTCCCTGACCATCCAGTCAAACCATTGACAACAGCCCATGAATCAGTGTACAAACGCACCTCTGGCCATTTCTTCTTCCAAGCAAAATGAACAACCAGGTACACTGCTTGAAGTTTTGCCCACTGGGAGGATTTGTCCTCACCACTGTCCTTCAAGGACATCCCAGAAAGGGGCTGCAGTGCTGCAGCTGTCCACTTTCGGGTGGTACCTGCATATCGTGCAGAACCATCTGTAAACCAGGCCCGAGTTTTCTCTTCCTCAGTTAACTGATTATAAGGGACTCCCCAAGAGGCTAAAGCTGTGGGCTGGGAAAGAGAAGGTAACATGGCAGGGGTGGTGACCATGGGCATTTGGGCTTACTTGTGCCTTCAGGACCCACTTGAGCCCTATCTCATACATACCACTTATACTTTATTATGGGGTGCTGCTGTGCACACCCAACTTTATGGTTTGGTGGGTCAGAAAATACCCAACTCCTGATAGGCAACTCAGGTCTCATGGTAACTTGGTGGACTATGGTTAATCGTTCAGTCTCTACTAAGGCCCAAGAGTGGGCCAAAAGCTGTTTCTCAAAAGGAGAGTGATTATCTGCAGAGGATGGCAGGGTTTTGCTCCAAAATCCTAAGGGTCTGTGTTGTGATTCCCCTATAGGGGCCTGCCAAAGGCTCCAGATGGCACCTTTATTTGTCACTAAAACTTCCAGCATCATGGAATCTGCTGGATCATATGGCCCAAGTGGTGGTTCCTCTTGCACAGCAGCCTGGACCTGTTGCAGAACCTCCTCTTGTTCTGGCCCCCACTCAAAACTAGCATTTTCTGGTCACTTGATAGATGGGCCAGAGTGGCATGTCCAAATGAGGAGTGTGTTATCTCCAAAATCCGAAGAGCCTGACTAAGCATTGTGTCTCTTTTTTTGGTTGTAGGGGGGGCCAGGTGCAACAGCTTATCCTTCACGTTAGAAGGGATATCTCGACATACCCCACACCACTGGACACCTAGAAGTTTCACTGGGGTGGAAGCCCGCTGTATTTTTGTTGGATTTTGCTCCTATCCTCTCTCACGCAAATGCCTTACCATTAAGTCTAGAGTCATTGCTTTTCTTGCCCAGTAGGTCCTATCAACATGATATCATCAATATAATGGGCCAGTGTGAGGTCTCGTGGGAGGGAGAGACGATCAATACCCCTGAGGACAATATTATGACATAGGGCTGGAGAGTTGATATACCCCTGAGGCAGGACAGTGAAGGTATACTGCTGGCCTTGCCAGCTGAAAGCAAACTGTTTCTGGTGGTCCTTACTAATGGCAATTGAGAAAAAGGCATTTGCCTGATCAATAGCTGCATACCAGGTCCGAGGGGATGTGTTGATTTGCTCAAGCAATGATACCACATCTGGGATAGCAACTGCAATTGGAGTCACCAACTGGTTAAATTTACAATAATCTACTGTCATCCCCCAGGATCCATCTGTTTTCTGCACAGGCCAAATAGGAGAGTTGAATGGAGCTGTGGTGGGCATCACCACCCCTGCATCCTTCAGATCCTTGATGGTGGCACTAATTTCTGCAATCCCTCCAGGAATCCAGTATTGCTTTTGATTTACTGTTTTGCTAGGTAGGGGCAGTTCTAGTAGCTTCCACTTGGCCTTTCCTATCATAATAGCCCTCACTCCACAAGTCAGGGATCCATTGTGGGAATTCTGCCAGTTACTGAGTATGTCTATTCCAATTATGCCTTCTGGAACTGGAGAAATAACCACAGAATGAATCCGGGGACCCACTGGACCCACTGTGAGACGGGCCTGAGCTAAAACTCCATCAATCACCTGACCTCCATAAGCCCCTACCCTGAATGGTGGACCACAGTGACATTTTGGGTCTCCTGGAATTAATTAGCCAGTGCCTAATAATCCCCAAAATATCTGATCATTTCCTTTTCCCCAATGCACAGTTACTCTGGAAAAAGGCCGTAGGTCTCCTTGGGGGAAGCTAGGAGGAAGATTAACAGTATAAATTTTTGGCAGTATTACAGGATCCTTCCCGAAGGGAACCTGGCCTTCTCCTCATTCAAGGGGCTCTGGGTCTGTAAACTGTCTCAAGTCTGGGAATTGATTAAAGGACCGTGATTCTCTGTGTCTGAGTTAGGGTTTTTTTTACTGGACCTAGAACTCGTCTGCTTACACAGATCCAGAGGGTTTTAGTAGACTGCTCATGGGTTTCACTTGTAGGTACTGCATGATCTATTGGCCAGTGCCATAACTCTATGGGACTCAGACCATTTTGAGTGCTGCCTTGAGTCTGCCTTTCATTGCAGCCTCAAATGCATAACTGGGCTAATGCCCATAAATGTCCTTCTATGGACTAAAGTTCATAAATGTCCTTGTATAACAACTAGCCCAGTGCTTGCTTGACCAAACAACTGGGCACAGTTACCTGGCCGAGTCGACACAGTACCCTAAGGATCACAGGTGTGTAATATTAAGTGGGAAGACAGCAGAGGCCTCACTGTGAAGGCAAAAGTGCACGAAAAGGTGTTTTCCTCCCTAAATAAGACAAATTAGAACAAGAGCCATGCTCAGTGTTTGGAGGAGGCCAATGGATGGAAAATGCAAATGATTCGTTCATTCGCAGAGCTTTGAGCATTCGCCTTGCCCTGGGCACTGAAGATGCGGCAGTGAACCGCAACGCCTGCCTGCGCCTTGGCGCTTCCGTCGGAGTCGGGGAGAAGCTGGGAAGCAGTAGATGCCATGAGTGAGTGCCATACAGGGGTGAAGGCAAGGGAAGAAGGGCAAAGTGGGTCAGGTAAGAGCAGCGAGGGTGTGGGGGCGTGGATTTCTTTTAGGCTGGGCAAGGAGCCATGAAGAAGATGGCAGCTAAGCAAAGATTTCAAGCAGAGGGAGATGGGCCTGCAGGTGTCTGCGGGAAGAGAGCTCCGGGCAGAGGAAGCAGCTCAGGTAAGTCCATCAGGTGGGCCCATATCTGTGGAGCGATGAGGGCCCGGAGAGGTGGGGCAAAGGGAGGAGGCAGGACACAGTGGAGGAGGAGAGCTGCGTTTGTTCAGCCAAGGAGCCAGGCGCCCAGCCCATGACACTAACCTTCAGTGTGTCCTTGATGTGCACCAAGGACACGGCCAGAGCTTTGCCGGGTCTGAGCCACCTTAAAAGTAGGCCAGTTGTTGGATCCATTTTTCAGATGAGGACCTGGAGGCCTAGGCAGGGTGGGTAACTGGCTCAAGGTTGCAGACGAGATCGCAGCAGACCCTGGCTGCGAGCAAGTGTGGCCCAGCAGCCCAGCTGCCCCCATGCACTCTGCGAGACCACTGCCTGGCACCCAGGACGCAGCCAGGGACAGAGGGACAGCGTGCGGTCCTCATAGAGCTCCCAGGAGGGCGTCAAGGCAGAGCAGGGCGGAAGAGAGCCGGGGGGGTTATCAAATGCTTGTGGTAGAAAGGCTGGGAGGTGGGTTGAGACCAGTGAAAGAATAAAAAGCAGACGCTCCAGCTGGGCTTGGCTTCTCCTGCCTTCTCCCCGGGCAGCAGTCGGAGCCTGCCTTGGGGACGCCATCTCCATCAACCCAGGCCGCTTCCCCTGGCACGCGGCCGAGAGGAATGTCGGTGAAGGAGAAGCAGGCTTGCGACGCAGCACCTGTCTATTAGCACGTTGCCCGCTGGAGGATTTTATCTCTAAAATATAGTGTTCCTGTTAGAAGGTGCACATTTTCACATCTATTTAAATTGCTTTGCATGAAAGTGTACTTTCCTGCTACCATGGCAACCGTGCTTTCCAATCTGATTTTTAAATTTTACCTTGCGCTGCAGAAGCTACCGCCACCCTTTCTGAAGCCACTGGCTCTGCTTGCATGTGATGTGTGCTTTTTAGAGAAAAATAACCGTCTTAGGCTAAAAGTCAGCTTCTCCACCCCTGGTTGAGGCTCTTTGCAAATGGTGGCAGGCCAGGGCACCCGCGTCTCATCCCAGCTTCACCGCTTCCCAGCTGGGCAACTCTGAATGGTTTATCCAATCTCTCTGAGCCTCAGTTTCCTCATCTGTAAACTGGACATCATATAACAGCTCCTATCTCAGAGGGCTGAAGGCAGGACTAGATGACATAAGACGTGCAGCACTAGCTCTTGGTCTGGCATTTTATTGTAAGAAGCTAAGTCGTCGTCAACCAGTGGTTCTGTCTTGTAAAACCCCATTCCTTGAGTGATAGTGAAATCGGCTGTTGACAGTTCCTGGCTGACTGGAGCTGCTGCCGTGTGACATTCCAAGCACTGCCTGCCTTCCTTACACGTATGGCCAAGGAGAGGCCAGGATGGAAGGCGGCCCGTGCCCACCCCCAGAACTTCCTGTGCACTTTCCCTCAAAATCCAGCCCCACACTGATTGCACACTTTGGGTGAATTATAAGCTTTACTAATATGTATCAATAAAATTGATTTGTTTAAAAAAAAAATCCAACCGCAGGCACGAGGGCCCTGCCAAGCGCGTCGGTTTCCTTTCGAGGAGGCCGCGCTGAACTCAGACCTGGAACACATGCGGCCTCCTCTGTCCAGGGAAACCTATAAAATGTTAAGGAAACGCAGGACCTCCCTACAGGAGGCCTGGGAAGGCCCCACCTTATACCTGGGAGTTACACCCTTCCACTCAAAGGACAAGCCCCTCGCCCAAAAGGAGGGGGGCTCCCTCCCAGGGCAGGTGTGTCATGGCCTCGGCCCCCAGGGAGTGGAAAGGAAGGGATGCTTGTGCCTGGCTCCCAGCAGATCTTACACGCTTTGAACTTCTGGTTCTGGGGTGCGGGAGAGGCTGGGGCTGTGGAACCAGCACTGTCCCCATCACTCAGTGGTTCCCCCGCCCGTGGTTGTCAAAGGCGATTCCCTGCTGAAGTCTGTAGCGCCACAGTAATTAGAAATTCCTCTGTTCCTTCCCAGCCTTCACCACCAGCCAGAAGAATCGAGGGTGTTTAAATCTTAGGGACCACCTTCTGGTACACGTGAAGACAATGCGGCTTCTGAGGAATCCGACTTTTCTAAACTTGAGCGGTTGCAGAATGATTTCCTTTCCTTTCCTTCCCCCCCCCACCTCTCTCTCTCTCTTTCCCCAGCTGACACAGTGGGCTGTGGCACCACCAGGGAGCTGGGCCTCGTAATGAAACATGACGGATGCAAGCCGACATCACACGCCTGACGTGAGTCTGCAGCTGAAAAGTCTGAGGTGGTTTTTCTTCCTTTTCTATAAGCTGTGGTCTCTGTCACCTCAGGGAGAATTTGAACGAAGGAAAGCAGCTTCTTCTAACTAGCATGAAAAATGAAATTGCAAAATCCACGGAGTATAGGCGCTACCTTCCGCCCACACCGACACGACTTCCCAGAGGGCACCGGCACGAGGCCCCCGGCCCTCGGAGCACAGGGAGCTCGTTCCCGGGGAAGCCAAGGCTGGAAAGGGGGGTCCAGACTTTGGGTCTCCCTGAGAGTCCTGCGTGACTCGGGTGCGGACCCCACGCATGGTGATAGACCTTTTTGTAAAGTTCTCCAAGAATGGAAGGAAAACAAAATGAAGTCTGTGCCCAGATAATTTACCTATTTCAGGCTCATATGTCTAAGGCACACGCAAGGGGGCAGAGTACTAAGAAGGGCAGGATTCAGCACCATGATCCAAACCCTGGCTTCACCACCTCCCCTCTGGGTGGCCCTGGTGAAGTCACTGCATACCTTTAAACCTCGGTTTCCCCATTTGTAAAATGGGTGTGATAATTCCAGGAAAGCTTTCAAGAAGGTTGATTGGGAAAATTCACGTAAAGCTTTTAACCTGGCACAAAATAAGCATTCAGCAAATATAATGATTGTCTTTACATATTTATGCACGTGCCCCGACATGCCCATAAATAGCAAAGCACCTTCGGACTTCCCTCCCCATTGGGCACATCTGGAAACCCCACACCCTCTGCACAAATCCTGGGAACCTCACAGAGCCCCAGTCATCTCACGCCATTGAACAGTGATCATGGCAACAGAAAGCAAAGAGTTTTAGCCCTGAGGGTGCTTTCAGAGCATTATATGCCTCCCCTCACACACACACATACACACACATACACACACACATACACACACATTTCTTACAACCTCCCAAAAGGCTCCCCACTGCACTTAAAATAAACCCAGCCCTCACCTGCAAGGACCTGGCGTCTTGCCACCTCTTGTCCTCCCGCCACCCGCAACCCTCTCTTCCCCTGTGTCCCAGCCACACTTGTCTCCTTCTAGCTCTGCCAGCCCAGCCCCATGAACCCGGGCCATTGCACGTGCTGGGTCCTCTGCCAGGGGTGCCGTCTGCCCCCCTTGCCCAGAATCTCCCCTTCACAAGGTTCTTTCCCCCTTCAGGTCACCTCCCTAGCAAGATCTATCTCCACACCCCACATAAAAAAAGTAGGGCTCCAAATCTCCTTATTGCATCACCGCTTCATTGATGAATGATTTAATATGTCATAACATATTAATTTTCTTGATCTGTTTGCTTGCTAATTTTCAGTTGTCACTAGGTTGTGACATCCATGGGGTCCAAAAAGAGTGTTGATTTGCTGCACGGTGAACTCTCGGCAGTACTAATGTGTTCAGTACAGAGAATGAAGATCAATAAATATTTGTTGATTGACCCGAGAATGTGCCATCAGCCCTGCTCTGGAGCAGCTACAGTGCTCCAGGACACGTCCTGGAAATTTAGGTCACATCATTTCTAACTTTCATTATGGACATTTTTAATAAATACCAAAGAAAAAAGAATGTAGCACCTTGATAGAATTATTAGCATTAAGTCATATTTGCTTCAAATATTGTCCTTTCTCACATATTTTTAAAATGTATTACTGACAATGTAACATTTCATCTCTAGTTTACTTATAAATCATATCATTTTTGACTTTACAAAATAAACATACTTCCCTCTTCAAAGTTCCCCAATTGCCTGGAAAAAAAAATGCCTTTTTAAGTCATTGGTTTGTTCAAACCAAATCCAGACAACATGCACAAATTGCGTTTGGTTGTTATGATTCTTGGTGTCTTTTAATCTAGAAAAGTCCTTTCATTCATGCAGTTGCCTTGCGTGTGTGTGTGTCGGGGGGAGGGTATATCTCATTTTAATCTGCACAACAATCCTGCAACGTAGTTGTAGTCATCCCATTTTCCAGGGAGAACACTGAGCCTCTAAGCGGCTGCCAGTCGTGGACTCCTTGGCATTGCACAGATTTGTTTTCATCTCAAAGCCAGGCTTTCCTCCAGGTCCATATCAGGAGAGGACTAAAGCTCTTACCTGAAACTTTAAAAAGCAGCACACACCTTTAATGCTGGTTTTCAACCCATCTTCACAGGCCTGGCTAATTCTGCAACAGAAAGGGGATTGGCAAAGAAAATGCTAAGGGTTCTCCCCTGAGAGATAAGCAGTGGTGTTTTCACACCTCCCTTCTGTGCCAGGCAGAAACTATTCAAGAAGTAAGTAAATAAAGCCTAAGTTTTTGTCTTTGAAAGGATGGTTTTCAGACTATGTGAACAGCCAAAATCCAAGGCCACACTGTCTTTACTATTTACACACTGAAGGGATTTACAAAAATGACAAAGCTTCCCTAGGTCTTCTTTTTTTTTTTTTTTTTTTTTAAGATTTTTATTTATTTATTCATTTATCCCCCCCTTGCTGCCTGTGCTCGCTGGGTCAACTAACCACGCCGTGCGGGCGGGCTTGCCTTCACCAGGAGGCCCCGGGAACCGAGCCCCACTGATTGAGCCACAGCCGCTTCCCCCTTGGTCTTCTTTGATATGCAGATGTGCTTTTCTGCTCCTCTCCCTCCCGCTCCTGCCAAGGAGAACCTAATAATGGGGGGGGGAAGGTCATGGAAGTCACTACCCAGTGAATTCAGGTTTCCAAGGGCTCTTCCTTCCTTAGGTTCCTTTGGGCAGGGTTGCTTTGCAGAGTGAGATTTGTAGAGCAGTTTCTCTGAAAGCAAACGCTGGCTGATAAAAGTTCAATAGCTCTGCGAATTGGGTTACACGCTCTTTTAGTCTGCACGCGCCACGCGTGCGATTGAGTTTCAAAATTCCATTTCTTCCCTATTGCTGCAACTTAGAAATCCACGTTTGAAACCCTGATACTGGATGAATGAATTTTTAAAATATATGTTCCCAGAATAGCCTGTGGGTATTTAATAGGAGATATGAAAAATTCCAAATACGAGAACTTTTCCTTTTAGATCTGGCAGCCACTCACGTGAGCCTCAGCTAGATCGCCGTTAAAGGGTTCTACAGATCTGCCTGGAAGAAAAGGAGGGTGGCAGGTGGCCTAACAACGCAGAGGAGGCTGTCCTAGGAACTGTGGGAAGGCGAAGCCATGCAATGTGCGGATTCCAGAAACGCCAAGTCACAAGCTAACTGAGAAAGCGGGAGTCAAAGTATTTATACGTGAATATATAATTCTTCAATCCTTTATTCAAAGTTTCAAAATTCTTCCAATGGACAAGGTTTTCTTTTATAAATAGAAATGAGGAGATGGCATGGGGATTTGTTTTAAAAACATATAGGAGAAGGAGAAAAATCGATTGGAAACCGTTGGGAGTCTGATAAGCAAGGACAGTGTTGAGTGGAAGGGCTTGATGAGCCCACCACGCGAGGGCTGCCAGGACGGCTTCAGCCTGTAAAGAGGATGAGTCGTTGGGACTGGCGGTGTACGGTGCGTCTGTAGGTTCCAAGATGGAACCTGCTTTCAACGTTCAGGTCCAGGCTGTGGATGGCAGACATGTTCCCTTCTCCAATTCGTCAGCATGACCCACTTTCAAATTGAATCCCATGAAATTCCCAGACCATGGTCTAAGAATCCCAACCCCCGTATTACTCAAAGCCAGAATCACGGAAAAGGCTTCAAAAAGTCCCCAGAGCTATTCCAGTTTTTCTGCAAACTCAATCCCCATGGTTGGGAATGTTTATATGGCGGACATTTCCGCTAGAGCGGCGTGGGCTTGCAATGAGCTGAGTTTAGGCAAAATCAATATGAAGCGGGAATGATATGGGCAAAGCTACGTGGGACTGTCTCTCCTCAGTGTCCAAAGACTTCTGAACTCATGGCAGAGGACAAAGCGAAGCACGGCCCGGCTCCTGAATGGCGACAGACTTTTCCAACCCCTCCCCATACTCCTTTTCATGCTCCTTCATGCCAATTAATTGTACCAACAAAACTCGGACTGTTCTGAAAGTGAGTTTTCTAGCACATAGCGGGAGGGGCCCCTCGAGTCTCCCAATATTGGCAAAGCTGTTGCTTTGCCCTGCATTTTCACCCCAAAGACCCATTGTGGAAAGTGCAGCCTCAAATACATCCATGGGGAAATCAATAACAAATCGAGCAGCTATTCACTCATATATATCCACATAACCAGGTGGCAGCCCCCAAATCTCCAAGAGTGGGTTGTTGGTTACGAGCCAGGCAGTGGGAAACAAGCTATTGTTGGATTTCACGCCGATGTGATAAATTCACCCACAGCCAGATCGGACAAGTGGTAGCTCAAATGGATGGTTCCTCGAGATGCAGGAGCATATTTCATTCCACTTACAGCTTGATGCGGCTAATCAGTCTTAATCTCAGCATAACTCACAAGTCCAGGAGAGCCTTCCAGAAAGCCCAGGTACAGCACTCTTTCTGAACAGGCTTGTAATTTCTTTGCACTAAATCCTCTGGGGGATTCTCTTTGAATTATGAATTTGAGCAGTGGTTCATTTGCAGCGTATTTTTTTGGAATCATCTAATGCTACTCCAGGAACCAACATCCAGGTGGCTATCATGGAAACTGTGGGGGTTTGGGGGAGCTGACTGATTGCAGATTGGGTCTGGGGTCTCAATAATTCTAGAACTGGAAAATGAGCTTTGACCTGAGATGATCACATCTTGCATTCAGAAAGGCTAAAATTGATTTAAAGCCCAATCCCTACAATTTCACAAGAAGGAGGAGGAGGGGGAGGAGAAGGAGAAGGAGAAGAAGAATGCAAATAAAGACAATTAAATGGTTCTCTATTCCTTCCTTAAACTGTACCCCTGGCCACGGTGCCCAGCAGCACACCAAGCCTTATTGTCTAGTTTAGATAAACACCACCTGTTCCATGGGTGTCACCTTCCAACCCCCACTTTGTCACTGAGAAAAGAACCATCTTGCACTCAGAGGACTTACATCTCCCTAACCACCTTTGCAGCTGCATTTTAATTTATAAGAATTAATTGAAAATGACGGATACACGCCAGACTGAATGCTGACGCGGCTCTGTGGACTTTGCATCCACTGAGGTAGATGGGAACACGCAGGTGCACATTCCTGGTTCAGGTCCAAATGCTGTCAACACAATGCACATTCCAGGGAGCAATCCAGGGAGCCTGAATTGTCCTTGATTTGAAGAAAAATAGGTTACAATTCCAAACATCTGTTTCTTCCAAGTAACGTCACTCAAATGAGAAGCGCAGAGCTCACGGCCGAGGCGAAGCCGGGCTTCTTTTGCCTCTACCACCTGCTCTCAGGACGTGGGCCTCTTGGGAGGAGGGCAGGGCAGGACCCGTGGCCGAAGGCTCCGCTCCCCCTGTAACTGCGCCTCTTGCCATGTGTCGCTGCAGTTGCTCCTGCGAAGAGGCGGCATCTGTTTGCTCGAGTCGGGACCAGCCTGCGGACTGGCTGCACTCAGCACTACGAAGCTCCTCCTGGGTGCTCTCCCGGATTGCCTGCTGGAGGACAGAGGGCCGCGGCCGGCCAGCACCCAGGAGGAGAGGTGCTCAGGCCACGCACAGCAGACCACAGAGGGAGGCCAGGGCCCAGCTGAGGCCGGAGGAGCGGAAGAACTGCCCAGCGAGCCGGCCCGAAGCGCAGCTCTCAGAACCGAGCCAAATGTCTGTAAGCTTCTGAGCCACTTACTTCAAGCCATTAAGTTTTAGAATGGATTGCCGTGCAGAAACAGCTAAGCACTGCAGACCCCAAGAGCTAGCCCCCCTTCCTCTCACTGATCCTCGCACCCCACCCCAGTCTCATCGCCCAGCCCCGCCCGCAGCCTCCCGGGGCGAGAATGGGTCAGAACCCGGGATGTAGGGCAGCATCAAAGCTCCCAGTCTAGAACCTGTTTTCACTCTTAAAATTAGTGAGAACCCCGAAGAGCTTTTGTTGATGTGGATGGTATCTATCGATATTTACCATATTAGAAGTTAAAGCTGAGAAAAATGCAAAACTCAAAAATGCAGGCACACATTTCCTTAACCGTCAGAGCAATCGTCATCCCGCTTCGTCTCACCTCTGAAAAAATGCCATCGTATACCCATAAGAGAACAAGAGACAAAGGCAAATCGTCTTTATGATTGTTATGAAAATGGCTCTGCTCCCGCTCCACCCCTCAGAACCTATGACCTGGACCGAAATAAAAGGCTCAGCAAGACCATTGCCTCGGACAGCCCCAGGATGCCAAGCTGTTTCCCAACTGTCTGCACAATTTTGATTATGAAGAGAATAAGCAGTATATAAACGTTAAAATTCTTGATCATTAAAAGACTTAGGAATTTACTACACAATGGTAAATGCATATGGTTAATAAGCATTCCTATAGAGTAAACACTCTAAAAATTATTATAATCATTGCATCTCCATGGTAATATTTATTTATAATGAATTACAAGCTTACATGGGAATTTATTGAGCTAAGTGGGGAACTAATTATGGGAGGCATATTCCCATCTTAACTGAAGTAGCTTCTGCTCTTCCTAAGTGTTCACTGAGTGGAGAACTGCTCTTATGTTGAGGTGCAGTCCATCCTCTCCTGCAGGACGCCTCCTGGCACTCCTTTGAGCTCCCCTAGCACTCTGAACTCTGCCACCGATCACACCCTCTGGCCCGCCCTGACTTTTCAAGTTCAAGTCACATCTTTGAGCACATCCTCTGTTCCAGGTGATTTTACTTAGGTCATGACATTTAGGCACAAGGAAATTGCTTATCAGAGCCATTGAGCCACTTGCTCAAGGCCATGTCATTACAGAAAATAAAGGAAAGTGTTTCACTCATTTATTCAAGTATTCATTCACTCATTCATTGATCAAAAACGTTGTTGTTGTTGTTTTTTACCTGTTTGTCAGGTACAGTTCTAGGCAGTGGGGATTTAAAGATGAATTTATTTGCAAACTCTGCAACAAAGTAGCCTAGAGTCTGGGGGTGGGGACAGGGCAGCAGTGGGAAACTTCTCCATGGAGAAGATTTTATTGGCATGTGGGGAATCCATGGGGAAAAGAGCGGTCTTCTGTGGTGGTATTGGGGCAGGGGTGTGAGGCTTCCTGGAGAATCAAGGCAGGCAGAACTTTCCAAAAATGCTGCAACAAGATGTCCACCTGTCCTTTCTACAATGGGAGTTAGGGCTTCTGCCATCGAGAAGTGGGATCCGTTTCCTCCCTTTGAATCTGGGCAGATGCATGACTCCAGAGGAGGTGATGCTGTGGGATGTCAGAAGTCAGCTTACGAATGGTGATAATGGCTTCTACCCAGTTCGCTTGACGTGCCTACTCTTGGGAACCAGCTGCCTACGTCACCCTCAGGAGAGCTCAGGTGGAGAGGCATCAATAGCCAGCGTTAACTTGCTTGCCACATGCAGTGACCTGTCTTGGAAGTGGATGCTCCCGTGGACACTGGGAGACCAGGGAGGCGGCTCGTGCAGTCAGCCAGGAGGGATGGTGTCTTGGAAGCAGAGGAGGGAGGAAAACGGCCAGTTCAATACTGACAATATATTTATGGATTAAATATCAGTGTGAGAGAAAGAACACCTTTAGATTTCAATTTTTCCGTAGAGGTTTTATGAAAGTAGATGATCCTATCCAACTATGATATTATTATTATTATTATTTAAACATCAATTAACCATCTGGTCAATGTTCATATACACTTGAGTTAATTCAAGGTTATATTGGCCGAATAGAGGCAAATGTGGTAATTAAGAACTAGGGCTTATGTGCTTGATGGACGTGGGTTTGAAATGTGTTACCACTTACTAACCATGGGCTTTGCAGAATTACATAACTTCATTGTGCCTCAATTCAATGCACCATAACACAGGCATCAGAAAACCTGCCTTGTAAAGTCGTTTTTATATTATGTGAGGTATATTATATAAAGCACTTAGCATATTGTGTGTGCTCAGTACACGGCACAAATAGACAATCATCAGCACCATCATCAGCACCAGCATCATCATCACCACCATCATCACCACCACCACGACCACCACCACCATCACCACCACCACCACCATCATCACAACCACCACCACCACCATCACCATCATCACCACCATCACCACCATCACCACCACCATCATCACCATCATCTCCACCATCACCATCATCACCACCACCACCATCATCATCATCACCACTACCACCACCATCATCATCATCACCACCATCACCACCACCATCATCGTCATCACCACCATCACCATCATCACCACCACCACCATCACCACCACCACTACCATCACCATCACCACCACCATTATCACGTCAACTTTGCTCATGGGAAAACAACATATTTTCAGGATTTGGACCACAGAGGAAAAATATTATCTTTGAAGTAACTGGATTCAATGACTCTTGCTCCCTCCTAGTCCATTGGGCATTGCTGATATTAATGACTTTGCTGAGACAACAAATTTGGGCACTAATCTTCACTGTGAAGAGAATCCGTCTTCATGGTGGCTCTATCCAGGATGAAAGGTTCATGGTTCTGCATTTCATTTAGTAACAGCTCATTTAACTAGCTCCAAACAATGCAGAAATCAATTTTACCACTAACATGGATGGAGGATTTTTATATATTTTTTCTTTTGGTCCCCTTTTCAATTAAGGAATTTTGAATTTTATAATAGATCAATGGGTGTGCACAAGTTTGTTAATTTAATGGAAAACTTTATATGGGTATGTAATTCTTTGTCAGTTTCCTTTCCTTTAATTTGTCAAATTATGTCAAAGTAAAATTCCTATAGAGATAGAGCATTTTAAAATGTGAATAATAAAATTGCATAGAGCTAATACACCGCAGACAATGCAAATGAGCACAAGGAAAGCTGGGGAAATCTGAATGAGGTCAGTGGGCTGCCTCAGTCTCCATATCCTGGTTCTGACCTCATGCTGCAGTCAAGCAAGCCGCTGCATTACGGGAAACTGGGAGATGGGTACACAGGAGCTCTCTGTTTGATTTCCTAAAATTGTGTGTGAATTTTTAAAAAGAATATAAAGGAGTTTTAGCAAAGTATCAACTCTTAGATCTAATAATAATGCTAAGTGTTTTTGGGAAAATGCAGGTATTATTTGCTCAATTACTATAGATGGCCACACATTCTGTCCTTCTGCTTCCTTTTGACTGTGTGGGCTTAGTTTTCTTCCAGACCTGACCCTCTGCATGTTTCCTCTCTCTGTGAAGGGCATCATCATTCTTTCTACAAGCTGGGAACCCAGACCTCTTCTGCATCCTTTCTCTTGCTCAGTGAGCATTCCAAATCCTTAATAAACGTGCCTCCTACCGTCCCTCCCATGCGTCCACTTCTGTCCCTCTCCAGGAGGAGCCCAAGCATCTCCCCATCGCCTCTCCCCTGGACGGCTATAGGAACCACCTCCCCACTGACCCCCCTTGCTTCTACTCCCCCCTCCCCAAGCTGGGGCTCCTCACAGTAGCCAGAATGATCTTTCTAAAAACACAGCTGTGACCATGCCACATCCTGCGGGAAGCCCTTTATGCCTTCCCATTGTTCTTAAGAACAGAATCTTCACCAAAACCCTACATGATCTGAAACCGCCAGAGCGGCCTCCTTTCAGCCCCCCAAACCCACCAGGGCCTCTCTGGCCAGGGCTTAAAGCACACTGCGCCGTCTGCTAGGACCCCCACCCCTGCCCTTCTCACTTAATGCCTAACTTACCTCCAGATCTCAGCACAAACATCATTGGCCGAGTCCTTTGCTGTAGATTTCCATGGAGCAATATTCCTTTCAACAGAGCATCGTAAATGTTCATTCGTGTGACTGTTTTTTAATTGTGGTATAATTGACATTCATTGAAATGCACAGATCTACAGTGTTCAGATCAGTGCATTTTGGCAATTGTACACACCCATAAAGCCACCCCCCCAACCCGATAAAGAGTGTTTTCATCACTCCAGAGAGTTTCCTCCCCAAGCCCCACGCCTGGAAGCAACCACTCATCTCATTTGTACCACCACAGACCAGTCCTGTTTTAGTTGTTCTTCAGTTTCACGTCAGTGAAATCATACAGCAAGTATTCTTCCTGCCTGGCTTTTCCAAAGTTCTTGCAGAAACCAGTACTTCCTTACGGGGAGTAGCATTCCATTTCTTCCCCCTTCCTCCAGGTGATGAACTATAAGACTCCTATGCTGCTTGTTTTAGAGGTCATTTTGTGGACTTATGTTTTCATACCTCTTGGGTAAATATCTACGGGTGGGATTTTAAGTTTCTTGTAAGATTTTACAAGAAACCACTAAACAATTCTCCAAAAGGGTCGTGTCATTTCACACCTCCCCCTCCAAGCAGGGTACAAGCATTCCATTTGCTGCATGTTGTCTCCATCGTTGGACACTGTCAGTCTTTTTGGCTTTAACCGTTTGGATGAAGGTGGAGTAGCATCTCAGATGGTTTAAATTCTCCTTTAAATGACTTGATGCTGTGCAATTTGCCTGTGCTTACCGGCCATTCATATAGCATCTTCCATGACAAGTCTGTTCAGGTCTTTTCCCATTTTCATTGTTTTCTGTTTGTTTTTATTGTTGATTGGGAAGAGTTCTTTGTGTAGTCTGGGTATGTGTGCTTGTCAGATGTGTGTATTGCGATTGTCATTTCCCTTGTATGTGACTTGCCTGTTTATTCTCCTAAAGGTGTCCTTTGATAAGCAAAATTTTCACTGTGATGAAATAAAAACATAAAAGTTTTCTTTAATGGTTAGTACATTTTGTGTCCATTTTAAAAGAGTCTTTGTCTACCCCAATGTCATGAAGATATTCTCCCAGTTTTTTTTTTAGAACTGATCTATCCTATACAGTAACCAGTGGTAACAACCTAGCAGCTTAAAGCAATCACTGCATACCATTCAAGTTTTTGTAGATCAGAAACTCACAAAGGACTTTACCAGTTCATCTCTGATCCACATGCTACTATCTCAGGCTTCCTCATGCTCATGTCTCATGTTTTGGGAGACGTTGGCATTCTGCCCCATCCCACTCCCTTCCACATGCAACTCAGCCTCCAGTTTTTTGCACATGGTGTGAGTTTCTTACAGCATGGTGGTCTCAGCATAATTTGGCTTCTTACATAGTGGCTGGATCCTCCCAGAGAGTGTATTCTCCTTGTGACCTAGCCTCTGATCCTAGTATGTCATTTTTACCTCATTTTATTGGCCGATTAAACAACGAAGGCCAGCTCAGATTCAATAGGTAGGGAGCAATGGACTTTGCCACCCAAGGGGAAATGCCATACACACATAATGAGGACAGAAATTGATGGTAGCCATCTTGAAACTAGCTACCACATTCACCTTATATGCTTGGGCCATGCTAAGTTCATTTGTTAGTTCTAGTAGTTATTTTTGTAAATTCCATGCTGTTTTTGATGTACACAATCGTGTCAACTGCTAATATCAAGAGTTTGACCCTTTTGCTTGTATTTTTTTTTCTTGCTTTACTGCATTGGCTAGGACTTCTAGTGTAAGGTTAAATCATGACCTTGTCCCCAATCTTAGAGGAAAAGTGTTAAATGTTTCACCATTTGTGTGAAATTGACCATTAGACTGAGAGTCTCATGACTGTAAGAACCATGCCAAATTTGACTCATCTTTTATATGACTAGAGCGCATCCCAAAGCCCAGCTCATCGAAGGCTCTCAAAATATATTTGTTGCATAAACTATCTTGATGTACATTAAACTAATCTTGAGCAATACTCCTCTTTCTTAACTCTGAGTTTCAGGTTGTTTAATCTTTACACTGGCACACTGATATCCTTGTCTTCTAAAATAGACAATGAGAAGTGATATATCCACATATTCCAGATATTTTGTGTTAGCACTTGAAAAGAGACATTCCAATTTTTTTTTCCACACTATGACCTACTACTGAGCACAACTGCTACATCCCACTTCTTCTATGTCTAAATATCAACCACAGGGTAGCCTCTGCTACTGTGAAGGTAAATATCTTTATACCTGCCACCATGATGCTTCTCTTAATAAGGAAATGAGACTTCCCCCTTCATCAGCTTGGAGTATAGCTCTCACCCAGCTCCCTCAAGCCCAGTACACAATCCAAATGTGTTTGAAGGATGATAGAGTGTTATAATCTTTCTGACTCGGGAAGCGGCTGTGGCTCAATCAGTAGGGCTCCCGTTTACCATATGGGAGGCCCCGGGTTCGGTTCCGGAGGCCTCCTGGTGAAGGCAAGCCCGCCCGCATGGCGTGGTTAGCTGACCCAGCGAGCACAAGCAGCAAGGGGGGGATAAATGAATAAATAAATAAAATCTTAAAAAAAAAAAAAAATCTTTCTGACTCTTTGCTTTTGATTGCATTGAAGGTGGAAGATTTGACAATTATAAGACAGACTGTAGTCCTTGAGGTTCCCTTAAAGTGGCACAAGACGTTCTTATCCTGGCAGCTCTGGGCACATAGGTCTCTGTACTCTCTTTATGAAGGACAATATTTTAGGAGATGGCAATAAAGTGGGTGGTCAGAAGCATGAGCTATTCATTCCTAAAGTTCTGAGTTTGAATTCCTGCTTCAATACTTAATTGTATAACTTCATGCATGTAAATTAACCTCTTTCAACTCAGTTTCCTTATCTTAGAATGAGGATATTGATACTTACTTCAGAGGTTAATGGTAAGGATTAAATGAAGCTCCCTTTGTAAAAAAAAAAAAAAAATCAAAGACTATTTGAGACAGATTGGATTATGTACCCCAGAAAAATATGCTCTTAATTGTAATCCATTCCTGTGGGTGTGGACTTTTGATGTTATTTTTAGTTACAATCTGGCCAGTTGGACCAGGATGGGTCCTAAACCCTATTGCTGGATGTCTTGTAGAGAAGGCCACAGAGAGAAGTCCTGGGAAGAAGCTGAAGTCAACAGAGCCTGGAGGAGAAAGGAGACAGAGCCACATGGCAGAAAAGCCAAGGACCCAGGGGTCGCTGGCAGCCAGTCCCAGAACACCACACACTTTGGGGAGAGAGCATCACCCTGCTGAGACCTCAGTTTTGGACTTCTCCTCACCTCAAAATAGTGAGCCCATAAACTCCCCTTGTTGAAGTCGACCCATTGTACGGTATTTGCTTTAGCAGCCTGGAATTTCAAACAGTATCCCATAGCAGGTGCTCAATAAATGAGGTTTTGATAATATTATTAATTAACTAATGCCAAATAGATACTTAAGTCCACACACTAGGATTAATGTGTCCCATCCCCTTCTGAATTCTCCCTTCTCCTTGACGGGGAGACGCTGATGATCGATGCTTTGGGCTGTCTCGGCACTATCACGCTCCGTGTCTCTTTTATGCACCTCCTTGATGTGTACAAGGTGAGTCCATGTATGTGATCTGATTTGCCTTCAGCAGCATCCGTGAGTGACAGGACAGGTGGCCAGCTGATTCACTAGGGGAGAATGAGCTTCTGGCTAATGAATGGGGAATTGGCAGCAAAACCCAGAGCTTTGGGCTCTTCTACCTATTAGCCCAGTAGAAAAGTATAATGAACAAAGTTCCTCACCATGAACCCCTGTGTTTATTTTTTGCTACTATTTAAATGAAGATTTCTGTCTTCCCAGCAGGTGTCTCTCCCTGTTATAAGGCATAGGAACAATGCATCCAGGATGCACATCTGAAACGCAAACATATTTTATTTACTGGCAGCCCATGGTCAAGGCTAAAGCTTTTCCCTTTTGGCTGAGACTGGAAGAGAAGCACAACAAAGGAACAGCCCGTGCTCCTGTTTTCGCCTCAGCTCTCAGGCCTTTCTGGGGGGGGGGGTCCCATGAGCACGTGGGCATAGTGCTCCCTCACGCACCTGCAGGAGGAGTAGCCCCCCTGCGCTTCCCCAGCAGTTGCCCACCCGGCTTTGGGAGCTATCTCCCCACACCCACCAGTGGGCACCGCGCTGGGAGAGAGACACAGGGGGACGTTGGTGCTTGCTGAGCACAAACAGGACTTGCTTTTTGGCAAACATTCCTCGTCTTTGCTATGCCGGGGGTTTTTCTCTGTCTTTTGAGGCAATAACTAATTATATGTGTGCTCTGAAAATATGACAAACCAGCTTTCAAACCACATGGTGAATCCGTTTCCTTGAGCCCGAGGCACTCAAGCACCAGCTACCTTCTTTGGGAAGAACATTTGGTCTTAACACGCCTCCTCACCCGCCTTTGGAAAAATGCGATGAAGTCTTTATCAGTGCCCTAGCAGCCAGGGGTTCCTCGCCATCCCTGCAAACTCAGGTGACTCTGCAGGTCAGGCAACCAAGAGCAAGGTCCGTAAATACCTCAGTGGAACACGCTCTCCAGGGGCTCCTCAGGAACGCCTCCCACGTGTGAACACTGGCCCATCAGGAGGCATAAACTTTAAAGCTGATCCCCAGAGGCCTCTTCCGAAAAAGGGATTTCTCAGGAGGCTTGCTGCACTTTGCCCCAATATAAACCTGGGACCCAAAACTGGATTTCTCCCCGCTCGGTGGCCAGGCTGAGTGGCTTTCCTGCAGCCCCTGCTAGCACTTCCCCGTTCTCTGCAGCCTGGCTCAGAGACCCGATGATGCTGTCAAAATGCCTGTCCTCTGGGTCAGCCAAGCAGGGGTGCAGGGCTCCCCCTGCAGTGGCATCATTTTTATGGAGATTGAGTGATTTGTGTGTTCTGTGAGCTACATACCCTATCAGAGATGCAACCTTGAACCACATTTGCCTTTTAAATATTTTACAATCCTGACAGCCTCCCAGACAGTTCCCCACAGGCCTTTCTGCCGGCCTCTGCTCCGATAGTTTCTGGCAGACACAGCCTCTAAAAGATTTCTGTGATACAGAGCTCAGAGGGGCTTGTTCATCGGCCACTGGGCAGTCAGAAAGATAGCCCACATGGTCACAGGTCAGCCTGATTGGATCTGATCGCACAGCACATGCATACCCCATTTGTCATGTGAGGGCGCCCAGCTGCACTTTACGGCAATGTGAGGCACAGGGGTCATCTTCTGAAGGAAGGAGCAAGGTCACCTCCTCCAGCCAACATCTGTTCGCCAGAGCCACCATGGAGTTAGGGTTGCCAGACTGCGCAAATTAAAATAAAGGACACCCCGTTGGATTTGAATTTCAGGTGGAATTCCACCTTCCAGAGGGACTCCCAGTCTAAACTTTGCATTTTCCTTCTCTTTTACTTTTTTTATTAGAGAAGTAGTTGGCCTATTGCAAGATCATACGGAAAGCAAAGAGTTCCTATGCAGCGCTCTACACACCCAGTTTTCCGTATCATTAACACTTTGCATCGCATGTGTGGAGTAGCTTTGTTACAACTGATGAAAGAATGTTTTTAAAATTATACTATTATCTGTGGTCCACAGTTTACATTGCACTTCGCTCCTTGTCTTCTACAGTTCTGTTTGTTTTTAATTTTATTCTGATAGCATATATACGAGGGGAAATTGCCCCTTTCAATTTTACTGATCCCTCATTGTTTATTTTAGCCTTGCATGTTTTTAAACCTCCTATTTCAAAAGCCCTACTGCTGGTTTCTGCTGTAACTTCTTTCACTCGCCAGTCCCTTTCTGATAGTGACCCGCAGTGCTGGGCATGTAGCTACAATCCACTTGTCTACACTGCAGACACCGCAGGTTCATGGTTCATTTTGCTGCTGATGAACGTGTGGGTCACCCAGCTTTTAGTTCTTAGAAGTGATACAGTCATCGTTGTCGAACGGGTCTCCCACTGCAGATAAGCAAGTGTGTCTCTAAGAATTCATCTAGGAATGGGATTGCTGGGTCATAAGGTAGGAGCTTCTGCTTTGCTAATACTACATTATCTTCAAGGTGACATGTTCCCACCAACGTCGCCCAGTTGTTGCCCAGTCCATCCAAAATCATCTGTCACTGATTTTTGTCTGACAGGGAAGAGGGTGTGAAATTATATTTTACCACAGTACTATTTCTCATTTCTTTGACTTAGTTTTCATAAATCCCTTGTGGCCAGGGGTTTTCAGGAGTTTCTTTTTCCCCGGATTTCCCTCCATCCAGGACCAAGGTGCCAGCCCTCTTGAGTGTCCCCTTTATCTCGCTTGCTCTCTGAGATGTAGTTTGCAGGATCCCAAATCTAGGCCGACATTTCTCATCTAACTTCCTGATCTCTGCAGGCCCAACAGTGGCTTCGTATTCGCTCCACTGGCCCCCGACATCTGGGCCACCCAAGGGCAAGCGCCAGCTTCGGCACTCACCACCGAGAATCATGTGCTATCACACTTTCTAGCAACCAAGGAGCTCTCTAATTCCCCTACTTGTACTACTAAATGCTCAAGACGTTTTTTGGATATAGAACTATTTTCTTTAATTTCTCATAACACCTTTTTATGCTAGCAAAAGCTTTTCATCATTTAAAAAACATGAAATGCAGAACCTAGAACAGCTAAAACAGTCCTGAAAAAGAAGGATAAAGTAGTAGGAATCACTGTACCCGGTTAAGACGTCTGATAGAGACGTATTAACCCCGACTTGGTGGTTTTGGCAGAGGGATAGGCATGCTGCTCAATGGGACAAAATAGAGAATTCAGAAACAGACCCCATAGACATGCCCGGCTTCGCACCTGGGACAGTCTTCTAGAGGATGTGGGAACAATCCTCTTGTCCTAGGGTGCTGTGTCAGTGGGGGAGACCCACATGAGTGGGAAGGAGTCAGACTCCCATCCTGGGGAGGCTTGATATGTTCTCAGACAGGGGAGGTGCCTCTCGAGAGCATGGGTGCTTCCTAACAGGGAAGGACAGACCAGTGAGTCCAGCCCTCAGCGTTGTTGCAAGTATCGAGGAATCTTGTCCGTCAAGGCATGAAGGCTGCTGGTCACCGTGGGCCCCGAGGGGAGGGGGAGGGAGGAATAGAAGAGATGGAAGAGGGAGTATTTAGGGGGCAATGGAAGTGTTCTGCATGATCTTGCAATGTTGGATACAGGCCATGTTAAATTTCATCAAAAATGTATAAAAGTGTATGGTCTAAAATGTAAACCATAATGTAAACCACTGACCATGGTTAGTAGCTAAGTTTCAGTATTTGTACATCAGTTGTAACAAACGTACCATCCACATGTAAAGAGGTTTTTAATATGGGAAGGGGGAAAAGGGAAAGGATGTTGGGTATATGGGAGTCCCCTTTATTCCGTATGTGACTTTACTGTGACCTAAAATTTCTTTGAAGACAAAATGAAAAAAAGTAAGACACTGGGGAAGAAATGGAAGAAAATGCCACTGTACATACAGGACAACAGATATTACAGTGATGAAAGGCAAAATGCCAAAAAAATGATTTTTATTTTTTATTTTATTAAATATTTTTCATTATTTTTTTAATATCCCAATTTTTTTTTTACTTTATTTTAGTTTCAGCTTTTCTAAACTATTACATATTTTATTTCTTATGTTTAAACCTATCATTATTATTTCATTTTCCTATTATTTGTATTTGGCGATATTCTTGGCTTCATTTTTGAAGACGCTTTGGACCACAGAAGGGCTACAGCTGTGGCAGGGGAGGGTCAGTGGGGTGGGGAGTCAGTTATGGGGGATACCAGGGAGGAAGTTCACCTGGGCATACGTATAAGGTATATAAATGTGTTCAAATGTTCATGGGGCACTGTCACAGTGGGTAGAGAGTCACACAATAACCAAAAGAGTGTTGAATTCCCATCCATTCTCTAATGGAACAGAAACAAACCCCTGAGTAGAGGGGCAATGACTAGTGAAGGAGGATGGTCCATTGATGGGCCCTTGATATTGATGACTATGCTTATGAGCCTTTGCTCTTGAAATTGCAATTTAGCCTAGTGTTGTAGGGTGCCTAAGAGTTACCTCCTGTTGTTCAAATGTGGCCTCTCTCTAAGCCAAACTCAGCATATAAATGCATTACCTATCCCCCACCCTGGGACATGACTCTCGGGGATAAGCCTCCCTGGCCCTGAGGGATTACTACCAAGTGCTTGCTGGTGATGAAAATGGAAAAAGACCTTGAATAAAAGGGGGAAAAGGTAAAGACAAATGAGTTTATATGGCTAAGAGACTTCAAAGTGAGTCAGGAGTTCATCAAAGAGGTTACGCTTATGCATGTCTCAGCAGGATCTCATAGACTGCCAAAGTAGATACTACCCCACATAGTGGGGCTCCTGAGGGCTCTGGAGACACCCAGGTCCTATGGTCATGGCAGATAGCTCCAGAGTTTGGTGACTTGCCAGTGGGCCCTACTTTGGAGTTTGTGCTCCCAAGTGTGACAGAGTTGGACTCAGATGTGGCTTCTCTACACATGCCTCTTCTGTCCCTTCTTTTTGAACCTACAGTTGGTGCTGGAGTTGGTAGATTTACATCCAAGAGGCTTGAAACTCTGGCTACCATATGCCCATTGGGCCCTAAGCCTCAGTGGAGTTGCAACACCTACCCTCCAGTTCATTGGACTCACCCAGGACAACTAACAAGGAGGTGAGGATGGACAACCACCACACCAAGGATCTGAGAGAGTCTACAACTGCAAGCAAGAGAGTCCCAGCCATCAGCTATATGGGATCAAAGCCCTCTCTCAATTAGAGGTGGAGTGGGCATCACCATCCCAGAATCCTAAGGATGGGGAAATAAAATATGGACTAGAGTAGACTTACTGGTATTCTACTATAGACTTACTGTGATTCTAGCAATGGAAGAAATTATATCATGGATGTGGAAACAGTGGCCACTGGAGGTGCTGATGTCAGGGAGAGGGAAAATGAGGTGTAATATGGGGGCGTTTCCAGGACTTGGAATTGTCCTGAATGACATTGCAAAAACAGATACAGGCCATTATATATCCTGCCATAACCTACAGAATTGAGTGGGAAAGAGTGTAAACTACAATGTAAACTATAATCCATCTTCAGTGGCAATGCTCCAAAATGTATTCATCAATTGCAATGAATGTATCACACTAAAGAAAGAAGTTGTTAATGTGGGGAAAAGTGGAAGGTGTGGGGAGTTGGGCATATGGGAATCCCTTATATTTTTTATGTAGCATTTTACGTAATCTAAATATCTTTTAAAAATAAATAAATAAATAAATTTTAAAAATAAAAATGTAAATAAATATACCTGGCTTAATTTTGACAAAGGCGCAAAAGTAATTCAATGGAGGAAGGAGAGCCTTTTCAATAAATGATGCTGGAGCGACTGAACTCCATAGATAAAAGCAAAACAAAACAAAACAAAAATGAACCTCAATCTAAACCTACATCTTACACAAAAATTTACTCAAAAATGAATCATAGACACAAGTGAACAATGTCAAACTCTAAAACTTCAAGGCAAAAAGATATAGAAAAGACCTAGAGTTCAGAGAAGGGTTTTCAGACTTGACATCAAAAACACAATCCAGAAAAGAATAAATTGCTAAATTGGACCTCATCAAAATAACAAACTTTTGCTCCGACAAAGACCCTGTTAAAAGGATGGAAAGACAAGCTTCAGACTGGGAGGAAATACTCACAAACTAAATGTCTGACAAAAGACTTGTATCTAGAAAAAAATATATATATATATATAAAACACAAACAAATGGTCCAATTAGAAAATTGGCAAAAGGCATGGAGGAACATTTCACCAAAGAGGATATACAAATGACTGACAATCACATGAAATGATACTTAACATCATTAGCCACTAGGGAAATGCGAAATAAAACCACAGTGACATACCCATCGCACACCTGTAGGAATGGCTAAAATAAAGAATGTAGTGACAACACCAAATGCTGGAGAGGATGTGAAGAAACTGTATCACTCACCCATTGCTGGTCAGAGGCTGCGGTTTTAGGTTTTATTTACGGGAGACTTTATAGCACTGATTTCTTTATTCTTTTTTTTTTTTTAACCTTGCCCTCTTCGTCTTCCTGTAACAAAGAATGGCATCCATATTTCATCCTTTTATCTGCACTTAAGTGCTTTTGATCTGTTACCTTCGAGGAGTTATTTATCTGCCATGGAGGCTCACAGAAGAAGTCCAAGAAGCCAGGTCCAGGACTGCTTTGTCTTTATCTTTATCTTTCAGCCTCAGCAAACGCTGCTTCATAAAAATGTTGGCTTTTCACATTTTATCCCCAGAATGGTCATTCTTCTGGGAATTTGGGACCACCCTGTCCCCAGGCTTTGGTTTTGCAAATGCCTAGGATTGGCCACCAGGGCCACCCCTCTACCTTCAGGAGAGACCCGGAGGCAGCAGGCTTAGTGTTTCTGGGAGCTAGTTAAATGCAGATTCCCGGGAACTGCTTAGCCAGGCCAGGAGGGGCCCAGAGACCAGCTCTCTGCCCAGTTGGTCGATGGACCACTTTGAGTAGCTCTGGCCTAAGGCATTTGTCTGGTCTGTTTATGTCACTAAGGAAAAGTGTTTTTCACTTGATACTTAGTGACTCTTCAGTGGTAAATATTTACTAAGCTCCTGTTGGGTATCAGGCCCCAGAGCCCAGAAATGTTATAAACTGGGACCAAACTGGGACCACAGGCTGCTCTCACCCTGGAGGCAGGCTGCTGGGGAGTCAGGGTGCTGGGGACGAGCTTGGTGGTGGGATGACACAGGTCTGTGTCCTGGCCCCTCCATTCGCCAGCTGGGAGGTACTTTGAAGGTGACTCACCTCAGTCTCGACATCTGTGCAATGGGCAAGTCGACACACAGACCTCAAGGGCTGCTGGGATTCAGATGTTATGAGACGGGCCGAAAGCCCTCGGCCCTGTGGGACTGCTGGCTTGTTGCGCTGATTTCACTGCTTTGCGGCAAAAACAGGTTTGGAAGATAGGGGCCCTGGTATTTCCCCCCAGGAAGGACCCCCACACCGGGCCAGGGGCAGATGCCCCGGCTGTCCTGTGAAATCCAGGTGGGCGCCTTTGCCTCTCCAGGCTGCAAGCTCCCGACACTTGAGGCTCCTCAGAGAACTGCACTGACTTCGGCTTGAAGGTATCTTTTGAGTACACCTTCAGTGCTGTGGTTTGCTGTTTTGCTCCCTTTCCCCGGGGAAGACATTCTTGCATTCCCTGTGGCACTCCAGGCTGGGGTCACTGTTGGGCAGGTGACCTGCTCAGTACCTGGAAGTCACACACACCTGAGCCACGCCCCTCTGCCAGGGCAAGGAGCAAACTGGAATGACATTCTCAGAGCCAGTTTGATTAAACCTGATTAAACAAGGAAGCTTTCAAGTAATCAGTTCATTATATTACCCGCCCCCCCCAATTACTTCCATCATTAAATATGTTACACCTACACCTTAGGTTATTTGAAGATTTTGGTTACTGTTGCAATGTTTTGTACCTTCAGTAATGAAAGACTGAGATTTTTCAGTACCTATGTGATTTGTCTCTTGATAAAATTTTCCAGCCTTTATCTCCTCCTCAAAGGAACATAATTTAAATATGAATAATGAAAAATACTTCCAGAAATGTAAACCCAATAATGCTTTCTGACGTGCAAACTGTTTAATATAAAACTTGGATGCAACACAAAAGAACCTAATGTTAGCAAATTATGCTTTCTAACTTGGCATGAGGTAAAATTCTCAGTGGGCTTGGCAGCACTGGCAAAGGGACGGTGGAGCAAGTTAGAGCGTGTTTTTAAGGCTGTCGTGAGGGTAAGTGCAGGCAGGATGTTCTGGCAAGACTGGAATTAAAACTGCAATTCCAAATATCTCTTTATCAGGTTTTCATATTAAACACATCCTTACTCTTTCATGGATATGAATTTTCTGAGAGAACCAATGTGCTAAAAAGTCAAAGTGTAAATTTATTCCCTTGCTATAAAAAAACACAACTTGCATATAAGTTATTTATGGAGAAATAAGGAAATTCTAATCTGAGCTAGGCAGTTGGGTTTTAGCTGACTCCTCTCCACCAGGCCCTCTCTTACCCCCTCTCTCTCCCCGTCCCTCCCTCCTCCCCTCCCTCTACCCATCTCTCCCCCTCCCTCCCTCCCTCCTCCCCTCCCTCTACCCATCTCTCCCCCTCCCTCCCTCCCTCCTCCCCTCCCTCTACCCATCTCTCCCCCTCTCTTTCTCTCCTTCCCTCTCTCCCTTCCTTACCTGCTTGTGCTTTCTCCCTCCCTCTCTCTCTCTCTCTCTCACCTCCCTCTCTCTGTCTCTCTTTCTGTCCCTCTCTCATCTCTCCCCACCTCCTGCCCTCTCCCTCTCCTCTCTCCCTCCAAATTAATAAACTCACTTGCACCTTTCAGGCACATGATTTAATTATTTAACTATACATCGAACCGCGTAAGTGGAATGTTTCATAAGGTCCTTTTTCCACGATACAAACACCTTGCTCAAATCGCTCGGGTGCTTGGCAGTGTTGGGGAGGGTCATCTACAGAGGAGAGCCCTCACAGTCAGGTCCACGGCCCCAGTCTCCTGCGCCGGCTCTTATTTCCACACTAAAAGCCAGGCACGTGTGGATTTCACCACAGTAAACCCACCTATCAAAACATATGTGTTGTCACCGCAATTCAAGCAACGAGAAGAAAGCTCACACTCAAACTATGAGGATGACTGTCAGTGGAAACGGCTGAGTGGAAAATGCAAGTGTTTTGTATTAACCAAATCTGCTTGTTCCTCGTTTGGCTGTTCTCCAGTTCTTTATATATTCCTTGTTATATTTAATCACATTGTTTATGGTAACAGTTATGAGGAAGAGGGTTTGTTTAGTGCTAAGTGTTTCACACCTTGGGGAAGGCAGTTCGTGTTCAAATTCTATTTTGGGCTTTATGAATTTGCAGCTTTCAAAGGGTATGGGGGTATGAGAGCCAGCTGTGTGCCTCTTCTTAAAAGGCAAGTCTCTCTCTCCTTGACAAGAAAGGTTTATGGAACACACATTGATTGACTGAAAAGTAGCACAACTAACAGCTCTGCAGACGCATAATTCCTCCCCCTTGCAAAACACAAACATCATCAGCTGGTACAAAACGTTTGCTCAGAAGATAGATTAATTGTGAGAGTCAATGATTGAGTCAAAACAGAGGTAGCAAGTTGGGAAAAGCATTTATTTTGCTCACGCTGCAAAGGCAGGCCGCAGCTTCCAAATCGTAAAGGTGGCGGTTCTCTGCCTGCCTGGGTCGGTGACTTAGGAAAGGTGCTTGTCCAGGGCCGCCTCGGCAGCAGCGCCTCTGTACCTACCCACCTGGATGTGCCGGAGATTTAACCAGATTCCGTCTCCCAGGGCCATGGGTGGCCAGAGCCACTGCTGCCTTCCCTCCTGTGCCTTGCCCAGGGTTCTCCCCGTACTTTAGCTCTGTTCTCTGCCTCCCACCATTTTTTCTCTTCCCTTTCTCTCTCTCTCCACCACCTCCCCTTCATCCTTTCCTGGCTCCTTCCCTCCCTTTCTCCGCCCTCTCTTCTTCACCTGTATCCCAGAGGGAGACTAAAGCTGGCATTAGTAAAGAAGAGCTGTCACTCACTCGGCGAGAGGAGGGATAAGCTGTGGGGTCCTGTATGTTCCAAGGAGAACAGCTTGGCTGAGCTGTGAGGTCGGCCCGTCTGTCCCATAGGGAGGTCAGTCTGTCTGTCCCATAGGAAGGTCTGGCGATCATTTCCAGGCCCTCCAGGGATGCTGCTTTTTCTCAGACCCAGGGAGGGAAGATTCCAAAACCTAAAGCCCGCATTAGCCAGCCACGACTTTCCCCGGCATCAGCTCTAGCAGCCGCCTTGCGTGTTGTAAGCCACAGGTCACATCCCAAACTTGTTCTTCGCAGCGGGATTCTTTTTAAAAGCAGAGGTCAAAGGGCTAAAGGGCTCAACTGTACATACAGGGAGGCTGGGAGGGCGAGGAACCTGCCACCTGCCCACGGGGACCAGGATTGCTGTGGCTCCAGGGGCAGGTTCTCCTTCTCCGCACTGGGTGTGAACCTTGTTCCTGCCCCGGGGGCCTTGGCCCTGGACACCCCCAGGCCACTAGTTCTCTGCCTTTACTGCCCTGAGGAGCCTCCCGTTCTCTCCCTGCTCACACCTGCTCTTCTGTCAGCAAGCCCAGGGAAGGAAAGAGGCCCTCGCAGCCCCAGGCCGAGTACCCTCGCAGCCCCCTGGGGTCAGAGGCTGGTGTGCCAAGGGAGCATCTCCTCCCAGCCCCCTGGCCCGGGAGAGTGGGCTGGGCCTGTCCTCTCACACCAAGCACTGCCCGAAAGGGAAGGTGGAGCTGCCAGGGCCCTGGGCTCCAAAACAGGACCTGCCCCTGGCCAGGGGCACATCTGCTCTCCTCTCCCCTCCTCTGCTCCGGTTTCTCTGCTTCACAAGAGGAAACGCAGGCTGTGGGGAAAGCCAGGCCAGACGGACAGCAAGGGCGCGAGACCCCTGGGGCCCGTGGACGCCTCCTGGGCGCCACCGCCCAGCCGAGCGGCCACTTGTTCCAGCACCGCTTGTTGAAACGACCATGCCCTCTCCCCCGAGTCACCTCTGCTGCCTTGTCAAAGGTGCGTGGACCCTACCTGGGGAGCCCATTGACGGGGAGCCCATCGGCCTCGGGGTCGGATCTCCCAGCAAGTCCACCCACCCAGCACTGCCGCTGTGCCCCCGGTCTTGGCAGCGGGTAGTGTCTGTCCTCCAGCTTTTCCTTCAGAGGTGGGTTGGCTCTTCTGGGATTTTTGCCTTGCCTTAAAACTTTAAATCAATTTATCAGTTTCTTCAGGTTAGCGCGATGGAATTTCGATCAGGATCGCCTTGAATCTATAGCTCGAGTTGGGAAGAATTAGCATCATGACAATATCGCGTCTAACAACCCACGAGACAGAAGCTCTCTCTCCATTTACTCAGGTCTTCCTTGGTTTCTTGCATCACGGTTTTGTGTTTTTTGTTGTTTTTTTTGCACATAGAACCTACACATACTTTGTGAGACTTACATATACATATTTCGATATTTTTGGTGCTAGTGTAAATGGTGATTTTTTTTTTTAGGTTTCAAGTTCCAGTTGTTCATTCCCGGTACATAGGAAATCAATTGACTTTTGTGTATTAACTTCGTATGCTGCAGTCCTTGTACTTGCTCATCAGTTCCAGGAGTTCTTCGCAGACTCTGGGATTTTCTCATAGACAATCATGTCACCTGCGATTAAAGACAGCTTTTCCCCCCTCCCAGTCTATATATTCATTATTATTTTTTTTTATTCAATATATTTTTTTAAATTTATTTATTTTTTATTGTGGGTAAAAATAAAAATTTTCACAATACATACCAATATTTGCAAAATGATATATAAATATATATGCATATATGTGCATTTGCTTACAAAAATGTTATATATATACATATATAAATATATATTTTAAAAGGTGCTTAGATTACCTAAAATATTACACGGAACCCACTGGGATTCCCATGTTGCCCACCTCCCACACCTCCCACCACATCCCACACAAACATCTCCCATGAGTGTGGCCCACCACCCTCAATGGACTTACACATCCTGGAGCCTTGCCACCAACCATAGACCACAGTTCACCCCGTAGACCACACTCTCCAGTCTATATACTTTTATTCCTTTTCTTTGTCTTTCTTGCCTATTTCTTGTATTACTTGTCCTCCAGTGCGAAGTCAAATAGGACTGGTGAGAGAAGACCATCATTTTCTTGTTCCTGATCTAGAGGAAACATCCAGTTTCTCACCATTAAGTATGACATTAGCTGCATGGTTTTTGTAGATGTTCTTTACCAAGTTGAAGAAGTTCCTCTTGATTCCAAATTTGATTAGTTTTTATTTTATCATGAATCGGTGTTGGATTTTGTCAAATGGCTTTTCTGTATCAATTTACATGACCATATGTGTTCTTTAGCCTGTGGTCATTGATTGCCACAATCAATGGATGGATGACATTGATTACTTTACGAATGCTGAGCCAGCTTTGTATATCTGGAACAAATCCCACTCGACTGTGGTGGGATTTGCTAATATTTGCTAATATTTTACTGTGGACTGTTGCATCTTTGTTCATGAGAGACACAGGTCTATAGTTTTCCTTTCTTGTGGTATCTTTATCTGGTTCTGGAATTGCCCTCCTCACAGAATGAGTTAAGAAGTGTCCCCTCTGTTTTTGCAAGAGATTGTGGAGGATTTGTATTATTTCTTCCCTAAATGTTTGGTAGAATTCACCAATGAAATTATCTGGACCTGGTGTTTAGTTTTTCAGAAGGTTATTGATTATTGATTCAGTTTCTTTCATGAATATAAGCCTGATCAGCTTACCTGTTCATCCTTGTGTGGTTTGGTAGTTTGTGTCTTTCAAGGAATTGGTCTGTTTTGTCTAAGTTACCAAATTTCTGAGCCTAGAATATTTGTCCTATTCCTTTCTGACTAGAATTCCAGTGTAATTCTTAGTCTTGACCCTCAGTAGGTAAAGTGGGATTTTTTTCTGGCTTCTTTCAAGACTTTGTCTAAGTCTTTGACTTTGCGCAGTTTGAATATGACACATTCAGGTGCAGGTTTTTGGTTCGCGTTTGTTCAGTCCTCTGCATTCCCTGGATCTGACGGTCCGTGTCTGCCATTAATTTTGAAAAGTTCTCCCCCATTGTCGCTTCACATATTTCTTCTGCCCATTCTCTCTCTTCCCCTTCCAGTGTTCCAATAATGTAGATGCCACACTCTTTGAAATCCTTTCCTGGAGGTTCTGTGTTTTTTTCCTACCTCCAATCTGGAAACACAGAGGACTGCTTGCCTGGTCCAAAAGGCACTTTTCACTTGATGTGCACCCTTTGGTTTTCTTTAAGAACTGTGAAACGGAGCATTCCAAGACCAAGGGTCGGGAAAACGCTGCCACCTCCTGACCCCTCGCCGACCCAGGACTCTGTGAGGTGCCCCAGGGAGCCAGTGGCTACTCTGGGAGTTCCCAGGGAGTGTTCCCAAGCCCTGTCCTTGATCAGGCCCTCCCAGTGTGAGCCAGCCCCTTCCCCGGTGCTCCCCAGCAGCCAGCACTGCTCCCTCTGCACACAGACCCCAGCCCTCCAAAGGAGGTGCCGCTGGGCCTGTGGCCCTTTCCCAGTGATGAGGAAGAGCCCATTCTCATGTCTTCTGTCGCCCAGGCACAGCCAGGATCTTCGGAGCTCCAGCTTGGAGCTGTTCCCTGAAGATGCTGGGGACTGGACCACGAGACTGTTTAAACCTGGCCAGGAATGGGGCCAAGGCAGAAATGATTTATTCCCCGACAACGAGATCCCACACTGAGCCAGCGCATCTGTATGTACATATTCCTCGCTGCTTGGTAAGCTCCAGGTCAATAAAGCAAACCAGAGTCTGAAATTATAAAATGTATATACACACATAGAGATGGAGGGGAGAGGCTGGCAGCATCTGTCTCTGCTTGGCTCAATCCGAGCATGAGCCAACCCAGGCAGAGCTGGGCTCAGCTCTCTCTGCAGTCAGAAGTCCATGCAATGCCTAGCAGAGGCTGCTGGGTGGGGGCACAGGCTCTCCGTATCTGCAAAGAATCCTGTCTGCCTTCTCGATTGCTCAGCCGGCTACACCCTCCCGCGCTGGCAGCAGGCAGGCTGGAGCTGTCATCCTGCATCCGTGGGGACTGGGTGAGCCACTTTCCTGAGGGTGGCTGCTTGTCCTCGGCTTCTTCAGGACGCAGTGATGCAGAGCGGGAAGGAGGGGGGAGGTTCTGATAGCTGGGCATATGGCCAGGCCATTCGACATGCATTTATTGGGCATCTATTTTAATGAGCTCTGCACATTTGGGTGTGAAGCCTCATGCTGCCACTGATCCTGTGTGTCACCAGGAACACAACAACCCCCCATACACACACACACACTCACACACCTTAGCTCCATCATCCTAGCAGGACCCGCCTCTCGGTGTTGTCAGAAGACCCAAATCACAGAGTACACTTAGCACTGGGAGAGGATTTTCACTCAGTGGATCTTGT